>BSBK01004546.1:0-227500 GCA_027943335.1 Chamaecyparis obtusa | reverse complement strand
AAATTATAATGTATCTAGCTCAATAATCATGGGATGAAAAGACACATGGGGTGAATCATTTCTCATGTAGTATCAATCCATCTAGTTATGATGATTGTATGTATAGAACAAGTGTCATTGCATGAAATTACAACATAGGAATACTTGTGACAATATATACTTCTACATGTAGATGTATCTATGTCTCTATAACTATGTATATGCATGGGATGCAATGTTGGAGATTTTCCAGCAAGCCAGTGCTGACTATATGTTTTTCATTGATGAAAACATATGGTAAGTAGAATGTGTGGAAGACTTATGCAATAAGCTTTGAGTATAAGTAGCATGGAAATGTTATCAGCATGATATCATGGATGCAGAGGTTAATTGTTAGTATAGATAGTTATGTAGTAGCTTGTGCGAGCAGTGTTCTTGATAGAGTTACAGGTAGTGTTCTATGAGTGTTTGTTTGTATAGTCATCATGGAGCCTTGCGCCTTTGGATATGTGATGAAGACATGATAGTGATATTACATTCATGAACGTAGAGTTTGATGATTGATAGAAGTGAAGTTATGAAGTCGCTATTCACCAGTAGTAGTTTCTTGTGTTTATTTAGAAGAGTCGACAAGGATTATATTGGTTTAGGAGTTGTGCCTATCATTTTATTATGCACCCTTGGATTAGTGATTGGAGAAGAGTTAATAATGTTTGGTTAAGAGTGCACGATATAATTCAGCTTGAGGAGAAAGTTTCAGTTAATTTGGCAGAGTCGACAATGTGTAGCGTGCGTCTACACTTATTGATTTGGACAGGTCCTAGTTTATGATGCGTGCTTAGTAGAGCCAACATAATTGTTATTGGAGTATGTTATGGTTTCTATAATATAATTTCAAGGTGGTTCTAACAGGCTTACTTGATTATATCATTTGGAGGAAAGATATTTATAGGTAGTCATTTGTGATTGCTAAGACATGGTTTAGAGTTGATTGTGTAGAGCAGAGCAGAGAGTGCAAAGTGTTGAGCCATCAGTAGAAGGTCTATGTGACCAAGTAAAGAGTTTATGATATACATTGGAACTAATCCAGATAGTAGCTCAAAGTGTAGTTCACCAAGATCCAAATATAGTGTATATCTGCTATTCAGAAGGTTGTAGCCTTCACCCCTTTGAGCAGTGTGCTCTCAGACAGTGCGTCCTCACCCGTAACAAGGTTAATTATAAAAGACTCCTAATAGGGTCTAACCCTTGACCAGGTCACTATACTAAATACATTGTAAAGATAACTCCTAACAAAGTTAAGGATCTTCTAACAAGGATCATAAATCACTAGTGCAGATTATTAGTGGGTGTCAATTCCCACTAGGGTTTTTACCTATTTGGGTTTCCCCATAACCAAAATATTGGTGTTGTGTTTAAGTGTTCTTTCATTATGTTTATGCTTAATGTTTAATATACTTAATTGGATAAAGAATTGAAACATGGAGATAAATGGTTCACCCCCCCTCTCAGTTATCTCCTTGTGACTATGCCTAACAGTTAGTATCAGAGCCAAGTGCCTCAAAGAGAAATTTTAATAGCTTGAGGTTGATTAGATGGCATTCTTTAGAAAAGATAGTCCTAAGTTTGATGGAGAGAATTATCTTGATTGGAAGAACAAGATGATGACACATTTGTAGTGCATTTCTTTTGAAGTTTTTGAAGTTGCTATCAAAGAAGTTTAGATCCCCTCTCTTGTGGATCTTGCAAAGGATGATGCTACTAGAAAGTAGAAGGATTTGTTCCATCAGAATGCAATAGAAAAAGAAGCCCTTATAAGAGCCCTATCTGATAGTTAGTTTTCAGAGATAAAGAAAGTAGACACAGCCTACAAGATATGGAAGCACCTAGAAGACATGTTTGAAGGAGATAAACAAGAAAAGAATGGGTGTAGAAAGACATGGAAGAAAAAGTACAATACATTGGAGATGCTACCTAAAGAGAACATAAGATCCTACAATCAAAGGATTAATGAAGCCATTGCTAGAATTAGAAATAATGGTGGAGAAATTTTAGAAGAAGACATCATGGATAAACTGATGACTACATTGACACCAGAATATGAGAGCAAGATAAACATCCTTGATGAGACTATGAAATTTTTTGAAAACTTCAAAAGAGAAACTTTAATTAGCAAGATTGCTGCATTTGAGATATCAAGTTTGAAGACAGAGCCTAAAAGTGAGACAACCTTCAAAGCTTCGGTCCATGGTAAGAAATCCTTAAACACCTCTGGTAATTTTGATGATGATGATGAAGAAAAAGCTCTAGATGATTTCATTGCTATGATTGCTAAAAGAGAAAAGAAAGGAAAAGAAAAATATGAAGGTCAATTACCATTTAAATGCTTTTCATGTAATAAGATTGGTCACTTTGCATCTAAGTGTCCTACAAGAGTTAAAAAGTTCAAGAATAACTACAAGCCTAAGTATACAAAGGAATGCTACTATGCTAGAGATGGAGTATCAGATGAAGAATCAGTAGAAGAGGAAATTGGATTCATTGCTCTTGAAGATGAAAAGAATTCACAAGAGTTAGCACTGATTTCACAAGATGACATCAGGAGAGATTGGATCATTGACAGTGGTTGTTCACATCACATGATAGGAGACAAAGACATATTTGTTCATTTGGATAGATACAAAGGAGGCATGGTTATATTTGGAGATAACACTCCTAAACCTACTAAGTTTTGGGTAGTTACTTGACAAAGGTTACATGTTGGAGTTCAATGGAAACAAGTGCATCATTAACAATAAGGAAGGAGAAATGATTACATCAAGATCAAAGACTAAAGGTAATGTTTTTTAGCTTAATCTAGAAGCAAGTTGTTTTTTTGCAAAATTTGATGACAATTGGCTATGGCATAAAAGACTATGTCATATCAATTTTGATAACATAGTAAAAATAAGCAATGTAAAGGTAGTAAGAGATCTACCTAGCATAGCAAAGCTAGTTGATACTATTTGCAGGGAATGTGTGATGGGAAAACATGTGAGGAATTCATTCAGAAGCAAGAACAATTCAATAGAGAATAAGTTGGATCTGATTCATACAGACCTATGCGGACCAACTCAAACAAGATCATACTATGGTGAAAGGTATCTCATTTTGTTTGTAGATGATTATTCTAGAATGATGTAGGTTGCATTCTTTAAAGATAAGTCAGAAGCATTTGAGAAGTTAAAAAATATTTAAAACTAAGGTTGAGAATGAATCTAGACTAAAGATGAAATGTCTAAGGTCATATAGAGGAGGAAAATTCACCTCTGATAGATTCTATGAGTACTGTGAAGAACATGGCATAAAGAGACAGTTGAGTGCACCTAGAATCCCTTAGCAGAATGGGATTGCAGAGAGAAGGAATAGGATCATCCTTGATACAACATGCACCATCATGATTGAAGGAAAATTTGCACACACCTATTGGAGAGATGCAGTCAATACAATAGTCTACATCAGCCTAGGAAGCTTTAAGCAACAAAATCAACGAAGGTGAATAAGCGGCAAAATCTGATGGATGAGAAGAAAATAGTTTATTCATCTATTTAAGAGACTAGGGTTTCATTGTTATCTCTATTGAGCATTAATGATTGTCATTATTATCAAAGGTTATCAAAGACATCGGTCGGTTACTTATGTTAACATAGTTGGTAAAGGCAAGCATCACAAGCTAGTCGGTTAAGTCTTTACACCGAGCACAAAATAGTTTTACCAAGCATCAGACACCGATACCGAGTGACAGTAAACACCAAGCATCAGTTCAATCACTGAGCAGTATTTACAGTGTTTATCGATGATCACAGGAAATGGCATAGGAATTAGAAATGGCACATCTATCTATGCTCACAGTTACAACAAAATTAGAAAATGTTTTACCAAGATCGAGGATAATTTATTGTTGAGATATTCATTAAATGCAATGAAGATCTTATGTAATTGTTTGATCTAGGTTATTTTTGTACACCATAGATCTTAGGGTTTTCTCTAAGATATTGTAACCTAATTTTGTTAAGTGCCATAAAGTGGTATTGATGAAGGGTGCTCCCCTTAATATCACAAACACATAACAGAAACAGAGAAACAACAACAACAATATGCAAGAACAAAAAATTGGCTTCTTATTATCTCCACAAATGTGGAATTAGAAACTTTCAAAATTACAATATGCAAAGCCACATGGGCATTCCCTTACAATATTCTATAGGACAAAGCCTCAAATCAATACCCAGATCTACTACCCAGAACTTCCCTAGATAACACTACGGGCCTTCTTTATATAGGCATTTTCCATCACCCGAGAAGGTTCCAAAAATTTAGCCCTAAGGGCTGACCAAACTTAGAATTATTTTATTTTTCAATTTATTACATCAAAGTCGGCTCAAAATAAATTTTGAAACCTAAACAAAAATTTTGAAGGAAAATTATTTTCTGCTATTTCAGGTGGCCCGACTTCCGGAGACCATAAGTCATCACCAGTTGACCCGATTGACTATTATAACCCCATTTTAGAAATGCCATGAAGCACTCTATAGGCCTAATTAGTGCAAGTGCCCATCACCCAAATTTTTGACCTCATCTAGGGCCTCTAAAGCCTTCAAAATTGAGTTCAAAGTTTCTGTACTCTGCTGCCAATACCGAAAATCTTCAATATCTTCAAAACTAGACCTGATCTAGCCATGAAACTTTGCTAGTAGGCTGATATGACTGAGATGAACCTCCACATGTAAAATTAGAACATTTTGAGATCGTAAGACCAACTTACTAAAAATAGCAAGTTTCCATAAATAGCAGCTCTGCACAAGATAGCCCTTATTGAATACAAAAACATAAATATTTTTGGGTGATGCAAGATTGCTCTTACACCCAGGATGCTCCTGCATCAGGTATGCTATATAATTATTTGCTTGCATCATTTTGATGTAACTGATGCATGAATGAAGAAGCACTTGAAGCTAGCCAACCTTCAATATTATTAGTTGTTAGATAGAGAAAAATAGTAATCGAAGGAAATCAAATTGAGCAGAATCAGAGCAGGCTAACCGAGTAGTTCAGTGAAGAGATTTTCATAGTAAAAAAGGTGATATCTTATTAGTACTTTATTGATCTATATTAGACAAGTTGAGTTTTCATTAGCAGATAGTTACCTGATATTTTCTAATCATTGTAACAGAGTTTTGGTAAAATCTCTTAACAGAGTAGACCTAACAGTCTTTTTGTAAATCTCTTAACCGAGTGCACACTCAAGTAGTGTTGCTAAAATCCTATCACTAGGTAGATCTTGCTGATCTAATATGTTACTCCTAATAGGGTAAGATCACCAGAAGTGATCACCATTGTAGCCCTAACAGGCAAGCCTTTTCTATCTACAGTAGTGAAGAATTTGTGGGTGTCATCTCCACCATAGTTTTTACCTTCTAACAAGGGTTTCTGCATTACCAAAATACTTGTGTTATGAGTTTGTTATATTGTTGATTTCATGTTATTTGCTTTTAACAAGTTGAATGGATGAATGATACATGCATTGGATACAAGTTATTTTGAAGGTTACTACTATTTGTTGTTTTAGATCTGAAAGGTTTATGAGTTAAAGTTTTTGTGGGCACTGATTCACCCATCCCCTCTTAGTACCCTATCTCTCCTAATCCAACAATTGGTATTAGAGCTCAGTTCTCTTATTGGATAGTTTAATCAATGAAGGGTAAAGATCTAGTCATGGAGAGGTATAAGCTGGATAAAACCATTGACAATCAGAAGATACAAATGCAGATGTTTGTTGAACAGTATAAGCAAGCTAAGGATGGACTGAAGAAAGTACTGGTTGAAAGAAAGCACCTAGCTATTCTACAAAATGAGATTGGTTACCATAAAGAAGTGGTTGATGATATATTTGATCACATTGGATCTAGTTCTAGAAGTGTCTCTGATGGATCTGAAAGCATAATCTCTGACTTGTGTGAAAAGAATCTGCACCTAAATGAACAAGTGAAAGCACTACAAATCGGCTAGGAATCTCAGATGGTGAGAATGGTAGAAATAATGAACAATGCTAGATAGGTTGAGCAAGAAAAAAATCAAGCTATTGAAGATTGAAGACAAATCACTGATCAACTTCAAGCAAAAGAGAGTGAGATACAGAGACTCACCGATCACCATTTTCAAATATCTAATCAGATGATGGTTGTGAATCAAGAAGTTAACTGAGTAAATGGAGAACTATCAAGAAGACTTGAAGATGTTTCAATACTCAGAGAAGAGAATGAGAAGCTAAGAAATGAAATAAAGACACGAAGACAATACAATGAGATGATGAAGTTAGCTGAGGACAATTCCAAAAAGATTGATGATTTTTTGATTAATCAAAGGAGATTTGGAAGCAAAGATGGTTTAGGCTATATTAGCAAAGGAGAATCATCATAACAAGTTGAACAAGCCAACAATAGTCAAAGTCAAAGGCCAAAAACCTTGTCATGCTATCACTATGGGAAACCAGGATACACTTCTAATGTTTGTAGAAGTAGAGCACAAGGTAAACCACCTGTCACTCCTAAGTTTAATGGTTATTGTTATTACTGTGGAAAATTTGGTCATCAAGCTTATGAGTGTAGAGCTAAGATGAACAAGAATGCTGACAATATTACTATGGATAAACTATGTTTTACTTGTAACAAACATGGACACACTGCAAAAGAGTGTAAGGCTAAGATGAAACAAGTATGGAAACCTAAGCAGAAAGCACAATGAAAGCCTTATCACCCTAAGAGACAAGGTAATTCTTATGTTTGGGATTACAATACATGGACTAACTACAATGCATGTGGTAGATATGGGCACATTGTAGAAAAATGTAACAGGAAAAGATGGGCTAGATAGTCAAGAAGCTGGACAAGCACTGCAATGGCATGTTTGCATTGTCATAAAGTTGGTCATTTAAGCAAGGACTACAAAGACTGAGCACTAGAAGAAAGTCATGTATTTGAGAGTGGAAAGACTATGGCAGATATCATGAGAATCAAGAATTCTATGTGGAGAAAGGCATCTAATGAGAATGCTGAGTCAAGTAATGCTGTTAGTGAAACCTCATCCACTGGATTAGGTGACATCGGTACCTCCACCTAAGGTGATATAGGTATGTATGGGACTAACATTTCAAAATGATCATATTTTACATACAGTTCCTTATATATGATGAGCACATACCAAATCTATATGAATAAAGATGCATTGTGGTTTATATGTTTTGAGCTAACAAAGTTATATAGTTGGTAAAAGTTAGACCGAGCATTGGTTACCTATCGGTAATCACTATTCAAGGTTAACCGAGTATCAGTATTAACTGGGCAAAGAAATATTATGTTAACCGAGCTGATGAAAGTTTGTAGTAGTCGCCGAGTTGACAATTGTCACAAACCAGAAAGTAGGTCAAGCATTTATTGCATAAAGTTTTGAGCAGGAATACAAAAATTCTATAAATACATGGAAGTAAGAGTTCATTTTTTCACATTGCGATTTTGGAGAGCTAAAATTTCACAGAGCCTGTTCGAGAAAAGAATCTTTCAAGGTCATTCAAGCAGTTGTAGATCGAACTAAGCATATTCTTTGATATATTCTGAGTAAGTTGAAACCCTACCGAGCATATTCTTTGTACTTACCAAAAACCTAGTTTTTTGAAATGGCATCCACTATGATTTCTTCTAAAGTTGTAGAAGAGGAAGTTAGTCTTATAGTGTCAGCAAGCTATAATGAACCTAATTACAAGTTACACCTTGAAGTTGCATCCAAAATGGATTCAGTAGGCACTTTTTTGAGCATCCCACCTAGGGTTTTGTTAATTGAAGACATATGTGCGTATATTCACTGTAAAATTGGTAAAATAGGAGATTTTGACATGTATGTTGCAAATCAGGCACTTTGTGATAAAGAAATAAAAATGAAACCAGAGCATAATCAAGTAGAAACACTTGGACTCACTAATGCCCTAAATTTTTTGAGAAATTTCAAGAATGAGTGGATTAGGGTTGTGTTAAACCATTATCACAAGGGCACATTCTGGTTAGAGAAACCAATCCAAGTAATAAAGAGAATGATTAGTAGGATTACTGGTTACCCTACTACCGACAAGGCCAAGGCATTCCAAAGTTCACCATGAGAAGATGTAGAGAAAAACACTGGCACAACATGGGACAATAGAGCACTGAAGATTGCATCCATTATGGATTGAGAAGTTAAGTTTGTAGTGCATTTAATTGGCTATAAATTCTTCTAGTTGAATAGATTAAACAATGTACCATGTAGCGCAGTCGACATGGCTTACAAAATAATAAAGAAGGGTCATCAGATATACCTTGCCGAGCTACTACTGAGACAGGTTGAAGAAAACATGAAAACAATGAGGTCACATAAGTCCAACACCTGTAAGTTTTGATCATTGCTAGTATGTTTGTTTTTCTATCTCCAAAAATTATTTCCCTCTATCGGTCACACTGATTGGATAGATGATAAACCGATCACATCACAAATTTTTGATATTATGAAAGGTCTGGGAGATAATGCTAAAAATATTATAGATAATTATTTTGAGGATTTTAAAGTTAATATGAATCTGAGAAGAAGGATTTCGAGTTCATTGGTTGAGAAATATGAGATGGATATCTCTTTCCTAGTGAACACCGACCATACATTGATTAAAGTTGTTGAATCAAGGATGAAGTGGCTAGCACCTATGGGCTATGAAATGGATCATGATTTTGGTTTGAAATCAATCAAGGAATTGCTGGCATTACTGAAAGATAAAAAGGCCAAAAGGTTTGGAACCTTTTAACAAGAAAAATAAAGAATAAAAATAGGGCTTGTCATTGGTAAAATGATGAGAAAAGATAAGAAAATGAAGAAAGTCTTAACTGAGCACTTCAGAGACTTATCCGACTCATCTAAGGAGTCATTGATTGAAATTGTAACCGAAGGGCAGTTAATGTTGGCTGACAAACCATATGATAGTGAGGAAACCGAGTCTAAAAAAGAAAAAGAATCCATACTGGTTTCTCCCACTCCAATTACAAAGAAGAGGCAATTGCCAGTGCAAACAGGTGCATGCACAAGGTCATCAACTGTAGCTTCACCATCAAAAAAGAAGGGAGTTGAGAAGGTAGTAAAACCTAAGGTAGCTACACTGACAAAAAAATATGCAAAGAAAGGTCACAAGGTTGTAGCTGAAGTACCAAAGAAAAGAACAAGGTTAATAAGAAACAAGGAAGATCTTGAGGATGAAGAAGAAGACAACAATCAGTTTATGGTTGTCAGTAATAAAGAAAGATCAATTGATGAGATTACTGAGGATTTAATTGAGAATGGAGATCTCTCTGATCCAGAACTTAGTAGATTTGACAGTATGTCAAATGAGGATCAAAATAAAATTGAGGAAGCAATCATCTAGATGATGATTCACTTCAAACGAGCTCCATTAGAGTTTGAACGATCAATGCCCAAGGCATTAGAGGAGTGAATAAACCAAAAATGGTCATATGCCTTGGAAACAGAGAGAAAAATGAGGGAAAAAATCCTAGTATCGATAGCACCGAACATATCTCTAGATGAGATTAAAGAGCTTATGGACACTTATGTGAACAGATTCAAGCTAAAAGGCCAAGCTATGCTAGTGTTAGATGAGAATCTGGCTAAACTTGATGAGTCTGCTCAACTCATCTAGACTTCAATTCTTGCTGTCAGAGAGCAAAATGAGAAAATTGCATTTCAAAATTTGTCTAAAAAGAGACAGAATTCCAAAGGTAAAGGGATATTCATTGAGGATGATGTAGAAAAGAAGACTAAAAAGCCAAAGGTATCATTTACTGAGGTAAATGACACAACACTTGCACATGAAATTAAGGATAGTTCACATGATGTATTAGATCTAGTTGAGATCTAGGTAAAGGAGCAAAATGATAATGATGTACTCATTAAGGACATCACAAATGGTGATCCTGATGACATAGATAATGATGATGATGTAAATAATGCACCAGACCAAACACAGGATGAAGCACAAGTTACCGAGTGTGTATTTACATCATTACTGGGTGAACTTCTTGTACTTGTTGAAGTAGTAGAAATATTATCTCAAGAACAACCCGATGGCTTAGACCCTGAGCAACCACAAGATACAATAGGGTAACAAAGCACTGAGACACCTGCATAGACAAACAAACCTGAAGGAAAAGAGGCTACTAAAATAGAAACAAAGGCACATGAAGAGCCTAAAGCAAATAAGGCTACCCCACCTGACACAACATCAGAGACTCTGTCTCAGTCAACTGACACACAAGTTACTGAGGAGTAGAAAAAGGAAGACAATGTGTCAATTGGGCAGAACACTCTGAGGGCAGAAGAAAAAGCTATTGTCCTAGTTGCAAAGAGTTCATCACAGGAACTGGAGAAGAAGAAGAAGAAAAAGAAAGGAAAAGGGCCGGTCACATTAGACGAAGTTATTGTGATACCTGAGTGTGACCCGAGGACCCTTAGCCCCAAGGAACTAAGAAAATATGGGGAGTTATGCACAAGGAAAGCAACACAAGAGAAACTGAGACAAGAGAGTAAGAGCAAGGAAATATTGGAAAATGTAAGAGATATCTTACAATAGGTTGTACCCAAGGTACATGTAGATGAGGAAACTCTGATTATGGACCAACTTGCTACTCTTGCTGAAGGAATCAATGCCCCAGATATCGATACCAACAAGATAATAGAAGAAAGGGTAGAGTCAAGGATTCAAGATAAACTTGCAGAAAGAATCAGCCAAGAAGTGGCAATCAACAAGGTCAAATTAGTTGTGGTAATAACTGAGATCAAATCTATAATTCAATTAATTTGTCAATTCTTACTGAAGCTATGCACTATGGAAACCTTCATTGCCGAGATCAGTGAAAAGATAAAAAATCTAGAAAATGAAAT
The DNA here is from genome assembly GCA_027943335.1 of Chamaecyparis obtusa. NCBI lineage: Eukaryota > Viridiplantae > Streptophyta > Pinopsida > Cupressales > Cupressaceae > Chamaecyparis > Chamaecyparis obtusa. The sequence goes on along the minus strand of BSBK01004546.1, from coordinate 216,535 downwards.
CAAGGCTAGTGCATGTGTAGCTACAACTGAGCCACAAGCTTTTTCAAAGCATATATTAAGAGTTCAAGAACTCAGGTGGTTGATAGCAGATCTTAGGAATCAAGAAGAAAGGACCAGTGACCATGTCACTAAAGTACAAATAGAGCTCCTACCCTACCTGAAATTTTTTGAGAAACATATTGTCAAAGCATAACAACTTGTTGCAACACTAGAGATTTTTGTGTTGGAGAACATCTTTGACATGCATGCACAAGTCGGTCTTGAGCACATTGCTCTCACCAACTTGAAAGAGGATTGGAAAGACCTCTTAGAGTCACTGAAGAAAACCCATCAACACATTTTTTATAAGCTGTAAGTATACATTTTTGTATTTGGCATTAATATAAAAAAGGGAGATAATAATGTATATGCCAAATATGTAAATAGATGCTAAGTATACTACACATTACCAGGAGCATGCACCGAGGGGGAGTATATAGAATTTTTTTTGATAAGTATATATGTATATGGCAGAGATATAATTTTTGAGACATAAGGTCTGTATACATTAAGGTTTTGATACTAATGCCAAAGGGGGAGATTGTTATCTCTATTGAGCATTAATGATTGTCATAAGTATCAAAGGTTATCAAAGACATCGGTTGGTTACTTATGTTAACATAGTCGGTAAAGGAAAGCATCAAAAGCTAGTTGGTTAAGTCTTTATACCAAGCACAAAATAGTTTTACCGAGCATCAGACACCGATACCAAGCGACAGTAAACACCGAGCATTAGTGCAATCACTGAGAAATATTTACAGTGTTTACCAAGGATAACAAGAAATGACATAGGAATTAGAAATGACACATCTATCTATGCTAACGGTTACAACAGAATCATAAAATGTTTTACCAAGATCAAGGATAATTTATTGTTGATATATTCATTAAATGTGATGAAGATCTTATGTAATTGTTTGATCTATGTTATTTTTGTACACTGTAGATCTTAGGGTTTTCTCTAAGATATTGTAACCTAATTTTTTAAAGTGACATAAAGCAGTATACTATATAATTGTTTGTTTGCATCATTTTGATGTAACTGATGTATGAATGAAGAAGCACTTGAATCTTTAGCCAACCTTCAAGATTATCAGTTGTTAGATAGAGCAAAATAGTAATCAGAGGAAATTAGATTGAGCAGAATCAGAGCAGGCTAACCGAGTAGTTCAGAGCAGATATTTTCATAGTAAAAAGGTGATATCTTATTAGTACTTTATTGATCTATATCAAACAAGTTGAGTTGTCATTAGCAGATAGTCACCTATTATTTTCTAATCATTGTAAAAAAGGTTTGGTAAAATCTCTTAACAGAGTAGACCTAACAGTCTTTTTGTAAATCTCTTAACTGAGTGCACACTCAAGTAGTGTTGCTAAAATCCTATCACTAGGTAGATCTAGCTGATCTAATATGTTACTCCTAATAGGGTAAGATCACCAAAAGTGATCACCATTGTAGCCTTGAAAAGAAAACCTTTTCTATCTATAGTAGTGAAGAATTTGTGGGTGTCATCTCCACCGTAGTTTTGACCTTCTAACAAGGGTTTCTGCGTTACCAAAATACTTGTGTTATGAGTTTGTTATATTGTTGATTTCATGTTATTTGCTTTTACAAGTTGAATGGATGAATGATACATGCATTGGATACAAGTTATTTTGAAGGTTACTACTATTTGTTGTTTTAGATCTGAAAGGTTTATGAATTAATGTTTTTGTAGGCATTGATTCACCCCTCCCCTCTCAGTACCCTATCTCTCCTAATCCAACATTTGGACTAAAGATAAAATGTCTAAGGTTAGATAGAGGATGAGAATTCACCTCTAATAGATTCTATGAGTACTATGAAGAACATGGAATAAAGAGACAATTGAGCGCACCTAGAACCCTTAGCATAATGGGATTGCAGAGAGAAGCAATAGGATCATCCTTGATACATCGCACACCATCATGATTGAAGGAAAAGTTGCACACACCTATTAGAGAGATGCAATCAATACAACAGTCTATACCATCAATAAAATACAATTAAGGCCTAGCGTGGACAAGACACCTTATGAGATATGGTTTGGTAATGTTCCCATAGTAAAATACTTCAGAATATTTGGAAGCAAGTGCTACATCAAGACAGATGAAGCAATAGGCAAGTTTGATACAAGAAGTGATGAAGGTATTTTCCTTGGTTACTCTACTAAAAGCAAAGCTTATAGGTGTTTTAATTTGAGATTGAAGAAGATCATTGAAAGTGCTCATGTTAAGATTGATGAAAAGTTTATGGTTCAAGAAAGATATCATGATTACGCACCTATGATTGAAGAAGAACCTAGACCTTCCACTAATGAGATAGTTGTTGAAGAGATGTTTGACATCATTGATGTATTATTCAATGACCCTGAAATAAGTAAAGAAGAAACTTAGAAGGTAGATGAGTTAGTATCACCTAAAGTTCCAAAGTATACATCTAGATATCACTCTAAGGATGACATCATTAGAGATCAGAGCAGCAAAGTCACAACAAGATCAAAAGAAAAGAATTCAGCAAGCAATGAAGTGGTATGTCTACTATCTCAGATTGAACCTTTAAGTGTTGATGATGCATGTAATGATTTAGATTGGCATGATGCTATGAAAGAAGAACTAGATCAGATTATTAAGAATGATACTTGGGAATTGATCCCAAGACCTAGTGATAAGAATGTGATTGGAACAAAGTGGATATTCAGAAACAAGATGAATGAAGATGGCACAGTAGTAAGGAATAAAGAAAGGTTAGTGTGTAAGGGATATATGCAAAGAGAAGGCATTGATTATTCAGACACACTTGCACTAGTGAGTAGATTAGAAGCCATTAAGTTGTTTCTAGTGTATGAAACATTCAAGAACTTCAAAGTTTATCAGATGGATGTTAAGTTAGCATTATTGAATGGAGAATTAAAGGAAGAAGTATACATTGAGTAGCCAGAAGGATTCACCTTATCAAAAAAACCTGATATGGTATGCAGATTGAACAAATCCCTCTAGGGACTCAAGAAAGCCCCTAGAGAATGGTATGAGAGACTTGATGGATATCTAACAAAAATTGGATTCAAGAAAGGAGTAGCAGATTGTAATCTATTCATAAGAGAGACATCTAAAGGACTACTAATTGTAGCTATATTTTTTGATGACATCATCTTTGGAGGTAATGACAAACTTAGTGCAAAATTTGCTAAGGAGATGTAGAGTGAGTTTGAGATGAGCATGATTGGACCTATCAAATACTTTTTGGGATTGAATTTTCAACAAACAGACAAAGGTATATTCATAAATCAGACTAAATATGTGAAAGAAATCTTGAAGACTTTCAATATGGATGATTGCAAGCCAGTGGGTACACCTATGATAATATGATGCACGCTTACAAAAGAAGAGGATTCTCTAGTAGTAGATACAACATTGTACAAGTCTATGATTGGTAAACTCATATATCTTACTCAAACAAGACCAGACATTTCCAATGCAGTTGGTATTGTTGGAAGATTTGTAGCAGAACCTACACAAAGTCACCTCATGGAAGTAAAGAGAATATTTAGATATCTACAAGGCACTATAGATTATGGTCTATGGTATCCTAACTCAGAGAATGTTGAGCTTCATGTATATATAGATTCAGATTGGGTAGGATGCGTTGATGATAGAAAGAGTAGATCAGGAGGAGCAATGTTTTTTGGTGACAAACTTATCACTTGGACAAGTAAGAAGCATAATTGTATTTATCAGTCAACAATAGAAGTAGAGTATGTTGCAGTAGCCCTGAATTGTTCCACAATTGTTTGGATCAAGAAGATGATAAAGGATTTTGGAATTTAGATTGATTATCCTATTGCTATTCATTGTGATAACACTAGCATTCATTGTGATAACACTAGCACTATCAACATGTCAAAGAATCCTATGATGCATGCAAAGACAAAACACATAGAGATTAAGTATCACTTCCTTAGAGAGAAAGTAGCAGAGAAAGAAGTCAAATTAGATTATGTAAGTACAAAAGAACAACTAGTAGATATATTCACAAAGCCCTTACCAAAGGATAATTTTGAATATCTCAGGGAGAAGCTGGGAGTAATTCCCTTCCTTGATTCTGCTTATAGAAAGTGGAAGGAGCATTAGTCCTCTGGGACTGATGGATGGTTGACTACTCTACTTCAGGAGTAGTACCAGTGCTTAAATGAGTTGGCACCCTTTTCCATTGATGTCAAAGGGGGAGTATATATAAAGTCATGAAAAACAAGAAAAGAAACAAGAACATAAAAGAAGATATACAGTAAGGGGGAGCATATTTAGTAATAAATATGAAGAAAGGAGGAGTTGCAACAGTTGATGGAGGATCCATCCTTGGGGGAGATTTTGATGAAGAAATGGAGAATGTTATAAAATAATTGTTCATTTGGATTGGTGATGTTTTTCATTCCATATGTTGCCATCAATGCCAAAGGAGGAGATTGTTGGAGATTTGCCAGCAAGCTAGTACTGACTGTATATTTGTCATTGATGACAACATATGGTAAGTAGAATGCATGGAAGACTTATGTAGTAATATTTGAATATAAGTAGCATGGATATTTTATCAGCATGATATCATGGACGCAAAGGTTAATTGTTAGTATAGATAGTTATGTAGCAGCTTGCGTCAGAAGTGTTCTTGACAGAGATATAGGTAGTGTTCTATGAGTGTAGTCCATACAGTCATCATGGAGACTTGCACCTTTGGATATGTGATGAAGACATGATAGTGATGTTACATTTATGAATGCAGAGTCTGATGATTAGTAGAAGTGAAGTTATGCAGTCGCTATTCACCAGTAGCAGTTTCCTGTGTTTATTCAGAAGAGCCAACAAAGATTATATTGGTTTAGGAGTTGCACCTATCATTTTGGTATGCACCCTTGGATTAGTGATTAAAGAAGAGTTAATAACTTTTGGTTAAGAGTGCACAATGTAATTCAGCTTAAGGAGAAAGTTTTAGTTAATTAGGCAGAGCCGACATTATGTAGCGTGCGTCTACACTTATTGATTTGGACATGTCCTAGTTTATGATGTGTGCTTAGTAGAGCTGACAGAATTGTTATTGGAGTGTGTTATGGTTTCTCTAATATGATTTCAAGGTGGTTCTAATAGTTGACATGGTTATATCATTTGGAAGAAAAGCAATAGTGTTGGAATCACTAATTGATTCAAGCTTCCATGATCACCTACAAAATCAAGAGATAGGCATGTTCACAAAGATGGTGAAAAAAGGGGGCCATTCACTTGAAAAAACCTAAAAATGCATCTAATGTGTTTGGGTTCAAATGTGTTACAACTCAAAAAATCTAATCCTTAATATGTATAGGATTTATAAATGAAACCTTGATTACGTTAATAATATAAAAAAAACATGATTAGGTTTTAAAATAAACATAGCCCAATCATATTTTTATGATTATGTTTTTTTAAAAGTGGTTGACTATGTTATTTGAGCCCATAACCAACACCAAATAAACATCAAACATTCTAAAAAAATAAAGGAAACCTAATTGGGTTTTTGTTGCTATCAACCAAATCAAGATGTGATGTTGAAGAGGAAACACACTAATTGCACAAACTAATTGCACAAAAAATGTACAAATTTAAACTCTTCTTCTCTTCTAGGTCGACAAGTAACATTCATGAAAATAGGCTATCCCTAATGAACCTAGGATGGCCCTAATGAACCTTAGTCATCTCAACATGATTGCATAAGTTAATAAGATAATTAATTGCAATGGAATTGATTTCCTTGGTGGTATGGCTATATGTAGTTGTATAGGCAGTGAATTTGGAAATCATTGAGTTGTGTAGCTCTAAATATTATGAGAATTATTAGGTGAACCAAGAAGAAGAAAAATGTATGCATTATGAAATAATACCCAATGTAATTAAGAGTTCTTAAAAAAGAACCAACAAAGTAGGCCACTTTGAACCCTTTATTTCTACCAAAACTTTCACAATTAGGGTTTCTATATTTTTATTTCCCCAAAAAACTTTGTCATCTTAGAGAGGTTTTTAAAAGGATTGTAGGTAACATAATTCTAGGCATTAGTATAATCCATGACATGCAGTTTGAATCCATGGGAAAATGATTTTTTCCACCTCCACATTACACATATGCATACCCTCTTCATCAATTTCCTCCATCCTATTTTTCTCCCCTACTAATAGTGAATGTGCCAACTACCATATAATTCAATATCTTATCTCTACTACATCTACAAATGATTTATATTCCACCATTCCCTCCATGGATTTTCCTTGTGATGACTTTCCCCTTTCCTTTTCCTCCCATGAATACTCAATTTTTAGTGAAATAATAATATACCTTTTGGTTTTCCCTCCCCAACAAGGTTTGATGGGATCTCTAAAACCACAACCAAAACCCTATATCTTAGTTCATAGTATTGAATATTGCTTCTCACTTGTGTCCCACTTAGCTTATTGAAGAAGATCATTGTCATAATTTGAGAACATTGGGTCCCATTAGATCCTTCCACCTATAAATACAATATAAGGGTGTTGTCATAGTAGACTAATTCAACCTCATACATGTAAAATAATACCTAGAGAATATACAACAAGGTGTGACATTTATTAGTCATGGTTGGGGAATGGAAGGAAGAAAATCAGTATGGATTGAGTACGCTAGACCCAATGTCCAATTTGCATATAACCTTGTACCCATACACTCTAAGCTCCAAATTCCACTAATATGGTATGTGTTGAACATCATTTTTAGATGAGACTACGACTGGCAATTTACACAGGAAAATTCCCCTCTTGGAAGAATGATATTAGTCAATCTCAAGGTTCTTTATGGGTTGGGTCTCAACCACTTGGATAGCTCAATTGAAGATAAATGTGAATCTATTCATGAGGAGGCCTTTTTTGGTTCATATCTTGAAAAAGGCTACAAAACAAATGTTAAGCACAACAATAATTATTTTTGGGATTTTCAGATCTTTTAGATGAAAACAATGTTAATCTAATTAATCTATTGTAACTGATATGTGAGGAAGGTAAGAGGCAAGGTAATGAGAATTTGAAAGAAATTTGCTGAAATAAATTAATGGACATAAACCAATATCACACTGCTTCATGAATTAAAATACCAAGAAGATGAGGAAAACCCACAAAATGGAGATCTGAATAAATCACAATCCCAGCTAGGAATATGCAATCATCAATGGAAATAAACATAGACATATAATAAGTCAAAACTCATCAGATCACAAAGCCAACATGGATGTGCGCACACGTGAGACAAGTTTATCTTCAAAGCACTGAAAAAGAAGAGAGATCTTCTCAATAATTTGTCACAAAAAAGAAATGTAGTAGAGGTAAACACTGAACTAAAAGAATCATAGGTCTAAATCACCACACAATCAACTAGTTCTTTGAAATAAACAAATGAGCAATTCACACATTCATAAATTTCACAAACATAGAAAAATAATCGCACCACGATTGAAGCACCAATTGTATGTTGGCAAGTTGACTATACTATTTTATATGACTATGATTTAGTGTTGTCATTATGGAAACAAATTCATATGTAGTTTTGGAGTTAGTGCACTTACTCATAAGATCAAAAAATGACTAAGTATGGAAGACTGGACAGTCAGTGAAACACCAGATGAACAGAGCATCAACGCACATGCGTATGACCTAGTTTTTGTATGTGCCCTTGAAGATAAGATTTTGAATATTTTATTAAGCTATGGTTAAGAGCACATGATCAGATGAGTTAGTATGATGAATATATAATGAGTTGAAGTGGCACAGACAATGAGCGGCAGAACAGAGCACGGAGCCGACTGTTAGTATTTTGGTTAGTGGTTGTAATATTATTTTGTAAAGGCTATGCACCTATTGTATTTGTGTTGGAAACATGTAAATCTCATTTTATGTAAACATGCTTGAGCCAATTCATTTGGAAGTGTTGTATGTAATTAGTTATAGGCTGACTTAGTAAATAGTTTTGTTTGCGCATATAAATAAGACATGATCCTTTGTATTTGGGAATGATATGAGATAGAGAGTTGATAGAAGTAGAGAAGAAGTATACAAAGAGCAGTCAATATGATATAGAGCTTTACAAGAGGTTAAAGCATCATCGCACATAAGGAACTGATCAGACAAGTAGTGTCATAGCAACAGTTCACCATTACAGATATAGTGTGTATCTGATACTCAGAAGGTTGTAGCCTTCACCATTTGAGTAGTGAGCTCTAGGATAGTGTGTCCTCACCCCTAACAGGGTTAATTGTAAAAAACTCCTAACAGGGTCTAACCCTTGACAATATCATTGTACTTAAGCATTGTAATGACAACTCCTAATAGGGCTAAGGAACATTAACAGGTTCATAATACACAAGTACAATTATTAGTGGGTATTAATTCCCACTGGGGTTTTTCCTTTGGACAAGGTATCCCTATAATCATATTTGGTGTTATGTGTTATGTATTGATTACTTTACATGCTTTGATATTTAGTTTAGTAATTAAGCTATTGAGTTAAGTTTCAACTATTAGAAAATAATTATATAGAACATTGATTCACCTCCCCCCCTCTCAGTGTTCCCATTCCTAGAAATTAGTATTAGAGCTCTGATACTCTGAAGATAAGTTTAACCACTTGAGGAGATCATGGATACAAGAGAATTGAAACATCTAAAGAAGAATCTTGAAGCAGCTCTTGAAGACCTTGACAAATCAGAAAAATAAATTGAAGAACTGAAATTACAGGTTAGTGGTTCTCAAGTATTCATCAAGAAACTGAGAAAAGATTTGAAAGATTGTTCTACAAGTGATTTAGGAAAAATGGTCAAAAAGATAAATGAGGAAAACACATCTCTAAAGGATCAGATTGAAGAGTTAGATGAAAAGCTATTTAACAATCAGGAAGCCTATGAAGAGCAGATCAAAGAAAACAAGCAGTTGGATGAAAAACTGAGGCAAGCAAACATGAAAATCTTGGAGTTAGAGAAATTACAAAGTAGATGGAATCTGAATTGACTAAAGAAAAGAATAATATTGACAAGTTGCACATAAGTAGGAATCTAATAGAGTCACATTTGTATGCTTGAAAGTTAAAAGGAGATACCACTGGTATTGGATTCAATGAAGCCCAAGTTCAGATTGATGCTATGCGAGATAGAATGAAAGCTCCTGAAGAACCTACAGAAGCTAAGAAGATTGAAAATCAAATTGAAAATAAAGCTAAACCACCTAAGGATGAGTGCAAACCAATAAACAAAACCTATTATGCCTCTAACAAGCATGGACACATAGCAAAAGATTGTAAAGAGGTAAGACCTTTCAATGGTTATTGTTACTCATGCAATAAGTTTGGTCATAGAGCTATGAATTGTAGATCAAATCAAAGAAGTCAGACTCAACATAATCAAAGAAATAATCCACAACATAATGTTAGAAGTCTTAGAACATTACATGTCAGATATGTAATTATAATGGTCACAATGCTAGACAGTGTAGTATGGTAACTCACATCAATGCACCGAGGAATATAAGGCCTCTAGTTATTTGTCACACTTGTAACAAGGCTTGATACATCTCAAAGCTTTGCAGATCACAAGCGCAAAGAAAAGAAAGACCTAATGAGTCACAAAAGTCAATTTTGGATAAATTTGGAGAAGTCAAGTTTGTGAAAGCTACAAAAGATGTGAGCATGATTTGGACAGAAGTAAAGAAGGATAATGTTGATGAGTATGTATTGGATGCATCCATAATGGATGCACCCTCTACTTATGGATGAATGACCATCATGGTCATAGGGGGAGATAGATTATCTCTAGACCCCTGAGTGACTGGTATACTCACTCTTAGAGTATGCACCTTTGGTTATAGAAGTTTGGATACTAAGTGATTCAATATGCAAGAGTGCACTGCCTGATTGTTAGCAGAGATGAAGAATAGAATTCTTTGTTGCATTCTGTATTTATGCGAAAAGCATTAATGGTGGAAAGTTGTTTTAAAGTCATTGAAGATCTATTATTCCCACATTTTCATTCAAGTTAGAGCCTTTGGAGAGCACAGGACATCAAATAAGTTTGTGTTGGGTGATTATAGTTGGTTTATCAGCAAAGAAGTTTGAAAGTTTGTTGCGCAACCCTAGTTTGGTCACAATTTAGAAACCGTATGGAACTTTATTTAAGTGATTATTCAAGTAATAGCCACTCCAATTGTTTTTGATGTTGCTGAAAGGAAGAGATATGTCTTTAAGAAGCATCCTTTCAAGTCAGTCCTAGATGACCTAAAAGGAGCATTCTCTAGGACTCTGATGGGAGTTATGCACGTAGAGGACATATGCGCATACATTTATTGCAAGAAGGAACTAGTAGGTTTGGATAGAACAAGGTCACACATGGAAACAATGATGAAACTAGACATGACATTCACTGATGAGTTTGCGCACTTAGAGAATAACCCTATTATTGAGTATGCGACTGCATATGAGTTTTATGAATTCGAATGGATTAAGATTCTATTGAGAAAAATTCATGATGACTTATTATGGATAGGAGAATTCCCTGTTGAATAACTACTGATCTCATTTATGAGATGAGTAGAATTCCTAAAACTGGCACCATTCTTCCCACTGGCAAGGATGTAAGGAAACTAGTGGAACAAGCTTGTAAATCTCAGAGTGATAAGTGTGGGGTGACCATAGAGCCAATTGAGGAGAAGGACATAAAAATAATGTCTATGATACTTGGTTATAAGTTCCAACATGAAAACATGGTAAATAGTGTGTCTGTAGCCATTATTTTAGTAGCCATAAGGATTGTAAAAGAGAATGGTGAATTCAGCTTGTGTGAAATCTTGTGCATGTAGTTGATGGATAACATTAGAGCTATCAAACATGATAAGAGAAAAGTGTTCAAATTTAGGTCACTTATAATATACATGTACTTCCATATTGTTGGTAAAGTATCAGATATTTACCTTGACAGGAGCATACCTACAATGCCACAGATTTCATTGAAGGCAACATCTAAGAACACTTTGAAAGACTAAATAGAATTGGAGATTAAGATATTCAAAATAAAGATGAAAAGAAGGTATAGGATACCTGAAAGCATAGTGGAAAAGTACAAGGATAGCATTTGTTTCATGGTAGAGACAAATATAACATGTATGTAAGTTGTAGAGCCTATAACGAAGTGGATTCATCCACTTGGTTATGAAGTGGAGGAACACATTCTAGAAGCTTATGCACAAGTCCTACTATCATCACCTAAGGATCCTAATGAACCAAGATGGGGTACTTATGAGGAGAAGACAAGACAAGTAGATTTAGTCTTGTACAATGCTACGACCAAAAGAAAAGCATCAAAGATCACCTATGAGATATGAAAAATCCATGGTGTAACACAAGAAGACTTAGATAAGGCAAGGGAAGCCAAGATTGCAATGCAACTTGAGACTGCACCCTCCTCTGAAGTGAAAATTCAAAAATCAGAAGATCCTAAGGAGAAGAAAAGTAAAACTGATGATAACACTCTTGCGCCCACATAGACTATTGATCTGGAGTCCACTCAAGCACCTCACGAGCCTAGTAGGATGCCTAAAAGGAAAAAATAGTCTGGCACAAGCCATCCATCAACAAGATCAACAAGGAGCCAAGGTAGAAATATGCAAGCACCTCCTCGGGTAGGATTCCTACCGAGTCTAGAATTATTGAGATCAAGAGTAGTTGATGAAGGAAAAAATGATCAAATAGCTAAGTTCTATGAAAAGTACCATGAGATAGATAAATAAGAGATCCATGGTATGATAATAAAGCATATGGTTAAGTTCAAGAAGATAGTTCTAGAACTCAAGACAGTTATTCTAGACAATGTATGGAACATTTTGGATTCCTTGAAAAGATAAGAAATTGAAGAAGATTTTAGAATAAGGGAAAATAATTTAGATGATAACCTCCCTGTGTGTTTAGTTGAAGAGAAAACCTTGTTACTAAATTTGGTGAAGCCTCAACTTAGAACCAAATTAAGAACTTTAAAGATTATGAATAAGGATTATGAATTGGTCGCAAAGGAAACTGAAAAAGCATTTGAGAAGGTATTTTTGGAAAAATGCATGCATCCATCCGTTGTGCCTACAATCCAAGTGCCCTCTGAGCAAGAAAATGCAGCTAAGACTCCAAATGCACCTATGATAGGTCCAAAGGATTCTGTGCCTATGCATGAAGCCAAGGAGGACATAATTATGATAGATAATGTGGAAATATCAATGGCGGAAATGGATAAGGACTTGGATAAGTTTGAAGAAGTATTTGTGAGAACTTAAGAAGTAGAAATCTTATGCATTGAAGAAATTCCCAAGAAGCAAGAAGAAGTTCACATTGAAGACATAACTGGACAAGAAGAAGAAGAGGAAAAAGAAAAAGAAGAGGAGAAAGAAGAAGAGAAAGAAAAAGAAGAGGAGAAAGAAGAGGAGAAAGAAGAAGAAGAAAAGGAAAATGAACCTGCAGAAGAGCCCTCTGCTGGAATGCCTATAAAGGTTAAGACTGAAGTTATGGACATCACACCTCTCACTCACAAGCCATCATTTTCATTTTTGTCAAGTTTGACTCTTGACACAACAAGTTTAGATTCATGGGGAGAAGAAGACTTGATAAAAATTAGTGTGCTAGCAATTTAGAAAGCAAAGGAGAAAAACGTAATGAGAAACCCATTATTTTTTGAATCAGTAAGCATACTAAATAGCCTACTTCTTGAGGAAAAGAAAGTGTCTAGCGTACATTCAGTGGATGATGTCAGCACCATCATGACATGCTGTAAAGAAAATTTCTCAAGTCTTGAGGAATCAACATCCAAGATAGCAGAAGAGAAATATCTTAAGAAGAGGCTAAGTAAATTAACAGGTAACTTTGCACTTGACCTTAGTTCTTTAAAGGTTGGTCAAGTAGTGTTGAAAGAGATTGCAGCTAAAGGAAGAAAGATAATAGCTAATTGTATGGATAGAGATAAACTTACATTATATCTTTCTAAGAAGATTCAGGAAGCTGAATCCATGATGGTAGCTATGAGAAAGTTAGTGCTAGATCCCTCCACAGATATAAATGTGTGTAATAATTTCTACCAAGGACAATTAGATAAGATAGAGAAGGTAGAAAAAGAAATGGCCCAGATAAGGGCTAGGCAAGCACAATTAAGACATGCACTTGCACCCTCTTTAAATGTGCTGAATCACAATATCAAGGAGATTGATGCCACTATTGTGACATATGATCAAGGTTCAAATTCAGATTTGGAGAAGATGGAGAAACTAAATTATGCACTATCCGCCCATCTCCAGACATTAGATGCATTGAAGGCATTTTGGCAGCAAGAAATTGCAAACCTTCAAACTGCATACCATGATGTACTATCAGTGTAAGTACTTGAAGTTCCATTTTTGTGCACCTTTGTCTTTAATGTCAAAGGGGGAGTAGAGTAATATGGAGTAGTCTAGATAAAGGGGAGTAGATTCATATGGAGTAATAGAAGGAAGATATAAGATAGAGTATGATAAGGATATATGTTAGAAATATTTTGAAGATTTTGTGTACATATGTAGTTTAGCAACTTCACCATATTCCTTTGTTTCCATTAATGACAAAGGGAGAGATTGTTGGAAAGTTGAATATATTTTTGTATATGAATATGATTTAGTGTTTTCATTATGGAAACATAGTCATATGGATTTTTGGAGTCAGCGCACTTACTCATAAGATCAAAAAATGACTAAGTATGGAAGACTAGGCAGTCAGTGAAACACCAGATGAACAGAGCATCAACGTACGTGCGTATGACCTAGTTTTCATATGCACCCTTTAAGATAAGCTTTTGAATATTTTATTAAGTTATGGTTAAGAGAGCATGATTAGATGAGTTAGTATGATGAATATACAATGAGTTGAAGTGGCACAGACAGTGAGCTGTAGAACAGAACAGAGCATGGAGCCGACTGTTAGTGTTTTGGTTAGCGGTTGTAATATTGTTTTGTAAAAGCTATGTGCATATTGTATTTGTGTTGTAAAAATGTAAATCTCATTGTATGTAAACACGCTTGAGCTAATTCATTTGGAAGTGTTGTATCTAATTAGGTATAGGCTGAATTAGTAAATAGTTTTGTTTGTGCATATAAATAAGACATGCACCTTTGTAATTGGGAATGATATGAGATAGAGAGTTGATAGAAGCAAAATAGAAGTATGTGAAGAGTACTTAGTATGATATAGAGCTTTACAAGAGGTTAAAGCATCAACACACATAAGGAACTGATTAGACAAGTAGTGTCATAGCATCCGTTCACCATTACAGATATAGTGTGTATCTGATACTCAGAAGGTTGTAGCCTTCACCATTTGAGAAGTGAGCTCTAGGATAGTGTGTCCTCACCCCTAATAGGGTTAATCTTAAAAAACTCCCAACAAGGTTTGACCCTTGACAAGGTCATTGTACTTAAGCATTGTAATGACAGCTCCTAATAGGGCTAAGGAAAATTAACAGGTTCATAATACACAAGTACAATTATTAGTGTGTATTAATTCCCATCAGGGTTTTTCCTTTGGCCAAGGTTTCCCCGTAATCATATTTGGTGTTATGTGTTATATATAGATTACTTTACATGCTTTGATATTCAGTTCACTAATTAAGCTATTGAGTTAAGTTTCAACTATCAGAAAGTAATTATATAGAACACTGATTCACCCCCCCTCTTAGTGTTACTATTCATAACATTGTATGTATTGTATTGCAATAAAAATTTGACCATCATTACTTTGAGTTCTTACAATTTATAGAGCTGTGCTCTCAATTTCATAGCTAGGGTTTCGACTACATCTAAAACTCAAAAATAAATCTAAACTAGAGATTACATGAAGGAAACTACCTCTAAAATAAATTAGAACTACCCTAGCATGGAATTAAACCTCATGCATTACAAATTTGGTGTAGATTATGCATAAAATAACTCAAGAACAAAACTGGAACTCATGCATGTTCTTCATGAAACTTTGTGATCCTATCCTTTATTCTTCATTATAGCTCTCCTATGTGGACTCAACTAGAAGAGGCCCTAAAATCATGTAGAAATGACCCTCTTGACGTGATCTCTCTAACTAAAAAAACAACTTGGAGAAGACTGAAGTTAAATGATGGTCGTGCCCAAAAATTATGGATCCTGACTATTCCCCCCAAAAAATGAAGCTCTAGAATTGACTAAGTGTGGAGGTGACCCTTTCTCAACTTTTAGACTTTTGGAGGCCAAAAATTCTCTAGGGCCGAAATGACGAAAATCTAGGTCTTCAAAAATGGCTAAGTGTAAAAAATGTTTTTCTCTATACAAAATTTGGCTAAGTTAAAACTAGGTGCCTATTAACTTGGGAGGACTTCTAGGTGAGCTTTGTGAAAGCTATCCACAATCTCTTTCACCTCCTCAAAGTCAGCCATTTTGACTCCTTTAAGGAGTTCTTGTTGTTTCTCCTGGAAGGTGATCAATTCCACTGCAAACCCTTTTATTTCTTCCTCTCGAGATAGCATTTTCTAAATTTCTTCATTCTGATAGAACATCTGCTGGAGGTCTTCTTTCATGCTAAATCCCTTAAAGATGTCTAAATATTGACTTATAATGGTATTTATAGAATGCATCATTTTCTCATCATCCTCCTCATACAAGTCTAGATCTAAACCCTCAAAAAAAATATGTATTTCCTTAACAAAGGGAAAAGACTCATCCCTCTTCTTATCCATTCTCTTCAAAACCCTCTAAAAAATGGTCAAAGTTCCAGTGATATCTTAGATCTAATCCTCAAAATTATCCAGTTCTAACCCTTCATATACTTTGACCAAAACTTGGAAGCGCTACTTACTTATTACGATGAGATCTTCTAGTGCCTTCTGCCACTTCAAGATCTCTTCCAAACCATCCCCCTCACTCATAATTTCAACCAAAAATGTGATTCCTTGAAGAATACCCCTAAAATGCCTTAAGATATTATTGAGGGAAACCTTGGAAATCTCTTCAAAATCCACCCTCCAATTTGTACAAGCACAAATGAAAGAATGTGGGACATCCACTGGGGCTTCTGTATCACCCCACCTCTCCAAAATAGCCTATAATGAGGCCTCAGGGTTATTAGGGTCAATGGGACCCACTATTCTTAACCATTCTTTCATCTGGTATATAGTGACTTGCTAGAGTGGTGATTAAATCTAATGGCAAGATGGATACTAGGTGTGCTATTGTGTTTACCAGAGAATAGTCCATAGACCTCCCCGTCGCTTGTGCACATTTGACCAGGTAGTCATTCCAACTGACGTTCCTGATGTTAGTATCTGTGATCTCAACATGCAAATTTCACACTTTGGAGGGTGTGTGATATCCTTTGAAATGGTACCTCATAGTTAGTGAGTTGAACTTCTCTACCATTTCTGCAAAGAACCAAGGGACAAAAATCAGAGATCATCAAGCTAACAAATTATGAAAGAAACTTTGATAAAGAAAATATAGAAACAATAAAAAAACCCAAGTTAAAGGGCCTGGAAACCAATTTCATCCTTTCGGATCTTTGGGGGTACATGACCTTTGAAAGGCTGAAAAGGCTAGAACACCAAAAGAAGGGGATCCAACTAGAGTTTTGGGCTCGATGCTTCAGAGGTGCGAAAGCCCAAGTTTTGGTGAATTAGGCATGTCAAATCTTCAGTGTGCGAAACCAGCAAAACACCAAAAAAAGGGACTTAGCTGATTTCCTTAAAGACAGATCCTTTTTGATTTTCATACTGTGAAAGTTCAAAATTTTTATGGCCGAAAAAATGAAAATGAGCGTTAAGGGTTTCGAGCTTGAAAATGAGCTCACAACAAGTTTGACCATGAACCTGAGGCTAAGGGGTCCAAAGGGACAACCCTGTGACCCCGAAGTAGGACAAGATTGACCAAAACCTACAAAGCCTAGCAAACACCAACTAAGAAAGAAAAAATGGGAAAAAAAACCAGAGACCAATGAGAAAAGATAGAGGGAGGACAAAGACACCAACCTCAAACAAGCTGTGGGATGAAAAGCTAAGAAGTAGACACAAGCAACCGAGGAGCAGAGAAAATTGAGGAAGAAAAGCATGCCTAAAAACTTTGAAAACTGAGATCACGACAAGAGAACAAGTGAGGAAAAAAAGTGGATCACCACCTTATATAAGCAATCGATGGGGGTGATGTTAGCCAGCCACCTCTGCCAATCAGCCTTTTAGAGTTTCGGGGGTTCCGGACCTCCGAAAGCCCAAAGTGTCAAAAGGCCGATTCTCTTCAGAGAATCTGACCTTTTGGTGTTCAAACCTCTGAAAGTACGAAACCCCTGGAATCAAATATGCTTAAGATTTACTGGATTTTTGGGTCTTTTGCACTTTGGGGACTCCGAAAGTGCGAAAGTGCGAAACACAAACAAGACCAAAGAAAATAACTAGACCTAAAGACAAACAACAAGACAGACAAGTAGAGGAAAAACCCAGAGCACGCTAGAAGGAGGGGGCCCCCTAAAGCCAAGAAACTTAAAAGGGGAGCATGGTTGTGGAACCACAACAATATGCAATAAGAGATGGAGAGAGGAAGAGAGAAGGGAAAATGGAAAGAGGGGGCGAGGGAGAGCAAGGGGTAAGGATGGGATAGTTTAGATGCTTGCAAGTTCATTTATGGAATTTATATTGGAAAGATAATTTCTCATTTATTTATGATAGTCCTTTTATAGTAATTATATCTACATGAAAACAAAAATATGAATTTTAGTACTATAGTCCACAAATATCTAAAAATTATATGTGAATTGAAACACAACTTAACTTGATCCTATAAAGGCTTATTGCATGAAAACTAAGCCAAAGGAGGGATAGAAACAAATAATCAAAAACCATATAAAACCAACTTGACTCAGAAATGTTGTTTCTCAAATTTTTTTATTATCTTATAACACATAAATTTTCCATAAATAAACTTGATAGTACCCCCTTCAATCTATAGCAATTTGTTCCTTTCACTATGAAGAATGGTGTGAATTAAAATTCAATCATTCTAAAAATCTCCTTGAATAAATCCAAAATAAATGTTTATTGCACAAAAACAACACTCAATCTAGCAAGTTGAAACTAATGACAAGACCTTTTATCTAGATACCCTAAAACTAAAAAAGGGTAGGGAAAATAAACCTATCACTATTGGTATCAAGAATTCCTAGTTGTTGGAGTGCGAAGAAAATTGAGAGTTGGGAGGGGGGGGGGGGGCTTGAATCAATGTTCTAAAAATCACAAGTTTTTTTTCAATTAAAGATGATTATGAACTAAAATTTAAAATAATATATTGAATTCACCTTTAAGGAATGATGCAATAAGATCAACTTAACAAGATAAATATAGTACATGCATAATGAAATGGAATAATTATTTTCATGAGTGAAAAAACCTCATAGGGATGAAAACCACTCGAACATGCCTCACTAGCTTATAAATCAAATCCTAATTTACAAAGCCTCACTGGCCTTTTCCTTTCATACTAAGAAATAAATGTGCCTCACTAGAAAATAAAGAAAATGCCTCACTGGCTATCAGTAATTCCTCACTAACAAATCAAACTAACTGAAATCAAATAATAGAATATGAAATATGTCCAAATATATCACCTCCCTAAACATCTCAGTAGCCTTGAGAATCATGTTTACATGTAATCATAGAATATATACAACATAATGATTTAGAACATCATGAGCCTTATCTTTCTTCTAGACTAGATGTTGGTACTTCCTCTATGGGGGAGTATGTGTATCTGAGTTGAGTCATGAGGACTCTAGTAATTGTATTTTCTGAAAAGTGTCTTTTGACATTGAGTTGTTGTTGACATAGTGATGAAATTTCTATCATTGATGTCAATGGGGGAGAAGTTTACATGAAAAACAATTTGAGATATCTGTTGGAGAGAATTGAAGAGGATAACGAAGCAAGATTTGATTGATGAAGAGGATTTGAAGAAGCTGTGTTGCAGTATTGGATTTTTGGAACATTGGATGTTTTTTATCTATGTTGCCATCAATACCAATGGGGGATATTGTTAGGAATGAATGCTAAATGTTTTGCAACCATTCTATAGAAGTTTTTGTTGCATTCGTGACTATGATTGTCATTGATGTCAACACAGTGATTTACCGAAGGCTTGCAGAGAAGCAGACAGAGTTTGGATTAGCACATGTTGGTTATTGTAGTTGGAGCTATATGATGTTGAGGATATAATATTTGATATGTTATATGTCTATGGTTAAGAGCACAGATAGTAATTCATTTATTCATGGAAGTTATGATCATTTTGGTTGAAGTAGTATTCAGGCAGTGTTCCTAAGTAGCGGTTTGTGGAAATCAGATGATATCTCCTAATCAAAATGGAATCTAGTTTTGTACAGTTAAAGGGAAGTTGAAGACACATTGATAGTGATGTGGATGATAGCATAGACTTTGAGGTCACATGAGTGAAGATTTATTGTATTTGTAACGTGACAGTTTTGTGTAATTTTGGTGTAGCATGTGGAAACTTTTATTTTGTAATTGTATGCCGATTCATTTGTCATTATTTGAGTATGGTATAAAGGAAGGAATGTATTTCCTTGTTTTAGTGTGTGTAAGAATGTGTAAGTGTGAAGTTGTGATATGGTAGCAGCAGTTGTGTGTGATGCTGTATGCATGAAGTGAAGAAAAGAGATAAGTATGAAAGCAAATTTGTGAAGGAAGACATGCGAAGTACAAAGATCTGAAATTGAGATTTGATGTAATAGTGAGTGTGGTTTGGCATAGTTAGAGAAGAGGTAACATATTATTCTATTGAGTAATGCAAAGATTATTTGGATAGTGTGTTCAGTGATCTTATCCTGAAGCTATTTGGGCAGTGGGTCCTTCTGTCTTCCATAACTCTTAACAGGGTTAGAATCTTTTAATAGGGATTCAAAATCTCCTAATAGGGATTCATATGTACTAAATGTATTTCATAAGACTCCTAACAGAGTCCACCCTTTCACAAGGAATATTCATATTAGTGCATCTTTTGTGGGCATCATTCCCACCGGGGTTTACTCTTTGATCAAGAGGGTCCCTAGTCAACATATCTTGTGTCATTGTGTTATTGTGTATGAATATATTTCTATGGTTGCTGATTATATTGCTCATATGGTTTAATGCTATTGAAGATGATAAAAGTTATAATTATTAGATAACTGATTCACCCCCCCCTCTTAGTTATCTTGGTGGACTTTACTTTCTAACAAAAAAATCTTGTAATTGTAATCAAATCTCACTCAACTCCTAAGTGGTCATCTGGTAAGGAGCTCTAGAAATGGGTTCCACTCTTAGAACACATTGAATGGATAAATCTATATCATGCTTTTGTGGTATGCTTAGAATCTCACTAGTAAATACATAAAAAAATTTATGAATAATAGGATGAATAAGAGATGTATCTTGGTTTTCACCCTCATCCAAATCATTTATTCCTACCACAAACAACTGAAATCCCTACTGCATGTACTACTTTAACTGCATCATAAAAATCATATGAGGGAAAATGGGTTGATGAACTCTTACAATCTCCACATTTGTACTTAAATCATCCATACACTGAATGGTCTTATGTCAAAAATTGATGCTATCTCCATGAGAATCCAGCCAATCCATCCATAAAGACCCCAAAGGAATAATGAAAAGGTACACTATGGTCATGAATATTCCTAGATCCATCTCACAACCATGAATAACAAAGCTTATATCCACCCTAGGTCTAGAGGATAACTCAACCTGCCACCTAATATCTTGCTTTGTAGCCACCGACCTACACTGCTCTACTATAGAAGGGAAAATAAAAGAATCTATAACTTTGGAATCAAGTAGGATAGAAATATGAATACCACATAACAAAATTGTAGTCTCAATCATTATTCCCTAGTTCTCAACTTAGCAATGATCAATTGTTGCAAAATCCTTATAGGATCTACCATCATCCCCAATAGGAGGATCAAAAGTTGTCTGTCTCTTACTAGAAAACTATGTTGATCGCTACTAATAATTAATAACAATGTGACCATGTTGACCACAAGAAAAATAACCTCCCCCTCTACCAAAACCTCTTCCTACATGAGGTGTACCAAACTACTAGAAACTACCTCTATTAACATTCCGCTATGAACTCCAAGCCAATAAAATATTTTGATTGTACATATTGTGCTACCAATTGCAAAAGTTCCCTAATTGATAACCACCACTATGACCATGATGAAATTTATTCCCTTGCTAGTTCTAAACATGCTTGGAAGATGTAGCATAATTCATGAAGTTTCTTTCTCCCTGAGATTGATTACCCCTAAAGCTCAATCTTGAAAATAGAGCACTACTAGTCTAAACACCTCTTTGACCACTAAGAACCATGGCCAAATTATCCTCAAAAATCATAGCCTTCTCATTCATAGCCTTAATAGTCTTGTGTTTGAAGACACAAGCTCCTCCAACAATATGAGCATTGAGACCTCTAACTAAATGTTGAGCCATCATAGCCTTATCATCTCTAAAATCAACATACTACTCAAGCTTAAAGAAATGATTTTCATACTCCTCAATTGATATATCCATCTAATGAAAATTATAGAAGTCATCAGAAAGTCTTTGTCTCTAGTGATTTGATAGAAAATGGGCCTAAAATACCTAAAGGAAAATATCCCAATAAATTGTAGAAATGTTCAAATGAATCTTCTATTCCTTCAAACACCACCAAGTGGATGCAAACCCTATGAGATGCATTATGTCACATCTAGCCTAGGTATTTCTACTATAGGTTTGCATTGGAAAAATCTATCTAAGTCAATAAGACAAGTCTTTTCCTTTGTCACACTGGAGTCATCAAAGAGGAGATGTCAGAACCTAAGAAGATCCCTCATATGACTAGCCAAAATAACATCCTCTTCTTCTACTAGGTCTCTTCTCCTAGGACTCTAAGACCTTTCCTCCTACTCATTTGAGAATGTTGAGACTCCTCTTTCTTAGCACTATTTTATATAGGCCCTAAATGGTTTAAAATCTCTTGCAAAATTTGGCATGTATGAGGATCCTCTAACTCATAATTTTAATTCTCACTTTGTTCTTCTTTTCTCTCCTCACTTTGATCCTCATGATATTGTTCCTCCTGATGCTCCTCTTGAGAGCTCTTAAGGGGAGGGCCCAGTGGGGAACTATAATGACTACCTCATTCCCGACCTTTCCCTTAGCCTCTAGGAATCTGACCTAGTCACAATAAAAGCTAGTCAAAAGGAAATTGTACCTTTCTAAAAATTTAGCACATATAATTAGATGCTCTATTACACCCCATTTTGGAAAATTTGAGATTTAATGTCTGTTGTTATCAATCCAACAACCTATCTCCCCCTATTCTTGGTGTAGGAGCACCTAGAAAAAAAACATAAAAGGAGTCTATATGAGGATAAAACTTAATTCATAAGTAAATTCAACCACATTTTTATTTTTAATTTCATTTTAGCCAATATGAATCAATATGTAAGGCTAAAAGAGCCCATTGTAATGAGTTGTCCACATTTTCCTAATAAGGTCTTGAATTAGTCATTTGGTAAAATTTGTGTAAAAGACCCATGTAGGGGTAAAATGGTGATAAAATTCATTATTAGTTCATTTTAATATTTTTTGAAGGTTCTTTCAAAGTTTGGAGTCATTTGTATTAAAGATGCAAAAGTTGCATAAAAGTTTGCGCAATGCAACTTTTCAAAAGTTGTAAAAAGACAAAAATAGGAAGTTGCATGGTCACAAGAGGAAGTTGAGCAGCTGTAACTTCCATATGAAGATGTAAAGGATATAAAAACCACTATAATAGTTGTTAATAGGCATGATGTAAAGTTGGAGAAGGCAATGGAAAATATCAGAAGTATTTTGGTATCATATTTCTATTATTTCAATCTATTGTTTTGTTGTCTTGAAAGTTTTCTCTCTTGTTTGCAAGCCTTGTACAGCCATTGACAATATGGAAACAAGTGTATTTATATTATAATATTGTATCACATTGAATAAGATTCACATTTCTTTTTATTTGAGTTGATTTCATGCAATTTTGAGAAAGTTTTGAGAGTTTTGGTGAAAACTATTTGTAATTGCCCAAAACCCTAATTTACGATGACTAGTTTTTGGAAAATCATCATAACCTTTTATTTAACCATTGGATCCTTCTATAAGTTAGATTTTTTTTTAAAACTTGATATTATAGAACCTGACTGGAGAGATTGTCTTGGTAATCAATATATAGGGAGTTATGAATGATTGTTTATGACTGTATTTTCATGACCAGAATATAGTAAATTTCATAGTTGGACAATCCTTGGTTTTATTTTACAAGTAATGGATAGATGAAGGATTTAAATGATTCGTATTTCCTAAATAAGAGAGGGATCTATAAGTATAATTTTTTGATATCTATGGAGAATATTTGAAAATGGTGATTTGATAGATGGGAAACATATGACAATGCCTCTAACATGTTTGAAGATTTGTGTTGATGATTGAACATCATGATCGTTTGAGTTCTTTGTTGAATCCCTTGAGTTGAAAATAGTATCTTAAGGAGAGTAAAAAAGGTCTCTATATTAAATTGGTATGAGATCTCAATGAAAGATCTAGGTTGAGCGTAATGAGTTTGGTTATGTTGATTTTTGTTGGTGAAGTTTTTGTGGTTGCAGGTGCTTTTTCACTCACTGCAAGATATGGACATGGAGGTCTATAAAAGGGACATAGGAGATGGTGTAGGGCCTAAGAAGGAGGTCCAATATGTCACCAAATTCCTAGGGTGAGAGGTAAAGAAGGGACTCCCGTATGAGGGGCAGTTGTTGTTTGTGTATGGAGCAACATTTGAGGGTGGACTTGAGATTGGTGCAACACGTTGGAGGGAAACAACTACAAACTCCATTGGTAGGAGTCACAAGAATATTTTTTGAAGGAAGATTGAAGAAGCATAAAGAATAAACAAGAATAATTAATAGGAAAAGACAAATTGGAAAAGAATAATACAAATGAAAAGATATAATTTTCAGCCCAAAGCTTTATTGCAGGTTGTCTCATCCATGTTTCCAAGGGACTTGGAAACTTTTCAAGGCTAGGAGTATAGTGTAGGAGCACCTAGAAAAATATAAAAAAAGGAGTCTATATGAGGATAAAACTCAATTCATAATTAAATTCAGTTATATTTTCATTTTTAATGTCTTTTTGAGTCAATATGAATCAATATGTAAGGGTAAAAGAGTGCATTGTAATGAGTTGTCTAGATTGTCCTAATTGTTAGAAAGTAAAGATCCCCAAGATAACTGAGAGGGGGGGGGGGGGGGGGGTGAATTAGTTATCTGATAATTTATCCATTCAATAGCTTTAAACAATATAATCAATGTACTAATTAACCATAGAAAGATAACCATACACAATTGCACAATAACACAAGATATGTTAACTAGGGAACCTCTTGAAAAGAGTAAACCTCGGTGGGAATGATGCCCACAAAATGATGCACTAATATGAAAGTTCCTTGTTAGAGGATGGACCCTGTTAGGAGTCTTATGAAATACATTCAGTACATATAAATCCCTGTTAGGAGATTTTGAATCCCTGTTAAAAGATTCTAACCCGGTTAAGAGTTTATGGAAGACAGAAGGACCCATTGCCCAAACAGCTTCAAGGCAAGATCTCTGAACCCACTGTCCAAAAGATCTTAGAATTATTCAATAGAATAATATGAAATATATTACCTCCTTCACACTGTTCCAAAACTGCACTCTTTGCTACACAAGATCACAATTCCAGATCTCTGTACTCACAAGTCTTCCTTCATCACTGAATTAGCTCTTTTCTTCACTTCATGCATATATTCACATCTCAATCTTCATAGTACACATTAAAATAAGGAAAACATTCCTTCTTATATACCAAACTCAAATAATTACAAATGAGTCGGTCCATAATTACAAAATAATAAATTCTACACGTTACACACAGAATTCACATAAAACTATCGGCTTCCAGTTACTATAACTTTCTCCAAACATGTCTTCGAAGTTTGTGCTATGAACCACATCATCAGTAATGAGTCTCCAACATCCCTTTAACTATGAAAAATCAGATTCCATCCCAGCTAAGAGATATCCTCCAATTTCCGAACATTGCTACACAGAAACACTGTCTAAACACTGCTTTCACCAAAATGCTCATAACTCTTACAAATGAATGAATTTATTTTTGTGCTATTAACCATAGGTTAATAACACACCAAAGAACATACCATCAACTATGCAAAAGCCAATCTACAATACAACATGTACGCAAAACAAAACTATACCTGCTTTCCTGCTAATATCCAGAATATCACTATGTTGACATCAATGGCAATCCAAGTCATGAATGCAACAACAACTGCTATAGAATGACTGCCAAAACACTTTGCATTCATTCCTAACAATCTCCCCCATTGAAATTGATGGCAACATAGATGAAAAACATCCAATGTTCCAAAAATCCAATACTACAACATCACTGCAAAATATCAAATCAAATATTGCTTCATTTTCCTATTCAACTCTCTCATACAATCCACAATGTTTTTCATGTATATCTCTCCCCCATTGACATCAATGACATAAATTATATCACTAAGTCAACAACAACT
The DNA here is from genome assembly GCA_027943335.1 of Chamaecyparis obtusa. Lineage (NCBI taxonomy): Eukaryota > Viridiplantae > Streptophyta > Pinopsida > Cupressales > Cupressaceae > Chamaecyparis > Chamaecyparis obtusa. The sequence continues at coordinate 190,717 of BSBK01004546.1, read as the reverse complement.
TAATGTCAAAAGACACTTTTCAGAAGAATACAATAACAAGAGTCCTCATGACTCAGCTCATAAACTCCCCCATAGAGGAAGTTCCAACATCCAATCCAGAAGAAAGATAGGGCTCATATACCACTAGACGGATGCAACCATCTACATCAATTCTCAAAAATAGGTTGGGGCATAACCCCAAGCATACCTCTCAAATACACAAATGTATCCTTAGGTAAAGGCTTTGTAAATATATCTACTATCTGCTCCTTTGTACTTATGTACTCCAATCTTACTTCTTTTTCTGCAACTTTCTCTCTTACAACATGATACTTGATCTCAATATGTTTAGTCTTAGAATGTAAAATAGGATTTTTTGACATACTCACTATACTGGTGTTTTCACAATGTATAACAACAGCCTCATCAAACTTTATTCCAATATCTTTCAACATCTGCTTCATCCAAATAATTTGATTACAATTATTTGCTACTGCAACATATTCTGCTTCTGCTATGCTTTGTGAAGTACAATTTTGCTTCTTACTTAGCCAAGAGACCAATTTACCTCCAAGAAAAAAGGCTCCACCACTAGTGCTTTTCTTGTCATCAACGCTGCCTCCCCAATCTGCATCAGTATAGGCACATAAAGTAAAATCATCAGAATTCTCATACCATAATCCATAATCCATTATTCTTTTCAGATATCTCAGTATCCTCTTTACTACTGCATAATGTGATTCTCTAGGTTCTGCTTGAAATCTTGCTACAATCCCCACTGAATGTGCTATATCAGGTCTTGTATGTGTCAAGTACTACAATCCTCCAATCATAGATCTGTACTTTTTTTGCTCAACTATTGGTGTCTCATCTTTGCTAGATAACTTATGTTCGGTTACCATAGTGTTTTAACAGGTTTAGAATCTTCCATTCTAAATCTCTTCAATAATTCATTTAAATACTTAGTTTGACTTAAAAATATACCTTCCTTGCTTTGTGTTATCTGTAATCCCAAAAAATATTTCATTTCTCCAATCATGCTCATCTCAAATTTAGTCTTCATTTCATTTGTAAATTTGTCACTAGCTTCATCTTCTCCTCCAAAGATAATATCATCAACAAATATAACTATAACCAACAAGCCATTCTCAATTTCTTTTGTGTATAAGTTACTATTTGCTATTCCTTTTATAAATCCTAATTTCAATAAATACTTATCCAATCTTGCATACCAAGTTCTAGGTGCTTGTTTTAATCCATATAAAGCTTTCTTTAACTTACATACCATATCTCCTTCTTGTGTCAAAGGAAAACCTTCAGGCTGCTCAATGTAGACTTCTTCTTCCAATTCACCATTCAAAAATGTTGACTTCACATCCATCTGATACACTTTGAATTTCTTGTAAGTTGCATATGCTAGAAACATTCTCACTGCTTCAAGTCTGGCCACAGGTGCAAAAGTTTCTTCATAGTCAATTCCTTCTTGTTGTGAATATCCTTTACATACCAATCTTGCTTTGTTTCTTATCACTTCTCCTTGTTTATTCATCTTGTTTCTGAATACCCACTTTGTTCCAATCACATTCTTGTCTTCAGGTCTAGGGACCAATTCCCATGTCTTTTTTTTTTCAATCTGCTCTAGTTCTTCTTTCATTGCATTGATCCAATGTTCATCTTCACAAGCTTCATTAGTAGTCTTAGGTTCAATTTGAGAAATCAAACATAAATGTACCTTATTCTGAGTCAAAATTCCTCTATCTAAACTTCCAATAACTTGCTCAATAGGGTGATGTCTTGAAGTATACCTGTTAGGTGTCATAGTTACTGATCTTGTTCCAACTGTAGATTCTTCTCTGCTTTCTTCTCTATTTTGTTCTCTTTCTTCTTCAGTATGAATTTCATTTAGTAAATCACTGTTAGTTTCAAAAAATAATTTTGCATTTTCAATGTTAGGCTGAGGTTGTGCTTCTCCATCAGATTCATAATCAAACATTCTTTCTTGAATTTTAAACTTCTCATCAACTTTTACATTTGCACTTTCAACAATAGTCTTATTTCTTTTGTTATAACATCTATATGCTTTGCTTTTTAAAGAATATCCAAGAAATATTCCTTCATCACTTCTAGGATCAAACTTTCCTATATCATCATCTCTCTTAATATAACATTTACTTCCAAAAATTCTAAAATACTTAACTGAGGGTGTATGTCCAAACCATAATTCATAAGGTTTTTTTTTTGTATCTACTCTGATTTGTACTCTATTCATAGTGTATACTGCTGTGTTCACTGCTTCTCTCCAAAAAGTTTTAGCCAAATCATTTTCAAACAACATAGCTCTTGCTACTTCAGTTATTGACCTATTTCTTCTTTCTGCAATACCATTTTGTTCTGGTGTTCTAGGGGCTGAAACTTGTCTCTTAATACCATTCATTTCACAAAAAGTGTTAAACTCTCTAGATGTAAATTCACCACCTCTATCAGATCTTAGACACTTAATCTTCATTCCAGATTCATTCTCAATTTTGCTTTTCATGATCTTAAACTTATCAAATGCTTCAGATTTTTCTTTCAAAAATGCAATCCAAATCATTCTTGTAAAATCATCAACAAGAATCATAAAATACCTTTCACCATAGAATCCTCTAGTCCTAGTAGGACCACTCAAGTCTGTATCAACAATCTCCAACTTCTCTGCCGATGTGAACTTCTTATTGGGAAATGAACTCCTTTTTTTCTTTGCCATCATACATTCTTTGCAAATCATGTTAGTAGGTTTCATAATTCTAGGTAAATCTCTTACCGCATGTGTAGTGCTCACCTTGACAATATTATCAAAGTTTATATGACAAAACCTTTTATGCCATAACCAACTGTCATCAATCCTAGTTATCAAACATGTCATCTCAATAGGATTCAACTGAAATACATTACCTCTGGTTCTGGATCCTTTTCCAATCAGATTTCCATCTTTATCTTTTATCACACAAGTTTTCTCAGAAAACCAAACTTGATAACCCTTATCAGCCAATTATCCAATGCTTAGTAGATTATGTCTTAGTCCATCAACAAAGTAAACATCATCAGTGTTAGTCTTTCCATCAAGAGTAATAGATCCTATACCCTTAATCAAACAAGGTGCATTATTACCAACTCTAACAATTCCTCCATCATAATTATCTAACTTAACAAACTTTCTTTTATCTCCAGTCATATGATGTGAACAACCACTGTCTATAATCCAATCAGATTTCTTTTCAACTTGTGAAACTAATGCTTTTTCTTCCCTTTTATCAGATTTAGAACTTTCATCTTTAATTGCTACAAATCATATTTCCTCAAAGTTATCATTATCACTATCACTTAAATGTTTTTCAATTCCTGCTTCAAAATCTTCATCATTTGCATAATAACATTCTTTAGATCTCCTAGGTTTAAAGTTGCTTCTATACTTCTTAACTCTTTTAGTACATTTAGATGCAAAATGACCATATTCTTGAAAAGTCCAACATTTAAAGATTTTCTTACCATCTGGTTCTCTTTTTACAAGTAATGCTATACCTTCTTCAATCTTCTTATCTTCCTCAAATCTGCTACTGCTGGCATAATCTCCATTCACACTAGTACTTCTTGTAGGTCTGATGCTAAGAGCACTTAATGCTGTTTCCATTCTAGGTAGCTCTCCTGATAATCTCAAGTTCATCTCTACTGTTTCTAATCTTCCAAGAAGAGTCTCTCTTGAAAAGTTTGATGTACAAGGTATCACTTGTTCAATCATCTGCGTTGTCTGCTTGAATACTGGTGTCAAAGTTCTCAGAATTTTCCATATCACTTCATTCTCTGTCTTATCACCTCCACAAGATTTTATTCCTGTCACAATCTCAGACATCCTACCAATATAACTTCTAATAGATTCATCTTCCATCATTCTGATATCTTCAAATGCACAAATCCAATTATGTAATCTAGCCTTCTTTGCATGTTCATCACCTTCAAAAGTAGAATGTCAAGCTTTCCAAATTTCATGAGATGTTTTCAAACATCTTACCTGACTATATTCATTCTCCGGTAGTGCTAACAAAAGTGCTTCTCTTGCAAGTATGTTACACATGAATAGATCTAGTTCATCTTTAGTTCCTGCCTCTAGATTGTCTTCCTCAATGGTAGTCTTCTCATTCTTTGTAATCAACCAATAACTTGGTCCTAAACACAATAGATGTGTCTTCATCTTTTCTTTCCAGCTGTCAAAATTTACTCCATCAAACTTAGGGCTTTCTTTTCTGAAATTTACCATGGATCTCCTTAAGTTGTTAAACTTTTCTTTCAAGGACCTACTGCTCTGATACCAATTATTAGAAAGTAAAGATCCCCAAGATAACTGAGAGGGGGGGGGGGGGTGAATCAGTTATCTAATAATTTATCCATTCAACAACTTTAAACAATATAATCAATGTATTGATTAACCATAGAAAGATAACCATACACAATTGCACAATAACACAAGATATGTTAACTAGGGAACCTCTTGAAAAGAGTAAACCCCGGTGGGAATGAAGTCCACAAAATGATGCACTAATATGAAAGTTCCTTGTTAGAGGATGGACCTTGTTAGGTGTTTTATGAAAAACATTCAGTACATATAAATCCCTGTTAGGAGATTTTGAATCCCTGTTAAAAGATTCTAACCCGGTTAAGAGTTTATGGAAGACAGAAGGACCCACTGACCAAATAGCTTCAAGGAAAGATCTCTAAACCCACTATCCAAAAGATCTTAAAATTATTCAATACTGTGCCAAAACTGCACTCTCTGCTACACAAGATCACAATTCTAGATCTCTGTACTCACAAGTCTTCCTTCATCACTGAATTAGCTCTTTTCTTCACTTCATGCATATATTCCTATCTCAATCTTCATAGTACGCATTAAAATAAGGAAAAAATTCCTTCTTATATACCAAACTCAAATAATTACAAATGAGTCGGTCCATAATTACAAAATAATAAATTCTACACGTTACACACAGAATTCACATAAAACTATTAGCTTCCAGTTACTGTAACTTTCTCCAAACATGTCCTCAAAGTTTTTGCTATGAACCACATCATCATTAATGAGTCTCAAACATCCCTTTAACTATGCAAAATCAGATTCCATCCCAGCTAAGAGATATCCTCAGATTTCTGAACATCGCTACACAGAAACACTGTCTAAACACTGCTTTCACCAAAATGCTCATAACTCTTACAAATGAATGAATTTATTTTTGCACTATTAACCATAGGTTAATAACACACCAAAGAATAGCCATCAACTACGCAAAAGCCAATCTACAATATAACATGTGTGCAAAACAAAATTGTACCTACTTTCCTGCTAATATCGAGAATATCACTGTGTTGACATCAATGACAATCCAAGTCATGAATGCAACAACAATTGCTATATAATGACTGCCAAAACACTTTGCATTCATTCCTAACACTAATAAGGTCTTGAATTAGCTAGTCATTTGGTAAAATTTGTATAAAAGACCCATGTAGGGGTAAAATGGTGATTAAAGGTCATTATTTGTCCATTTTAATGTTTTTGGAAGGTTCTTGAAAGGTTTGGAGTCATTTTTATTATAGATGAAAAAGTTGCATAAAAGTTTGCACAATGCAACTTTTCAAAAGTTGTAAAAAGATGAAAATAGGAAGTTGTATGTTCATAAGAGGAAGTTGAGTAGTTGTAACTTCCATATGAAGATGTAAAGGCTATACAAATCTCTATAATGGTCATTCATAGACATGATGTAAAGTTGTAGAAGGAATTGGAAAACATCAAAAGCATTTTGGTATCATATTTCTATTGTTTCAATCTATTATTTTATTGTCTTGAAAGTTTTCCCTCTTATTTCTAGGACTTGTGTGAACATGTACAGTCTGGGAAAAAGTGTATTTATATTATGATACTATATCACATTGAATAATCTTTCCATTTCTTTTTATTTGAGTTGATTTCATGCAATTTTAAGAAAGTTATGAGAGTTTTAATGAAAACCATTTGTAAATGCCCAAAACCCTGATTTATGACGACCAGTTTTGGGAAAATCATCATAAATTTTGATTTAGTTGTTGGATCCTTCTATAAGTTGGAAAAAAAATTTATAACTAGAAATTATAGAACCTAATTGGAGAGGTTGTCTTTTTTTTTATATCAATATTTAGGTAGTTATGAATGACTGTTTATGACTATATTTTCATGACCAGAATACAGTAAATTTCATAGTTGGACAATCCTTGGTTTTCTTTTGCAAGTAATGGATAGATGAAGGATTTAAATTATTCATATTTCATGAATAAAAGATGGATCTACAAGTATAATGTCTAGATATATATGGAGAATATTTGAAAATGGTGATTTGATGGATGTGAAACATATGATAATGCCTCTAACATGTTTGAAGATTTGTGTTGATGATTGAACTTCATGATTTTTTGAGTCATTTGTTGAATCCCTTGAGTTGAAAATAGTACCTTAAGGAGAGTACAAAAGGGCTTTGCATTAATTTTAGCATATTTTCCTCCTTCCCAACTCCCCGTTCACTTTTCAACCTATTTTCTTGGGTATAAAATGCCTTGGATGATCTATACATGGGCATAGAATGCCCTAGGCCATTTATACTTGGGTATAGAATGCCCTAGGTGATCTATACCTTGATATTTGGGTTCAAATTGAAATGGGAGGCCTATTATGGGTTTTTAGTAGGATTTCTTGACCGGTGCCAGCCTCCTCCAAGTTTTAATCCCCAAAATGTTGTGAGAGGTATATAAGTAGCATATCTATCCTCATTTTGGTAACCATGATCAAGATTCAAAGTGATCTCCTACAATTCTCATCCAAGCATTCAAGATCAAGTCACAAGAATTACTCAAGCATCCTAGGTATTTTTAAGGCAATCTTCTCCACTGTAGTAATCTTCTCTCTCATGATGGACAAGTAGAGGAGTTCTCAATCAAGATAGAAGATCCTTTTGTCCATCTACATGTATTTCATTCATTCATTATTCAGGGCAATATTTTATCAAGAATACAACCTTGAAGATCTTTGAGAGGCATTCATAGATCCATGAACTTGTTCAAAGGCATCTTTTATTTCTTCCTAGATTCTAAGGTTCAACAACTAAAACTCAATAAACATACAAGAATCTTAAAAAATATGTGTGATCTCAATATCCGTTTACGAAGGTATATAAGGTAGATCTAATATGTACCTTTAAATTTACATACTTTCATGCAATTTCATTTACATTTCAAGGTTTATTCCTAAATAGGGGCTTGACCAAGGAAAAACCATTTCAACCCAACAATTTCCCATTATTCTGTGTGTGTGAACAAGTGGCAAACATAACATTGTAGATATGGAAAATGCAAGATCTAATGGACCATTTGTGAAAATTTCATACAAAAGTACTGGGTAGACAGTGAGATAGACAATCTAAACCTATGTAAAAAACACCTATTGCAGTCTATACCCTGAAAATCAGCTTTAGATTCAAACCACATGTCAATACTATTGTTTAGTTCTTGTTTTAGGTCATTACAAGTTCCCATCTAGGCTTTGTCTATTTGTTTCTATTGAAAGTTATCATTTAATCATATTTATCCTTGCATCTTGCATTAGTTAGCCATATCCTCTCAAATCCAACTCATCCCAATTCATTATCGATGAAGGATCATTGACTCATTTAGTACTTAAGTCCTACTTGAGCCTATTGGGTCATCTTACTTCCAATTGTGCAATTAGGAAAAGGTGGACTTATATCCCTCTATCACACCCTCCCCATATTTTCCTTATCATACAAATAGATTTTAAAAGGCCAAGAGAGGGAATGAAAAGGCATAAAAGGATATGTTCAAAATTATAACAAAACAAAAAAAAAAAATAAGGCATGAAATAAAGAAAGAGACAAATATCAATGAACATGATTCAATAACACTTATCAAAATGCATAATGAGCACACAAATCCTAGTGTTCCCAGTGTAGAAAATTTGGCGATGATACAAATTGTAATGCCCCACTGAGGAAATCGAGAGGGTGATAACTAAACTATTGAAATGAAATGATATTTTTTTAAAAGTACATTTTTATCTTAATCTAAATATTATGAATACATTTACACATTATACTTTGCATCAATAAATGCATAAAAATACATCACATTAATAATCATTAAAATGTAAATATAAGATAACCTGTGACCCTATCCTATGTCTTCTAAGGTTCTCTAACATTGCTACTTGAGAGCCACATCTACAATACAATTATAGGACATAATAACCCGACCAAAATAAACCTGGACAGAATAACCCGACCACAATAACCGGAGGACAAAATAACCCAGGGTCATAATAACCCAATCCAAAATAACCCACAGTCAAAATAACTCATGGACAAAATAACCCCATAAGAATATAGAGAAAGGAAAACAAAATTTATGAATGACAAGTATATTTCTAAAATCATTTTTTATTTAAAATTTCAATTAACGTATCAAATTATGAGCAATAAATATTATATAAGCTAAAATATTATTATTGTCGTAACTATTAACTAGTCTTTTTAGTCTTTCTTTGAGTTCACAGTATTTTTTCCTGCTTGGTTGTGTAGTGTGTCCAACCATATATTTCTCTATTTTACTCTCTTGGAGACCCTATTCTCTTTTCACTGCTTTGATGAATTTCCAGACTGAGCTATGCGATGAATGAACTCAATTCAATAAATCCTCTATGCTATCCCTCAATAGAATTATTGGTTTTGGGAAGATCATCTTGAATAGTTGAAAAGCAGTTCCACATTGTGATTGGAAACATGGGTGACTGTATGTTGCCTCTTCTAGATAGTCTTCCAATCCATGTATCTTCAAAATAATCAATTATGGGTTGCAAAGTCTCCTCATGTTGTATATAATAAGGAGATTTTAGAAGTGTTTTGAATGCATTGATTACATATATCTAAGGCACACAAACTAATGCAATAAGTTTTTTGATCTCAAATGAAAATACTTCATCGACACTGTAACGTGTTTTTAGACCTTCTTCATGAACTTTCCTCTACAAGCACTGAGAGAAATGGAAAAATCATCCTTGAATAGTGACATTTGGAAATTTTTTAGAAATGGCTCCCTTGAAACCTAATTCAAAATCAATAAGTATAGGTTTTGGGTTTAGATCAAGTTGTAGTTTTTTTAATTTTATAAGTACTTGTGTATAAGTGGATCTTGTTTTGTTGGTCATAAGAATGTAGAAGAATATTAAAAAATGATTCTCATCATTACTATCATGAAAAAGAAACTTTTCCCCTCTATTGGTAATTTTATATTCAATTGGTAAGATAAGATCTCTCGATGTTTGAGGATTTGGTGGTGGTGCTTCGAATCTTATTCTTTTCCTTTGAATTATTTTGGATAATGCATCGGTTGATGGTATATATTACTCCTGCTATCAGTAATGAAATATTAGAACATGTAGTAGAAATGATATTTCTTGTAGAGTCTTGAGTCAAGAATGCCATGTCTTTTATTTCATTCAACTTCTATTTGATAGTGATCGTCTCAATTTTTAGAGCATGATTATGTCTTGTACTGCTAATCACATCACCAGATTTTGTTTGTGTTGTAGTATAGCACCGACTTGAACATTTATTTGTAAAATATTCTCCACAATGCCAGATCATTTTATTGACACCTTCTTGATGAAGCAAAAATATGTAACCATTTAAACTGAGTAATTTCTTATTTTTTGACTTGTTAAAAATTGAAGAGGCATTGTATATATTAAAAATTATGAAGAATTTATTGATTCCCTAAAAGTATATTTATTTTTGTATACTTTTATAGAAACCCCTAGGAAAATTTAATATAATGTTCAAAAAATTATATTAAAAAATATATATTTTTTTATGAATTTTGATTTCTCTTTTTCTTATCACTCTACACACTCTTAATTCTTCTCCCCTTCTTCCTTCCCTTACTTCTCTTAATTCTACCACTTTATATACCCTCTTAATGCCTCTTCATAATTCCTTTTGACTTATATCTTTTCACAACAACTCTTATTTAGCTTATTCCCACAAATTTGTCTTTATTTCTATAATTATTTATCATTTTATAAGTTATTTAAGCATATTAAAGATGTTTTAAGGCTATTTTAGGGGTAAATAATGGATATATGGTCTAAAAATGACCTAAATATCCTTTATGGTGCCTCACAATCCCTTTTTTAGTATACTAACTTGATCTAAAATGACCATGGGTTATTTTGACCATGGTTTATTTTGACCATGGGTTATTGTGACCCTGGGTTATTGTGTCCTTGGGTTATTATGGTGGAGTTATTGTGTCTGATGAACTACAACTGATTGAGAACTTGAAGAGTTATGTAAGATAATTAAATCAGTTTTATGTTGTCATTGATGTCAACTAGTTTTGATAGTACTTATCATGATAGTTACAATATCTAACACATATGTAGAAGAGAAGAGAAAGATGAAGAATCAAGACATCCACATTAAGGAAGATGGATAGGAAAGATGAGGATAAGGAATACTCTTGGTAACTTATTGATGAGTCTATGACTTCATATTGTTGACTTGATTATGTTACATTAATCTGCTTTGAAGATAGAAGCAATGTGTTACAAAGCAGTGTGGTCGGTTAATGAAGCATTCTAGTATACATCGAGTAGTGTAGTGTATACCAAGCATAGTATAAACTAATCTTGTGTTCATCGATGCATTTCTTTGCTAACCGAACATGATGAAGAGAACTAAATGACTAGTTTAGCCAACAATGTTGATGAGCTAGAAAGTACCTCGTTATCAGTGATGGTGATAATGTTGTTACAAAGATTGATGGCTAACAAAATTAGAAGAAGATCTAAAAGATGAAAACAAAATGTGTTACTAACACATCAGCCGAGGAAGGTTTAAGTGGCAAAATCAACAAAGGTGAATAAGCGGCAAAATTTGATGGATGAGAAGAAAATGGTTTATTTGTCTATTAAATAGACTAGGGTTTCATTATGAAACTTATGCCAGAAGGAGGAGACTGCAGAATTATCATGTGAACAAAGCTTCATGCATGCCTGACCAAACTAATTAAGGAGAACCAAACTGCAGAGATTACCGAGTGTCAAAAAGCTATAACCGAGAGATAGTAATTCATTGATTATTGTTGAAACATAATTGATATATTGATTAGAGGATTTGAATGAGCATAATATAGATATGAACATCTGCAATAGAATTTGTATTGTAATTAGATCACTTCCTGTTACAGTTTAACCATTGTAAACAGATAAATCTCTTAATAAAGTGGACTTGAAAGTCTTGTAATGTCATTCATAGAATGTACATTTGTTATCTTTTCAATCCCATAGTGAATGATGGTTGGATGATAATGGTTAGTGTTAAATCCTCTAACAAGGTCACACCTAACAGTGTGTTTTGTAACCTTTAATAGGGTTGGGTCTTCACCGACCTCACTTCAGAAGAGTGAACAATTTTTGGGTTGCCGGTCCCAGGTGGTTTTTCCCTTAACAGGGTTTCCATGTTAAATATTTTGTGTTATGTGTTGATTATGGTGATTGTTTGATTGTCATACTTTACATATTTCATATTGGATTTGATCAGTAATTACTATAAGTTATTAACTGGTAATCGGTAAAAGCACAGTTAGTTTGATATTTTATGTTACCAAGTTGCATAAGTTTAAGTAAATTGTTTTTGGATATATATTTTGTATTTGGGATTGTGGATAAATGATTCACACACCTCTCAGTTATTATAACAATTGGTATCAGAGTGTTGGTTGCTTGGAAAGGAGTTTTAAGGACTTCAGCACAAAGATCACAAAATGTATAAGAGGGAAGTGCCAAAGCTAAACAAGGATAACTTCACAATATGGAAAAGATGAATGAAGCTGCATGAATCTGGAACTGGGAATTCTGCCCTCAATCTAATGGAGAATGGCTACCTTGCACTACCCACTAGACCATTGACCCTTGATCAGTTAAGAGACAGACATGAGAATAATGTCACTATGATGGAGATTGTTGCACTGCTCTGACATATGCCAAATTTGAAGACATCAAGGAATGTACTACTGCTAAGAAAATGTGGGATAAAATTTCTCAAGCTTATAGTGGTGATGTAAATGTCAAAAGAGCCAAAGCTGAAAGCTTAAGAGGAAGATTTGATGATATGAAGATGAAGGAAGGTAAAAATATAGTGCAATATACAAATCAAGTAAAGGAAGTTGTTAATGCTATAAGAGGATCTGATGGTGTTATTGAAGAAGATATTGTGGTAAGAAAAAATCTTAGAACCTTATTACTAGTTTATGCAATCAAAATATTTGCAATCCATGAAATGAGATCTGCACCTGGTAATACTCTTACTCTTGACAATCTGATCAGTAAACTAACAACATTTGAGCTTAACAATTATGATAATAGTGTTGTACCAACTGTTGAATCTTCTTTCATGACATCTTTGAATATTGGTAAGTCTAGTAGTAAACATGATGATAATGATAGCAATACTGACAATGAGCTTGATGAACTTGAAGCTCTTATTTCTAGAAGATTACCTAAAGGTAAAGGTAGATATAAGGGTAAATTACCTTTAGCATGTTTTAACTACAAAGAAGTTGGTCATATTGCTACTTGATGTCCAAATAGGAAGGAAGATGATAGAAACAAAGACCGATCTGGTGAAGGAAGCTATGAGAGAAGAAACAACAAAAGTTATCGACACTACAATAGAGACAATTGAGACAACAATGATAAAGGTTAAAAGGTATGTTACATTACTGTAGAAGATGATACTGACATTGATTCAGATGATGATGTCGAAGTTGTATTTGTTGCTATGAAGGATGATTCTGAGGAAGAAGAGAGGTATGTAGAAACAACATTGATTTCAAAAGTTAATAAAAATGATACTTGGATCATAGATAGTGGCTGTACACATCACATGACTGGTCATGAAGAAACATTTGATCATCTTGAGCAATATAATCTATAAAAATGGGTAATGATACACCCTGTATGGTTAGAGGAAAAGATCCCTAATGATGAATGATAGAATAAAATGTGATAATGCTTATTGGATAGAAGGACTAAACTATAATTTTCTAAGTGTGGCACAACTGAACAATTCAGGTCATCGAGTTGCTTTTGAGTGCAAGAAAGTGAAAATATTTGATGATGGAGGAAAAATTGTTGGAACAAGAGCACAAACGAAAGGTAACTTGTTTTATCTTGATAACAGTGAGTCTTCTTGTTTAATGATGAAAAATTAGGATGCTTGGTTGTGGCATAAAAGGTTATGTCATGTGAATTTTGATAACATGATTAAGATCAGTAAAAAGAAAAAGGTTAGAGGTCCACCTAACTTATCAAAGCCTGATCATGTTATGTGTCATGAATGCTAGAAAGGTAAAATGACAAAATCTAGTTTCAAAAGAAAAGATTATTCAACAAAGAAGATACTTGAGTTAGTTCACACTGACCTATTGTTAGGAATGGGAACACTAAGGGGGGGGGGGGTGAATCAGTGTTCACTATATTTTATCTTTTTACTTAATCTTAAACTGAACTTAAATGCTTAAGTACTGAAATGAAAATCCACATAAACATGAAACATGAAATCAATATATAACACCAACATGGTTACAGAGAAACCCAAATAGGTAAATCCCTGGTGGGAATTGACACCCACTAATATTCTGTACTAGTGTTTTATGATCCTTGTTAGAAGGTCCTTAACCTTGTTAGTGTGTGCTATAAATGTGTCACACTTCTATGAATCATTACATGCAAGGGAACTCAAGAATGAGGCCTCGCAAATCGATCCATAGCTCCCTAGGCATGGAGTGCAAGGGTTTTTAAGAATGCTCTCAGCTAGAGCTATTTAGCCAATAACCTTGCTAGTAAACCATGCAATGGGAGATTCAATGAAGACAAGGGCAAGAATGCCAATATCCTCAAGAATCAAGAATGAAATGCAATGCAAGCTAGATTAAGAATGGAAATGCAAGCTAAACTATGGAAATGAAAGATGCAAGTATTACAAAGCCTCCTAGTTAAACTAGATGAATTAATCTAAAGCATAAAGGAAATCTAAGCTAAGAATGCCATGAAAATGAAGCTACTATGCAAGAAATGAAATCTAACTATGAAGCAAGAAAGCCATGATGATGCAAGAATGAAGACAAGAAGATAGAGTGTTGATGAAGATCCAAGATGAATGCCAAACAATGCTCCAAATCTTCAAACCCTAGATGCAAGAATATCTCCAAAAGCTCCAAGATGACCTAGAAAACCTGTAGCATAACAATAGCATAAAAATTGTGTGTGCAAATGAGGAAGAGAGCTCTTCTTTTATAGGAAATGAGGAGGAATGGGCCATGGAGATTAAGAGGAAAAAGATTTAATCAACGGTGGAGCTTAAAAGAGGAGCAATCCATGTGCACAAGTATCCTCCAATAGGAAAATAAGAGTTGACTTTTGTGTCCATATGAGACAAAAAGTGTTTTTCTCTTTTTATAAAATAAGAATAATGCTTTATTTGTGCAACTTAGGATAAGAGGAAAAGTGGGGGCTTTTTATTTATTAAAAGGGGAGGAAATATTCCTTTTAATAAATAAAGACTTAGGATAAGATGGTTAGCCCATAGAAAATAATCGAATAAATGATAGAACTAGGATTTGATCAAGAATAAGTAATTGATGATTTAGCAAAAGGGGCTAATAGTCTAGGTGACCATTTTTAGGTGTATACATTTGCCCCTCTTTGACTAATGTGTGATCGATCTGGGAACACATGTAGTCAAAGAATGAAGTTGAAATGTGAGATCGATTTGGGATCACAAAGCAACTCAGATTAGCCAAGAAAGCAAGCAGATAGCCAAGAAGGCAAGCAAATAGCGATCTGACTCCAAAGAATGAAGTGTAGAGAGATAGCAAATCCTGCATGGTCAGCCTGGTAGCGACAGTACTGAACACTTAGGAAAGAGATAGCCAATAAGATATGATGTGTCTGCCCCCTCGGGATCGAAAGTGAAATCCAAGTAGAGGGAATGCAGAAGCAAGAGCAACATGATCAAATCACTAGAAATCATAATCGAAGAAAGAGAATAGAATAACCATCAAGCAGTGAAGATATGCCCCACACATGGGACACGGGGCACGAACCAAGCGGTCCCTCAACCCGAAAACACCACGGAAGGGAAGAATTTGAACTTGGGATTTGAAAGAAAGACTAGAAGGTTGAAAGAGATGGGGATGAAGAGGTGAAGAATGCCCCAGCAAAGATCGAAGGATCAGGCCTCAAAAGGTCAGCCAACTGCGTGAAAGAGGGGGAAAAGGTGATTTGGATGATCAAGGTGAACTTGGATTTCGGTTTTGATCCCGAAATGAAAGGAAAATGATGTGATATGAAAGACAAGAAATGAAAGACATGATCAGGAAGAAGTGAAAGGTGAGTGCAGTTGATTAACAAGTCCACGAAAGATGAAAAGAAAGCTCTCTCCATATGCAAGATGCAAAACTAACTAACATGAACCTAACAATGCAAGCTACATGAAAAGTGGTTTACTTGCAAGGTCACAAAGCCAATAGACATCTAATATTCATCATCGAGCGTTATTGGTAGCGTCGCAAGATCATACAATACACACTAGCATAACTATGTGAATATGAATATGATCTTTATCAGATAGTAATGTGGAAATCTCACCCAGGCATCAAAGACATGTAGGTCAAGATGACTAGCACAGTGAGATTACCTAAGTTTGATATAGCAAGATTATGCTCGCATCGAGACACAAGAAAGTCAAGATGACTACAAGTATGCACTTGCACAAAAATAGTCAAGGATAATACCCTGTCAATCCACAGTGTCAAGTAAGACCAGCATAAATGCTCATGACAGTTAGGATCAACAAAATATACCCACAAGCAGAAAAAGCAATAAAACATGTTCTCATACCCTCAGTCTTCTAGCTATGCATCATCGAAAACTTCTCAGGGAGAGATCACTCATCAAAGAAATCTTCATAGATAGCACACAAAGAAAAATAAAGTCAACACATCTCAAGCAAGTTGATTGTTTAAGTGCGTGTGTGTTGGTCATAGAGTTAGACTTTGAGTATTGCATCTGCAAATGAGAAATATCGCATCATACTAGACTGCAAGTAGGACATCTGATAAGTGTTAAGAAACACTCGACGCAAGGGTAGTGTTGAAAAACACAGTTGAGGTGGTGTTGAAAAACACCATTGGAACCAAGTTGCCCAAGAAACCCAGACGCACAAAGAGACCCAAGATAAGCTTAAAGCAACATATGCCCCCTAGACTAAGACAAGAATCAATTCCAGGCTAGGAGAGGCAAAGCGAGAAGTGGAGCGAAAGAACGCCACGCAAGACTGATAGACATAGGTGCAGAGGGTCTCAAGTAGCACCTGTTTCCAGGTTTTCACCACTTGATAGATTTTTTAAGGACTTTTTTTATAATTTTTTTGTATTTTTGCTACCAAGGCGCCTGTTTCCAAGTTTTCACCAAGGCACTTTTTCTATTTTTTTGATTTTTTGAATTTTTTGATTTTTTTGGTGAGACATCAAAGTGCCTATTGCTAGGTTTTCACTAGGATGCTCATTTTTTCAGTACTTTATATGCTTTTTAGGTTTTTTTCAGCATCATATATGATTTTTTTTTTAGAATTTTTTCAGGATCATAAAGTATGTACAAAGAATGCCCTAGATAGAAACGGGCATCAAACTCATGAGCAAGATCACATCGTGTAGTCCCAAAGTCTAGCAAGGTGGAGGACAAGAGGGAGGGAAAGCTCATGAATGAGATGGAGGAAAGGAGAATGAAGGCGAATGGAGGGAAGAAATCCTCAAGGTCAAACTCCTCAAGAGTACCCAAGCTAGGGAAAAATTATCATGTAAAGCGCATTGGACAAGCAATGAAAGGCCAGCATAGGATAAGTCATGAAAGTGCACTGCAAAAGAAGAAAAGGATGCATTCCAAAGGAGTAGACATGTCAAGAGGCTTCATAGCATCATTTTTTTACTCTTTTTTATTAGATCAAGACCAAAGGGGAAAAGGATAAAGAAAGGCTAGAATGAATGGAGAAAAATGAAGGAATGAATATGAATGGAATGAAAGCAAGATCATCATAAGATAGCTCACAAGATAGCCAAATATTCGTGTATAGCTGAACATTGCCAAGATCAACGAGAGAAGATGGAATGGATGAAACATGTAGAAGAACTACGCATGATGCTTGATTGCCAGGTTTTCATCATGGTACTTATCTAAGGTGCCACAAGGGAGTGGTTGTCACCATAGGATGAATTTATTTCTCTTTACTTTTGCTACCAAGGCGCCTGTTTTCAGGTTTTCACCATGGCACATTTTCAATTTTTTCATTCTTTTTTTTTTTTCTTTTTTCTATTTTTGGAAGAAGGCAAGCTTTTTAGATAGTACTCCTTGAAAGGATAAACCCTGACATGCCAAGGATTCAAAATGATATGCTCAAAGATGCTGATAGGGAAAGGAAGATGGAAGAGAAAAATGGAGGATAAGGCTTTATGTAAAGCGAGTGAGGTTGGAAGATATGAGGAATAGGCAAATGAGGAAAAAGGATAGAAGGTAGAAGGATAATGAATGGAAAGATTGTGAAAGGGTAGATGGGAAGGAAGGCAAGATCAACATTGACACACACCTTGAAGGGTGGCAAGAAGATGGAGGAAATATGAATAAAGGAATACGTGAAGGAATATGATGAATGTTTAGCAGAGGTTGCGGTTCAGGCACATGGAATGAAAGATCATTTTTGGAAGAAGATGAAGTGGAAGCCTTTGGAAGCTTGAATGTCAACTTCACTTTTTGTTCAACATAAGACTCTTTCAAGAGAGATTTTGGAATCCATATAGCCTTAGGCTTTTTATTTCTTTTTGATGATTTAGAGAGAATATCTGTAATGATGGATTTTGGAACCCATACTTGTCTTGTAGTTTTCTTCTTAGATATCTCTTTTGACTTTATGTGCCCATGTCGATTAGAAGAGACATGGTGATCTTTTTTTGATGGATTCTTGTATTGCTTCTTTTTCTGGTATTGAACATTCAAGTTACTTCCAAAAGACTTGGGACTTGTGGAAGAAGGAGGAAGATATGACTGGTTTAGATGGGTGAGTGGATGAAAAGGATTCAAGGGTATGCATCTATGTTGATCTTGAGAAAAGATAGGAGATGGAGGGACGTAAGGACCCAAAATGGATGATGAATTAGGAGAGTTAGGAGGGGAAAGTGAAGGGACATAAGGACCCAAGATGGAAGGAAGGCGTGAAGCCTTTAGCAGTGGAAGAGGTCCAAGGATGGAAGTGGAAGATGCAAAAGGATAATCAATAATTTCATCAGTATCTATATGACAACCAAAGACATCAGCATCTTTAGAGTGAGCATTAGGATTTGTAATAGGATCATGAACATCTTTAATAGGAGAAAATTCATTGATAGAATCGTTCAAAGCTTGCAAAGACTTAGGAAGAGTAGAAAATGGAAGCGAACATGGAGTGGTAGAACAAGAAGATGGAAGACTTTGATCTTGACAAGGATCTTTGGATAGCATAAGCGTAGAATTTTTCTCTTGATTTTCAATAAGCTTAACATCAGAAGTAACGGCACCATTTTTAATAACCTTAATGGAAGTATCATCTTTGGAAAGTGCAAGCGTAGTAAGGTTATTTTGATTATCAACAAGCTCAATAGTGCAAGTGGTAGCTTGATCTTGCTTAGGAGAAGACTTAAGACATGGTGGAATGAATGTAGAAGAGCATAGAGGATCAAAAGAACCATGAAATGGATCAGAGACATCATGAAAATAATTGGATGACATGGATGGTTCTTGATCTTGATCTTTCTTTATATTCTTTTCTGTATCATTTTTAGAGTCCTCTTGACATGAAGCCACTTCTAAGGACAAGGAAGCATTTTGAAATTGTATGGAAGACTTTGGAATAGATAGTGAAGGACTAGCTGAAGTAGGCATTGTAGTGCATAAAGGCTTAGGCTCTTTAGGTTTAGCATTATTGAAATTATTTTCAGCCAAGTGAAGGTTAGCTTGAGTTTCTTGAAGAGGTAGCTCTTGAGGATAACTATAGGGAACTGCATGAAAAGCATTAGGATCTTTGTTGGGTGAAGAATTTGTGAAAGATTTGGAAGACTCAGAAGCTTTAGGAGATGTATGAGTATTGGAGGAAGTAGGGGATGGAAGGGGACCATCACAAGATAAAGGTTCAACATTAATATGATCTTGCTCAGAAGTACAATTTTGATTTTTAGCAGTGGAATTCTTAGAGAAGAAATGCTCATAGTAGTAACGTTTATAATCAGCACGTTGTATTTTATAGTCCTCAGCAGTAGTAGATGGATTATCATCAAGGTATTGTCTACAAACATCACTAAACTCTCTTTCAAAATCAGAATCATATGGATCACCATCACAATCTATCCAATAGGATGACCCATTTTCAGTAAACATGAGTCTGCGAGGACTCTGAGGAGTAGAGGTGTCATAAGTATCACTACATTGTCCATCATCATAGTCATCAAAGGTATTACAAGGATTGTCATGTTGCTCATTATGGTATGGCTCATGAAGAAAAGCAAGACTCTTGGGGGAAGTAGAAGAAGAACAAGATCTTAAAGAAGGAGAAAATGAAGACATAGTGGAAGAAGAAAACTTAGCTAAGGAAGAATTTGAATGATGTTGAGAAGAGTCATGGTAAGATGAAGAAGGATAATGATGTTTGGAAAAGGCATGGTAGGATGTGGAAGATGAAGACTGATGAGAAGACCTAGAAGAAAAAGAGTGTTTGGAAGAAGGAGATTGTGAGAGAATCATGTCTATAATCCTAGCAAAGGCGTCAGACTCAAACATCTTTTTGTTTACTCTTGTCTTAAGTTGATGACTTGCGGGATGCTTGGAAAAATAATACTGTTCGAATTGAGAAATGAGTTCGAGATCATCCCTTCTCAAGAGAGGTTCTATAGCAAGATAGTTGAAATTCATGATTCTAGAAGAGGAGGAATCAAGCATGAAAGAAATGAATAGAAGAGATGAAATAGAAGAAGGCAGACTAGATAATAAGAGGAAAAGGATCAAGAAGACATGAAGAGGTTAGGAAGAAGAGAAAGAAGCATGAAGGAAGAAGAGAAATGGAAGACTAGGAAGATATGGGAGATGTGGAAAAAAGAAGACCAAGAGTCATTTTGTGCAAATTGATACCATTGAAGTCCATTTGAATATTGAGCAACATGTAATAACCTCTAAGATCTGACCTGGACTGACCAAGGATGACTGGAAGTGACACAAATCAACTTCAGATTGCAAGCAGTAGTGAGATAGCAAAATAACTTTGTGTGATAGTTCCCAGGCAAACAGTGTGACTCTTGACCAATGAACATAAAAATCTCAGTTTTGAAGTGTTTTGATCAAGTTCAAAGATTGGATAGTGCAATTTTTCAGTTTGACAAGCAGTAACAGCAGATAAAAGACAAGTTTGCAAACAGTAGGTGATCAAACATGTCATAGAACACTTGAAACAAGGGCAAAAGCAACCTTGCCAAGACAAGCACTTGTGATATCAAAATAGAGAACCTTATGAATGCTACCGTTTGTTTGAATGTTGAGAACGTTTACACTGGTATAGCACAATCGAAGACAATTCAAGCAATTACTACCTAGAAGGACAAGGCTCATTACTTAGCAACGTGGCCCACAACTTGATGCTCCCTTGCCTCACACCAAGTGGTTGCCCACAAGAGATATTGGCGTTGTCATGGAAGTGTCAAAAACACAACCAAAGGAACACATATGGTGAGTATCTTGGGGTGATCCGGGTAAGTCCACTTGGATCAATCCTTGCACCAAGAAGCTAAGCAGCTAAAATAGGGTGGCCTCTATCTAATGGTTCATAGTAAGGATTTCCGTTCATAGCACCCCTCTTGCTCCTCATAAAGGACTAGGACCTCGCGGCCTCAAGAGTACCTTAAGCATTCTTGCTTAATGCTTTCCTCATGGTCACAATCCCACAAGTTACTCACATCAAGCGAAGATAAGTACTATGTCTACCAAGGTTTTGTGTCCTTGATAGCCTTGAGATTATAGTGAGTTGGAATCACTTGCCACCAAGGAAAATGATGACAAGGTTGTCCCCACTTGGGTCGTTCCTCTTGATTTCTCACGAGCAGGCCCGCTAAAGGATCCTAAGCTAAACAAAGAATGGATAATTTTTGAGGTTCAAGGTTTTTGATTCACCACAAGGGTGAAGATCATACTCCCCTATCTCAAAAACTTCTCCCAAACACACCAAGCAAGATCCAATTACCCCTTTGCTTCCAAAACCTCAAGATGGGTCAAGATTTTCTGATTCACCTAAAGGTGAAGAGCATACTTCTCCTACCACCCCAAGATTCCTTTCACAAAGTATTAAGTGCCTATGAAATGAAACAACTAGTATATGCCGCACTTAATAAAAAAAAAGCAATTAAACAAGCACTTGATTTAGTTTTTATGCTTAGGGCAGCCCTGCAAAAACCATTAGTAGCCCTCTTTGACATGCGTTCTTTTGGCAAAATATCTCAAGCAAGTGCACCTACAACCACAACTTGTTAGACCCACAATGGTTAGCACATGAAAAATCTAATAATTTGCAAAAATACTTGATCAAATGATAAAATCTGAAAATGAAACCATCATGGTTGGATTGGGCTCGGAAAGACCTTTCCAACGATATATCACACTTAAACTTTTGATACCATTTGCAAAATTTCAAAAAAAATGGGCACCCATTTTCCAGAGTGGCACGGATTTGAAAACGCTAGAAATTTCAAAAAATTTCAAAAAGATAGCTAAGAACCTGAAACTTGCAAGATAGATAAAATAGCCTAAAAATAGCTCACTGCCAGGTTCAGACACAGTATCACGCGATACTTCGCCCGACACCAGGCGATACTTTTCAGCCCGCGCGATATTTCGCCCAACACCAGGCGATACTTCACCCGAGACCAGGCGATATACCTCAATACTGTCGTGCGATTCTTCTCTGGCGCGAAGTATCGCACACATATAGTCAGGTATATCGCGTGATATACCTGAGAAGTATCGCACGATATTCTGAGACAAAAAACCAGAGAACAAAAATTGCGCTAAAAACTTGCCGAAAAATTGACGAAAATTGACGAAAATGCAGAATTTAAAGGACAAAGTCTATCTACTTTGCCCCACGGTGGGCGCCAAAAATGTGTGCTATAAATGTGTCACACTTCTATGAATCATTACATGCAAGGGAACTCAAGAATGAGGCCTCGCAAATCGATCCATAGCTCCCTAGGCATGGAGTGCAAGGGTTTTTAAGAATGCTCTCAGCTAGAGCTATTTAGCCAATAACCTTGCTAGTAAACCATGCAATGGGAGATTCAATGAAGACAAGGGCAAGAATGCCAATATCCTCAAGAATCAAGAATGAAATGCAATGCAAGCTAGATTAAGAATGGAAATGCAAGCTAAACTATGGAAATGAAAGATGCAAGTATTACAAAGCCTCCTAGTTAAACTAGATGAATTAATCTAAAGCATAAAGGAAATCTAAGCTAAGAATGCCATGAAAATGAAGCTACTATGCAAGAAATGAAATCTAACTATGAAGCAAGAAAGCCATGATGATGCAAGAATGAAGACAAGAAGATAGAGTGTTGATGAAGATCCAAGATGAATGCCAAACAATGCTCCAAATCTTCAAACCCTAGATGCAAGAATATCTCCAAAAGCTCCAAGATGACCTAGAAAACCTGTAGCATAACAATAGCATAAAAATTGTGTGTGCAAATGAGGAAGAGAGCTCTTCTTTTATAGGAAATGAGGAGGAATGGGCCATGGAGATTAAGAGGAAAAAGATTTAATCAACGGTGGAGCTTAAAAGAGGAGCAATCCATGTGCACAAGTATCCTCCAATAGGAAAATAAGAGTTGACTTTTGTGTCCATATGAGACAAAAAGTGCTTTTCTCTTTTTATAAAATAAGAATAATGCTTTATTTGTGCAACTTAGGATAAGAGGAAAAGTGGGGGCTTTTTATTTATTAAAAGGGGAGGAAATATTCCTTTTAATAAATAAAGACTTAGGATAAGATGGTTAGCCCATAGAAAATAATCGAATAAATGATAGAACTAGGATTTGATCAAGAATAAGTAATTGATGATTTAGCAAAAGGGGCTAATAGTCTAGGTGACCATTTTTAGGTGTATACATTTGCCCCTTTTTGACTAATGTGTGATCGATCTGGGAACACATGTAGTCAAAGAATGAAGTACAGTTAGGAGTTGCTTTACAATATGTTTAGTACAGTAGACCTTGTCAAGGGTCAAACCCTGTTAGGAGTCTTTTACAATAAACCCTATTAGGGGTGTGGACTCACTATCCTAGAGCTCACTTCTCAAGTGGTGAAGGCTACAACCTTCTGATCTCAGATACACACTATATCTGCTGGATGAACTGTCACTGTGACACTACTTTCCTAATTAGTTCCTTTGATGTGCTGATGCTTTGACCTCTTGCAAAGCTCTAATACATCTTATAGACTCTTCACACACTTCTTCTCTACTTCTCTTGACTCTATTCCAACATCCATACTCATTACAATGGGCGCATCTCATATTTATATGCGCATACAAAATAAATAACTAGGTCGGCCCTTTAACCGATTACATACAATGCTTCCAATTGAATTGGCTCAAGTGTGTTTACAAAAAAACATATTTATATGTCAAAAAAATAATTACAATAGGCGCATAGCCTTTACATCATTAGAATATAACCACAAATCAAAATGCTAATAGTCGGCTGCTTACTTTGTTCTTCTCTGGCACACACTTGCTGTGTAACTTCAACTATCTGTATCTTTCTCATACTTGGATATCTAATCATGCAAACATAGAATAAGAATGAATATAGTCTAACCAACTTATCTTCTAGGGAACATACCATAACTCATTCATACACATGTACACTGATGCTCTGAGCTTCAGGTACTCTGTACACTATCCAATTTTCAACACTTAGCTGATTTCTGATCTTCTCATCAAGTGCGCTGACTCCAAACTAGTATATGACTTTGTTGCCATAATGAAAAAACTATACTAAGTCATATACACTAGCATAGCCAACTTTACAACAATCTCCCCCTTTTTCATTGATGGCAACAAAGGAATATGGCCAAGTTGCTAACTGTTCCTTAATACAAAAAACTTTTGTCTTATATCTCCCTTATACATAATTTTCTATCTTATATCTCCTTATACATATCTATAACCATTTTCTATACATTCTCTCTCTTTGACATAAATGACAAAGGTGCTTCAAAAACTGTATCTACAAAAAATTACTATGGGAGAACATCTGGATATGCTATATGCAAGTTTTGGATCTCCTTCTTTCAAAATGTGATCAGAGAATTTACAATCTGGAGATGGGCGCATAGTGCATATTGTAGCTTCTCCATCTTCTCCAAATCTATGCTAGGACCTTGATCATATGTCACCATGGTGGCATCAATCTCCTTGATATTCTGATTAAGTATGTCTAATGAGGGTGCAAGAGAATTCCTTAGCTGAGTCTACCTAGCCCTTATCTTGGACATCTCCTTTTCTACCTTCTCAATCTTATCTATCTATCATTGGTAGACATTATTGCACATGTTTACATCAACTGATGGATCTTCCATTGATTTACATATGCTATCTATCATGGCTTCTGCCTCTTGAATCTTCTTGTATAGATCACCAGTCAGCTTGTCCTGGTTCATATAGTCAGCAATGATATTTCTACCCTTTATTGAAAACTCCTTCAAGGATGCTTGACCAGTCTTTAGTGAGCTTAGGTCAAGTGCATAGTTGCTAACCAATTTGCCAAGCCTCTTCTTCAAATATTTCTCTTCTACAACTAAGGATGCAGATTCTTCTAGGCTAAAGAAATTACTCTTGAACTGTGAAATGACTATACTCACATCATCAACAGAGTGTACCTTAGACACTTTCTTGTCTGCTGGTAACAAGTTCAAGATGTTTACTAGTTCTACAAGGAGGGGATTTCTCATCACTTGTTTCTCCTTGCATTTCTCCATAGCTAAGATGTTTAACTTGAATAGGTCTTCTTCTCCCCATGAATCCAAACTGGTTGTGTTAGGTGTCAAACTTGACAACAATGTTGCTGAGGGAAGTGGAGTGATAGGAGTACTATCCATAACTTCCTCTTTTACCTTGATCACTTCAAATAATGGTTCATTTTCTTTTCTCTCTACTTCTTTTTCTTTTCCTTCTTTGTTTTTTTCTTCCTTTTCATTTGATATATCCTCAATCAATACTTCTTGTTGATTGGGAGGAGTTTTACTGCATAAGTTTTTATCCTCTTGAGTGCTTACAAATGCCTCTTCAAACTTGTCTAGATCCATATCTGTGGCTACCATAGTAACTTTTACATTGTCAATGAAGACTGAATCATCCTTAGGTGTCTCTGTCATGGGTGCAGTCTTCTCTGCCTCTGTGGATGTATCAATTGCATGCGCTAAATCCTAGGGACTTGTCATAGGTGCATTAGTGGGCTCTACCACCTTGACTTCCTTAGAGGGTACTTGAGTTATGGACGTAGTAGGAGGGTACATGTGCTTGTCCATGAATACCTTCTCAAATGCTTTCTCTATCTCTTTTTCTATCAACTCAAAATTTTTGTCCATTATGTGAAGTGTTCTTAGTTTTGTTCATAGATGTGGCTTTACCAATTCTAATAATAGTGATTTTTCTTCTAAGGAACATACTGGTAAACTTTCATCTAGGATCTTTTCTCTTATCCTAAGATCTTCATCAATGGCTTGTTTCTTTAATGAATCTAGGATGTTCCAAACATTGTATGGAATCATTGTTTTTAGTTCCAAGACTATCTATTTGAACTTGATCATATGCTTTATGATCATGCCATGAATCTCTAACTTGTCAATTTCACTGTATTTGTCATAGAAATTTCCTATTTGATCCAGTCTTCCTTCATCTATAATTCTTGTACTCAACACTTTTAAACTAGGTCCGAAACCTACCTCAAGAGGAGCTTGAGTGTTCTTTCTACTTCTTGTTTCTCGTGAGGATGGATGACTGGTGCCAACCTCTTTCTTCCTCTTTTCCATTATCTTATACTCTGGAGGAGCAGTAAGATCAATAATTTCCTTGGGCATAGGAGTAACATCGGTTTTACCCTTCTAAATATCAAACTTTTCTATCTTCACCTTCTTTAGCTTAGGATCTTCTGATTCAGTTTTTGCTATTGCTATGCTCTCAATTTCCAAAGCAATCTTTTGTTCCCTTGCTTTTTCTAGGTTTTCTTGAGACACTCCATGAATTCTTAAGATATCTGAGGTAACCTTGGCAACCTTTCTTTTTGTTGCTGTGCTATTTAGTTTTGCATCTACCTCTCTTGTCTTTTCTTCATAGGTTCCCCATCTTGGTTCATTAGGGTCTTTAGGGGATGAAAGAAATACTTGTGCATATGCTTCTAGGATTTGTTCATCAACTTCATACCCAAGTGGATGGATCCACTTTGTTCTTGGCTCAACTGCTTCCATACAAGTTACATCTATTTCTACCATAAAGCAAATGTTGTCCTTGTATTTCTCAACAATGTTGTATGGTATCCTATTCCTCATCTACATTTTAGCTCTCAATGTCTTCAACTCCAATGTTATGTAGTCTTTCAATGTACTCTCAGTGCATGCCTTGAGAGATATTTGTGGCACTGTGGGGATAGATTTGTCTAGGTATAAATCTAACACCTTTCCAATAATATGGAAGTACATGTATATGAAAAAAGACCCAAATCTGAATATCTTGGTCTTGTCATGCTTGATTTCCTTAATGTTGTCAATCAACTGTGTGCACAAGATTTCACACAGGTTAAACTCTCCATTCTCTTTCACAATTCTTATGGCTGTAAGAATTGTGGCTACAGACACACTGTTTACCCTGCTGGTGTGTTGAAACATGTATCCTAGTATCATGGACATCAATTTGATGTCATCTTGCTCAATAGGATCAATGGTCATTCCGCGCCTATCACTTCTTGACTTGTAGGTTTGCTCAACAAGCTTCCTTACATCCTTGCCTATTGGAAGAACGATGTCTATCTTAGAGAGGCCTATCATCTCATGAATTAGGTCATCAGTAATTCTGACCGGTACTTCACCTATCCAAAGTAGGTCATCATGAATTCTTCTCAGTAGAATCTTGATCCATTTTGATTCATAGAACTCATATGTCATAGCATACTCCACTATAGGGTGATTACTCCACCGTGCATACTCATCTATGAAGGTTTTCTCTGGTTTCATCATTGTTTCCATGTGCACCCTCAATTTGTCCAATCCTACTGGTTCTTTCTTACAGTAAATGTATGCCCTAATGTCCTCAACATGCATAACACCCATAGGCGTGCAGGAGAATGCCCCTTCTAGGTCATCTAAGGTGGATTTGAATGAGTGCCTCTTAAATACATATCTTTTCTTCTCTACAATATCAAATACTATAGGAGTAGCCATCACTTACTTGTATAACACTTTCTCAAAGGTTTACAAGAGATTCTAAATTAGTACAATGAACTAGGGTTTCTGTAGCTGATCAAATGCACAAGTCACTTGATGAATCAAATTACAATCCTTCTCAATCAACTGCTAGGGCTCTTCTACTCTCCAATCACTCTTAATTCAAATTCAATGAGAGATCTTCTAAATTATATGTACTTTAAAGTAGAAATTCTACCATTAATGCTTGTTGTGTAAACCAGGCTGTCACTTGGAAATTTCTAACTTTTGTTCTGCAAACAATCAGCTAGTGCACTCTTGCATGAAGGTTCCTCTAGTGTCTAAAATCTTAAGTTCAAAGGTGCATACTTTGAGAGTGAGTATACTAGCCATGCAGGGGTCTAGAGCTAAATTATCTCCCCCTATGATCCTAAGGGCCATTCATCCAGATGTAGAGGGTGCATCCACTATGGATGCATCCAACACATACTCATCAACCTTGTCCTTCTTTGCTTCTGACCAAATCAAGCTCAGTTCCTTTAAAGCTTTCACAAACTTGACTTCTCCTTCGAGATCCAATACTGGTTCTTCGGGCTTTCCTGACCTTGCATCCTTGATCTAATTTTTTTTGAAATGTGTTCAGCCTTGTTACAAGAGTGACAAATGACTAGAGGCCTTATATTCCTTGGCGCATTGACATGGGTCACCATATTACATTGTCTAGCTGAGTGACCATTATAATTACATATCTAATAGGTAACATTCTGAGAAATTCTTATATTTGAATGATTCTGATTTCTCTGATTATACTGAGTCCTGTTCTTCTGACTTGTTTTGTAATTCATTGCTCTATGACCAAATTTATTGCATGAATAATAGTAACCATTGAAAGGTCTTACCTTTGTACAGTTCCTTGCCATGTGTCCATGCTTGTTACATGCATAACAAGTGTGGTCAACTGGCTTGTGCTCATTCTTAGGTGGTTCAATATGATCTTTAGTCTGATTTCCAGTCATCTTAGCATCTGAGGTGTCTTCTGGTGCTTTCATTCTTGCTCACATGTTGTCAATATGATTTTGTGCTTCATTGTATCCAACACAGCTAGTATCTCCTTTAGCTCTTCTTACATACAATTGAGATTCTATCAGATCAGAACTAGTGTGTAATTTTTCAATGTGATTCTTAGCCTCTTTCAATTTAGGTTCCAAGCTTTCTTTGTTGTTCCTTAGCTCTAAGATTTCTATGTTAGCTTGCCTTAATTCTTCATTCAATTGAAGGTTCTCTTTGATCTGTTCATTATAGAATTCCTGATTGTTAATTAGTTTATCATCAAATTCTTCAAGCTGTTCTTTAAAGGATGCATTTTCTTCATTCAACTTCTTGATCATTATCCCTAAATCACTGGTAAAGCATTATTTTAGATCCTTTCTTAGCCTTTTGATGACTACTTGAGCATCACTGATTTTTTTTTTAGTTCTTCAACTTCTTTTTCAGATTTGTCCAGGTCTTCAAGAGCTACTTCAAGATTTCTCTTTACATGTTTCATTTTTGCTTTGTCCATGATCTCCTCAAGTGGTTAAATTTATTTTCTAAGGACCAGAGCTTTGATACCAATTGTTAGGAATGGGAACACTATGAGGGGCGGGGGCAGGGTGAATCAATGCTCACTATATTTTATCTTTTTATTTAATCTTAAACTAAACTTAAATGCTTAAGTACTGAAATGAACATCCACATAAACATGAAACATGAAATCAACATATAAAACCAATATGGTTATGGGAAAATCCAAATAGGTAAAAACCCTGGTGGGAATTGACACCCACTAATATTTTGTACTAGTGTTTTATGATCCTTGTTAGAAGATCCTTAACCCTGTTAGGAGTTTCTTTACAATATGTTTAGTACAGTAGACCTTGTCAAGGGTTGGACCCTGTTAGGAGTCTTTTACAATAAACCCTGTTATGGGTGTGGACTCACTGTCCTAGAGCTCAATTCTCAAGTGGTGAAGGATACAACTTTTTTATCTTAGATACACACTATATCTATTGGATGAACTGTCACTGTGACACTTCTTGCCTGATCAGTTCCTTTGATGCACTGATTCTTTGACCTCTTGAAAATCTCTAATACATCTTATAGAATCTTCGCACACTTCTTCTCTACTTCTCTTGACTCTATTCCAGCTTCCATACTCATTACAATGGGTGCATCTCATATTTATATGCGCATACAAAACAAATAACTAGGTCGGCCCTTTAACCGATTACATACAATGCTTCCAATTGAATTGGCTCAAGCATGTTTATAAAAAAAAATATTTACATGTCAAAAACCTAATTACAATAGGCGCATAACATTTACATCATTAGAATATAACCGCAAATCAAAATGTTAACAGTCGGCTGCTTACTCAGTTCTTCTCTGGCACACACTGCTGTGTAACTTCAACTGTCTGTATCTTTCTCATACTTTCATATTTGATCATGCACTCATAGAATAAGCATGAATATAGTCTAACCAATGTATCTTCTAGGGTGCATACCATAACTGATGCAAGATGCTCCCAAAATAAAAGAGGGCGTGATAAAAAAATGAAAAAAAAAAGAGAAAAAAAAAAGAAAAAAAGAAAAAGAAAAAAAAAGTTATTTTGTTTACCAAGGTGCATAGGTGGGAAAGAAAAAAAAAAAAAAAAAAAAAAAAAATAATCATTTCATTTATCGAGATGTGTAGGTGACATTTTAGAAATTTGTAGAAAGTTCTTGCATTTAATATTTGTATCAAGGTAGTTGCATCTATCTTTTATCCCACATTGGTGGTGTTGTAATATCTTGAGTGGTAAATGCCTATATAAAGAAGGCATAGGATTATTCATAAACAAGTTGTTAAGTTGTAGGATCTTGTATTAGGGAAGAAACTCTCAAGTTGCAAGCTCTTGGAGTTAAAGCTCTCTCATTGCAAGCTCTCAAGTGGTAGAAGCTCTTGGATTGTAAGCTTGGAGGATGTAAGATCTCTCATGTTGTAGATCTCATATTTGGAGGAAGCTCTCATGTTCTAAGATCTCTCAAATTGTAATGATTTTCAAGTATTAATGTATGCTTTGTAAATAATTTTGTCTTCTCTTTATCTCCATGTTGTTATGTCTTTGGTTATGATTTGGTAAGGGTGATATGACCCTTCATCATTGGTATCAGAGAAGGAGTTCTTGAGTGTGTAGACAGATCACCGAATGTGAGACAGTTTACACCAGGACCGTGGGTTGGGTGAAGTTTTTCTTAAGTGGACACGAGTATGGAGAAGAGAAAGAAGAAGATGATTTTTGTGATTGGATAGATTCTTAGAATCCCTAGACTTGAGAAAATTAGAGAGAGATGTCAAGAATAGATAAGAGTTGCAATACTGGATTTGAAGAAGCAAGTGGTTGAATTAGAAGCAGAGCTGAAAAAGAGAAGAGTGATTCAAAGAAATGATGGGAATTCTTTGCATGTGGGAAAGAAAGAAGATAAAGTGGAGTATCAAACAGGTAGTACAAAAGAAGAGGAAGATCATGAAGATGAAAGGATTTGTGAACCTAAAGTTGATGAAGATGATTTATTAATGAAAATTGCAATAGTTGAGGAAGAGTGGAACGTATTGGTTGGAGGTAAAAAAGAAGAAGTTGTTACATGCCTTGTTTAAGAAATGAAAGAAGAAAACAAAGATGAAGATGTGAAAGAGGTAAATTTTTATGAATCATGAGATGCTAACTTTGAGATGGATTTGAAAGATAATGATGATATTTTATATGAGGACCTTGCAAGTGATGTTTGGTATGCAAAAGAAGATTTGTATGGTATTACAGAGTTTACTACAGATGCATTAGATCCTACAATTTTGGAGGAGAATGAGAGTTATAGATGGACAAAGTTGATTACAGAGGAGTATTGTCAGCAACATATACTTGTGCTAACTAGGTGTTGGAAAAGAAGGAAAAAAGAAATACATCGACAATGAATACTTGTTCCAGAAAGGTGTTGGAAGATAAGAAAAAAAATGTTAGTAGCGGCTACTTCATTTTGTGAATCCATATCCACAAAATTTTTCCTACCTTGGGTGTTTGATGCATGAGCATCTTGCATCACAAAATAAAAAGGGGCATGATATAAAAAAATGGAAAAAAAAAGAGAAAAAAAAAAGAAAAAAAAGAAAGAAAAAAAAAAAGAGAAAAAGAGAAAAAGAAAAAAAGAAAAAGAAAAAAAAAGTTATTTTGTTTACCAAGGTGCATAGGTGGGAAAGAAAAATAAAAAATAAAATAAAATAAAAAATTATTTCATTTATCGAGGTGTGTAGGTGGCATTTTAGAAATTTGTAGAAAGTTCTTGCATTTAATATTTGTATCAAGGTAGTTGCATCTATCTTTTATCCCACATTGGTGGTGTTGTAATATCTTGGGTGGTAAAGAAGGCATAGGAGCATTCATAAGAAAGCTCTCAAGTTGTAGGATCTTGTATTGGGAAAGAAGCTCTCAAGTTGCAAGCTCTTGGAGTTAAAGCTCTCTCATTGCAAGCTCTCAAGTGGTAGAAGCTCTTGGATTGTAAGCTTGGAGGATGTAAGATCTCTCATGTTGTAGATCTTATATTTGGAGGAAGCTCTCATGTTCTAAGATCTCTCAAGTTGTAATGATTTTCAAGTATTAATGTATGCTTTGTAAAGCATTTTGTCTTCTCTTTATCTCCATGTTGTTATGTCTTTGGTTATGATTTGGTAAGGGTGGTATGGCCCTTCATCAATAATTTGACTGTACGCACATGCGCTGATGCTTTGAGCTTCAAGTACTTTGTACACTATCCAGTCTTCAACACTTAGCCAATTTCTGATCTTCTCATCAAGTGCGCTAGCTCCAAACTACTATATGACTTTGTTGCCATAATGACAACACTATACTAAATTATATACACCAGTATAGCCAACTTTCCAACACCTATGTGGTCCTATGAGAACTCAAAGTTACTATGGAGACATATAATTTATTCCTTTTGTTGATGATTACACTATATTAATGACTCTTATGTTCTTAAAAGAAAAATTAGAGGCATTTAAGATGTTCAAGTGGTATAAAGCAAAAGTAGAGAAAGAGACTGGTAAAGAATTGAAATGCTTAAGATCTGACAGAGGAGGTGAATTTATTTCTGATGAATTTGTTGGAAAGTTGGATATACTAGTGTATATGACTTAATATAGTGTTGTCATTATGGAAAATAAGTCATATAAAAGTTTGGAGTCAGCACACTTGATGTGAAGATCAAAAATCAATTAAGTGTTGAAGACTAGACAGTGTACAGAGTACCTGAAGCTTAGAGCATCAACGCACGTGCGTAAGATCAAATTATGGTATGATCCCTAGAAGATAAGTTGGTTAGAATATATTCATGCTTAGTCTATGAGGGCATGATTAGGTATGCAAGTATGAGGAAGATACATACAGTTGAAGTTACACAACCAGTCTGTGCCAGAGAAGAATAAAGTAAGTAGCTGACTGTTAGCATTTTTATTTGTGGTTATATTATAATGATGTAAAGGCTATGAGCCTATTGTAATTAGGTTTCTAACATGTAAATAAGTTTATTTGTAAACATGCTTGAGTCAATTCAATTGGAAGCATTGTATGTAATAGGTTTAAGGGCTGATCTAGTAGTTTATTTTGTATGTGCATATAAATATGAGATGCACCCATTGTAATTAGCATGAAAGTTGAAATAGAGTTGTGATAAGTAGAGTAGAAGTGTGAGAAGAGACATTAAGATGTATTAGAGCTTTTTAAGAGGTCAAAGTATCAGCGCGTCAAAGGAATTGATCTGACAAGTAGTGTCATAGTGAAAGTTTATTCAGTAGATATAGTGTGTATCTGACATCTAAAGATTGTAGCCTTCACCACTTGAGTAGTGAGCTCTAGGACAGTGCATCCACTCCCCTAATAGGGAATATTGTAAAAGACTCCTAACAGGGTCTGACCCTTGACTAGGTGTACTGTACTTAATACATTGTAAAGCAACTCCTAACAGGGTTAAGGATCTTCTAACAAGGATCACAAAACACTAGTACAAAATATTAGTGGGTGTCAAGTCCCACCGAGGTTTTTACCTATTTGGGCTTCCCTGTAACCATATTGGTGTCATGTGTTGATTTCATGTTTAATGTTTATGTGAATGTTCATTTCAGTACTTAAGCATTTAAGTTTAGTTTAAAGATTAAAGTAAAAAAATAAAATACAGTGAACACCAATTCACCCCCCCTCTCAGTGTTCCCATTCCTAACAATGGGTATCAGAGCTCTGGTCCTCAAAAAAGAAGTTTAACCACTTGAGGAGATCATGGAAAAAGTAGAAATGAAACATCTGAAAAGAAATCTTGAAGCCGCTCTTGAAGACCTGGACAAATCTGAAAGAGAAATTGAAGAACTAAAAGAAAAAGCCAGTGATGCTCAATTATTTATCAAAAAGATAAGAAGGGATCTGAAAGAATGTTCCACCAGTGATTTGGGGATAATGGTCAAGAAGTTGAATGAAGAAAATGCATCCTTAAAAGAACAACTTGAAGAATTTGATGATAAATTGATTAACAATCAGGAAGTCTATAATGAACAAGTCAAAGATAACCTTCAACTCAATGAAGAATTAAGGCAAGAAAACATGAAAATCTTGGAGCTAAGGAACATCAAAGAAAGCTTGGAGTCTGAATTAAAAGAAGCAAAGAATCACATTAAAAAATTATACACAAGTTATGATCTAATAGAATCTTAGTTATATGCAAGAAGAGCTAAAGGAGATACTACCTGCACCGGATACGATGAAGTACAAAATCAGATTGACAACATGTGAGCAAGAATGAATGCACCAGAAGACTCTACTGATACTAAGAAGACTAAAGATCAAACCAAAGATAAAGGTGAACCACCTTAGAATGAGCACAAGCAAGTAGACTACACTTGTTATGCATGTAACAAGCATGGACATATAGCAAGGAACTATACAGAGGTAAGACCCTTTAATGGTTACTATTATTCATGCAATAAATTTGGTCATAGAGCTATGAATTGCAAGACAAGTAAAAAGAATAGGACTCAGCATGATCAGAGAAATCAAAATCAGTCTAATGTAAGAAGCTCTCAAAATGTTACATGTTAGATATGTAACTATAATGGTCACTCAGCTAGACAATGTAAAATGGTGACCCATGTCAATGCACCAAGGAATATAAGGCCTCCAGTCATTTGTCACTCTTGTAACAAAGCTAGACACATCTCAAAAATTTTTAGATCAAGGATGCAAGGTTAGGAAAGCCCTAAAAAGACCGAAGAACTAGTTTTGGATCCCAAAGGAGAAGTTAACTTTGTGAAAGCTTCAGTGGATGGGAGCTTGATTTGGTCAGAGGAAAAGAAGGACAAGGTTGATGAGTATGTATTGGATGCATCCACAGTGTATGCACCCTCTACATCTGGATGAATGACCCTTAGGGTCATAGGGGGATCTAATTTATCTCTAGACCCCTACGTGGTTGGTATACTCACTCTCAGAGTATGCGCCTTTGGACTTAATCTTTTGGAGACTAAAGAAACCTTTGTGCAAGAGCGCACAAGATGATTGTTTGCAGAATGAAAGATAGAACTTTCCAAGTGACAACCTAGTTTACGCAACAAGCATTAATGGTATAAATTATACTTTAAAGTACACCAAAGTTAGAACATCTCTCATTGCATTTGATTTGAGAGAAATTGACGAGAAGGAGAGCCCTAGCAGTTGATTGAGAAGGATTGCAGTTTAATTTATCAAGTGATCTGTTGTGCATTTGATTGGTTGCGAAAACCCTAGTTCATTGTGCTGATTCAGAATCTCTTGGAAACCTTTGAGAAAGCATTATACAAGTAAGTGATGGCTACTCTTATAGTATTTGATGTTGATAAGAAGAAAATATATGTGTTTAAGAGGCATCCATTTTAAATCTACACTAGATGACCTAGAAGGGGCATTTTCCCGCACGCCTATGGGCGTTATGTATGTTGAGGACATTAGGGCATATATCTACTATAATAAGGAACCAATAGGATTGGAAAAATTAAGGGTGCACATAGAAACTATGCTAAAACTAGACAAAACTTTCTTGGATGAGTATGCATGATGGGAGAATCATCCTATAATTGAATATGCTATGGCATATGAGTTTTATGAATCATAATGGATCAAGATTCTATTAAGCAGGATTCATGATGACCTATTTTGGATAGGTGAAGTGCCGGTTAGAATTATCGGTGACATAATTCATGAGATGACGGGCCTCTCAAAGATAGGCACCATCCTTCTAGTGGGTAAAGATGTAAGGAAGATTGTTGAATAGACTTGCAAGTCAAGGAGTGATAGGTGCAGTATGACCATAGAGTCTATTGAGAAAGATGACATCAAATTGATGTCTATGATACTTGGATATAGGTTTCAACACACTAGCAGGGTGAATAGTGTGTCTGTGGCCACAATTCTTGCAGCCATAAGAATTGTCAATGAAAATGGAGAGTTCAACCTGTGTGAAATCTTGTGCACACAACTGATTGATAACATTAAGGAAATCAAGCATGATAAGACCAAAATATTTAGATTTGGGTCTCTGATCATCTATATGTAATTTCACATTGTTGGAAAAGTATCAGATTTGTATCTTGATAAATCCATTCCCACAATGCCTCAGATATCTCTTAAAGCATGTACTAAGAGCACCTTAAAGGATTACATAACATTGGAGCTAAAAACATTTAGGGCTAAGATGCAGATGAGGTATAGGATACCAGAGAAGATATTGGAAAAGTACAAGGACACTATTTGAAATAGACACAACATGCATGGAGGCAGTTGATCTAAGAACAAAGTTGATTCATCCACTAGGATATGAAGTGGAAGAGCCTATTCTAGAGGCTTATGCTCAAGTTCTGTTAGCAACACCTAAAGACCCCAATGAGCCAAGATGGGGAGCCTATGAGGAAAAGACAAGAGAGATAGATGCTAAGCTAAATAGCACAACAAGAAAGAGGAAAGTTGCCAAGGTCACCTCTGAGATCCTAAGAATTCATGGAGTGTCTCAACCAGATCTAGAAAAAGAAAGAGATCAAAAGATTGCTTTGGAATTAGAGAGCGCAGATGCAGCAAAGGAAGAATCAGATGATCCCAAGTTAAAGAAGGTGAAGATTGAAAAATGTGATGAACAAAAGGGTGAACAGAAGGGTAAAATCGATGTTACTCCTTCTGCGCCCACAGTAACTATTGACCTTACTGATCCTCCTAAGTATAAGGCAATGCCAAAGATGAAGAAAGAGGTTGGCACTAGTCATCCATCCTCGAGGGTAACAAGGAATAGAAGAAACACTCAAGCACCTTCTGAAGTAAGTTTCAAACCCAGTCTCAGTGTGCTAAATGCAAGAATAATCAATGAAGGAAGAATTGATCAAGTAGGAAAATTATATGAGAAATACAATATGATTGATAAATTAGAGATACATGGAATGATAGTCAAACACATGTTTAAGTTCAAGGAAATAGTCTTGGAACTTAAGACTATGATCCCTGACAATGTATGGAACATTTTTGAATTCCAAAAGAGACAAGCCATAGAAGAGGATTTAAGGATAAGAGAAAAGATTTTAGATGACACTCTTCTAGTATGTTCTTTTGAAGAGAAATCTCTATTGTTAGATTTGGTGAAGCCACATCTCAGAACAAAGTCAAGGACTTTGCATATAATGGACAAAAATTATGAACTCGTGGCCAAGGAAATAGAGAAAGCTTTTGAGAAAGTATTCATGAATAGGCACATGTATCCAGCCACTGCGCCCATAGTACATGTACCCACAATGATTACCAAAGAGTCAAAGACCATCAAAGTACAATTTATAGGTCCTCAAGATTCAACACCTATAGTGGAAACATAAATAGAGGTAGATAAGACTGTGCCCATGATAGAGTCACTAAAAGATAGCACCATTATCATTGATAATGTAGAAATAGCCATGGCGGCCTTAGATACTGACTTAGACAAGTTTGAAGAAGCTTTTGTGAGCACACAAGAAGCTTAAATTCTATGCAGCAACACACCTCCCACCCATCAAGAAAAAATATTGATTGAAGATATAACAGAAGAAAAGAAAGGAGGAAAAGAAATAGGAAAGGAAGATGAAAATAAAAAGAAATAGAAAAAGAAGTGATCAAGGTAAAATAATAAGTATTGGATATCACTCCCTCAGTACCATTGTTGTCAAGTTTGACACCTAACACAACTAATTTTGATTCATGGGGAGAAGAAGACCTGATTAAGTTCAACATCCTAGATATGGAGAAGGCCAAGGAAAAACAAGTGATGAGGAATCCCCTCCTAGTAGAATCAGTGAACATCCTGAACAATTTGTTTCCAATAGACAAGAAAGTGTCCAAGGTACACTCTGTTGATGATGTAAGTACAATCATTTCATAGTTTAAGAGCAACTTCTCTAGCCTGAAAGAATCTACATCCTTAGTTGTAGAGGAAAAGTATATGAAGAAAAGGCTCAATGAATTGGTTAGCAACTATGCACTTGACCTAAGCTCCTAAAAGTTGGTCAAGAATCCTTGAAAGAGTTTACAACAAAGGGAAGAGAGATCATTGCTAAATGTATGAACCAAGACAAGCTGACTGGTGATCTATACAAAAAGGTACAAGAGGCAAAAACCATGATAGACAACATCAAGAAGTCAGTGGAAGATCCATCTATTGATGTGAACATGTGTAACAATGTCTACCAAGGGTAGTTAGACAAGATTGAGAAGGCAAAAAAAGAGATGACCAAGATAAGGGCTAGACAGACTCAGCTAAGGAATGCTCTTACACCCTCATTAGACATTCTAAATTAGAATATTAAGGAGATCAATGCTACCATGGTGACATATGATCAAGGTCCTAGCACTGATCTAGAGAAGATGGAGAAGCTATAGTATGCCTTATGCACCC
The DNA here is from genome assembly GCA_027943335.1 of Chamaecyparis obtusa. Taxonomy (NCBI): domain Eukaryota; kingdom Viridiplantae; phylum Streptophyta; class Pinopsida; order Cupressales; family Cupressaceae; genus Chamaecyparis; species Chamaecyparis obtusa. The sequence continues at coordinate 152,065 of BSBK01004546.1, read as the reverse complement.
ATCTATAGATTGTAAACTCTTTGATAGTTTTTTGGAAGGAGATCTAGAACTTGCAGATTGCATATCCGGATGTACTATCACAATAAGTTTTTGAAGATTCAATTTTGACACACCTTTGTCATTAATGTCAAAGGGGGAGTATGTATAGAATATGGAGTATAGATATATATAGGGAGTTATAAGATAGAAGTTTGTGTATAAGACCAAAGCTTTATGTATTAAGGGATAATTAGAAACTTAGCCATATTCCTTTGTTGCCATCAATGAAAAAGGGGGAGATTGTTGGAAAGTTGGCTATACTAGTGTATATGACTTAATATAGTGTTGTCATTATGAAAACAAATTCATATAGTAGTTTGGAGTCAGTGCACTTGATGGGAAGATCAAAAATCAATTAAGTGTTGAAGACTGGACAATGTACAGAGTACCTGAAGCTCAGAGCATCAGCACACGTGCGTAAGATTGAATTATGGTATGTGCCCTAGAAGATAATTTGGTAAGACTATATTCATGCTTATTCTATGAGCGCATGATCATATATGCAAGTATGAGGAAGATATAGATAGTTGAAGTTACACAACCAGTGTGTGCCAGAGAAGAACAAAGTAAGGAGCCGACTGTTAGCATTTTGATTTGTGGTTATATTCTAATGATGTAAAGGCTATGCACCTATGGTAATTAGGTTGCTGACATATAAATAAGTTTGGTTGTAAACATGCTTGAGCCAATTCAATTGGAAGCATTATATGTAATAGGTTTAAGGGCCTACCTAGTAGTTTATTTTGTATGCGCATATAAATATGAGATGCGCCCATTTTAATTAGCATGGAAGTTGAAATAGAGTTGTGATAAGTAGAGTAGAAGTGTGAGAAGAGACATTAATATGTATTAGAGCCTTGCAAGAGGTAAAAGCATCAGCGCATCAAAGGAACTGATCTGACAAGCAGTTTCACAGTGACAATTCATTTAGCAGATATAGTGTGTATCTGACATCTGAAGGTTGTAGCCTTCACCACTTAAGAAGTGAGCTCTAGGTGATGCAGGAGCATCCTGGGTGTAAGAGCAATCTTGCATCACCTGAAAATATTTCTATTTTTGTATTCAATAAGGGCTATCTTGTATAGAGCTGCTATTTATGGAAACTTGCTATTTTTAGTAAGTTGGTCTTACAATCTCAGAATGTTTTGATTTTACACGTGGAGGTTCATCTTAGTCATATCAGCCTGCCAGTAAAGTTTCATGGCTAGATTAGGTCTAGTTTTGAAGATATTGAAGATTTTTGGTATTGGTAGCAGGGTATAGAAACTTTGAACTTAGTTTTGAAGGCTTTAGAGGCCCCAGATGAGGTCAAAAATTTGGGTGATGGGTGCTTTCATTGGTCAAGCCTGTAGAGCACTTCGTGGCATTTCCAAAATGGGGTTATAATTTTCAATCGGGTCAAGCTTGTAGAGCGCTTCGTGGCATTTTTGAAATGGGGTTATAATAGTCAATTGGGTTAACTGGTGATGACTTATGGTCTCCGGAAGTTGGGTCACCTGAAATGGCGAAAAATAATTTTCCTTCAAAATTTCTGTTTGGGTTTCAAAAGTCATTTTGAGCCAACTTTGATGTAATAAATTGTAAAATAAAATAATTCTAAGTTTGGTCGGCCCTAAGGGCTAAATTTCTGGAACCTTCTCAAGCAGCGGAAATTTCTTATATAAAGAAGGCCCGTAGTGTTGTCTAGGCAGTTTTGGGTAGTAGATCTAAGTAGTAATTTGAGGCTTTGTCCTACAGAATATTGTAAGGGAATGCCCATGTGGCTTTGCATATTGTAATTCTGAAATTTTGTAATTCCACTTCGTGGAGATAATAAGAAGCCAATTTTCTATTCTTTCATATTGTTGTTGTTTCTCTATTTCTATTATGTGTTTGTGGTATTAAGGGGAGTACCCTTCATCACTAGGACAGTGCGTCCACTCCCCTAATAGGGACTACTATAAAAGACTCCTAACAGGGTCTGACCCTTGACCAGGTCTATTATACTTAATACATTGTAAAGCAACTCCTAACAGGGTTAAGGATCTTCTAACAAGGATCACAAAATACTAGTACAAAATATTAGTGGGTGTCAAGTCCCACCGAGATTTTTACCTATTTGGGTTTCCCTGTAACCATATTGGTGTCATGTGTTGATTTCATGTTTCATGTTTATGTGTTCATTTCAGTACTTAAAGCATTTAAGTTCAGTTTAAAGATTAAAGTAAAAAGATAAAATATAGTGAACACCAATTCACCCCCCCTCTCAGTGTTCCCATTCCTAACAAAATTTACTAACTTTTGTAATGAGCATGGTATTAAAAGATAGGTCTTTGCACCAAGGAAACCTTAGTAGAATGGCATTGCTGAAAGGAGGAATAGGTCAATTGTTGACTACACAAGGACATTTATGATAGAGATGAATGTAGCTCAGACATACTAGAGAGAAGCAGTTAGTATAGTTTTTTATGTTCTGAACTGAGTACAACTGAAGAAGGACACTAACAAAACACCCTATGAGTTATGGTTTGGACACAAATCCATTGTAAGTTACTTCAAAATTTTTGGAAGTAAATGCTTTATTCTAAAAGATGAAAGAAATGGAAAGTTTGACTCAAAAGGTGATGAAGGGATATTTCTTGGATATTCCACTAAAAGAAAAGCATACAAGTGTCTAAATAGAGTTACAAATAAAATGATTGAAAGTACTAATGTCTGAGTTGATGAGTTTGATGATAAGAATGAAGAAGAAAGTAGAAAGGAATCAAAAGACTACGGTAGATTCACTTACATTGAAAAACCAGAGTATACATCGAATCCACAAACTGTGACAACCAGTCAGCAGGAAAACAACGTCGAGGAACAGGAAAGAGAAACCGATGAGCAAGAAGGACCTATCGAGAAAGAAAATGAACCTGCACAGGATGAACAACAAAGAAGAGATCAAGTACTGGCAAGGTTTTTTAGAAGACATCATCCTGAGACACAAATAATTGGAGACAGACAAGTTGACATGCAAACAAGGAGTAAGAAAAGACAAGGTACATGTTTAGTTTGTGAATATGAACTGAAGAATGTAAAAGTTGCATTGGAGAATGATGAATGGGTTAATGAAATGAAAGAATAAATAGAACAAATAGAGAAAAACAAGACATGGACTTTAGTACCCGGACCTAAAGATAAGAATGTTATCAGTACTAAATGGATATTTAGAAATAAGCTTAATGAAAATGGAGAGGTAACAAGGAACAAAGCTAGATTGGTATGCAAGGGGTATGCACAAGAGGAAGGAATAGATTATGGTGAAACTTTTGCACTTGTTTCTAGACTAGAAGGAGTTCAAATGTTACTGGCATATGCAGCACATAAGAAATTCAAAGTTTATCAAATGGATGTTAAATCAACATTTTTGAATGGAATACTTGAAGAAGAAGTTTACATAAAACAACCAAAATGGTTCGTTGATCAAGACAAGAAAGATATGGTATGTAGATTACATAAAGCTTTATATGGTTTGAAGCAAGCATCGAGAGCCTGGTATGAAAGGCTGCATAATTATTTGTTGAGTATTGGATTTGTTAGAACTAGTGAGAACAACAATTTGTATATGAAAGGAGATTCAGATGATACTATTTTGATTGTTGAGATATTTGTGGATGACATAATATTTGGAGGACAAGATCACATCTGTAAATCATTTGCTGATGAAATGAGAAAAGAGTTTGAAATGTCTATGTTTGTAGAGATTAAGTTCTTTCTAGTGCGTGTGTGAATTTTGTACCTAGCTAGAGACACAACACTTCAGTAAAACATTAGAGGTTAGCAAAAATCAAAATATGCAAATAAGAATAATATAACTAACCAGGTGATTTACTACCTTCTAGTAGGTGCAAGTATGGTATTCTCAGATTAGATCAAGATCAGTGACAATGCAACACCTAAACAAAGGATTTAAAGGATGAAAGCAATAAAATATGAATGCAAATTAATCTATTTTTTTTTTTTTTTTTGATGCAATAAGATGAGAAAAACTGATAATAAATTAATCTAAATGGATTGAAATGATATGCAAATTAAGCTAACAATGATATGAAATATGAAACTAGAATGAATTGAAAACAAGATTGATCTCACAAAACGCTGATTCACAAGAAGCTTGATGATTCCTCTGATGTCAATTCACCAGAGTAAGTATGCAAATTCTGTGGATAATTTGTAAAGAGCCGAGCCTTGATTTTATAGAAATCTAGGGCTTGAGGGTGCATGGAAAAAGTCATAAATCACTCTTGATGAACTCAGGTTGATTTTTGAGTTAACAAGAAATTAGAAATAGATAACTCATAAAATCATGCAAAATCATGCAAGAACAACTTTTTAACTCAAATCAGAAGTTTAGATCAACTTTGAACTCAAAATAGATGTTGAGTTTCGAAAAAATAACAACTTGAATTGATTTTCTGATTTAAAGTTTAACTGCTCTTTGAATGTGCACAAATAATCATGAATTACTTAAATAAATAAAGTGATTTATCTTCAACTTAACTGATTTTAAATTTAAAACTAATTGATTTGTGGGTTAATCAATTATTTTAATCAAACTTTTATTCAAAGCTATATTATTAAATATTGACAACTTGGATTTAATCAATTAAATAAATATTTAATTAATTATTCGTAGGAGATTTGATTTATTGTCAAAATTAAATAATATAATTAGGAATAAATAGAATTAAATCTAATTAAATAATTAAGTGGCAAAATTAAAATAATTAATTAAATATTCATCATATTCAATTAATCAACTTTAGGATAAATATGATTTATCGCCAAATAATATTTAAAATAACTGATTTATGGGTTAATCAATTATTTTAATCAAATTTTATTCCAAAACTATATTATTAAATTTAACAATTTAATTTAATCAATTAAATAAGAATTCAACTGATTATTTTTAGCAAATTTGATTTATTGTCAAATAAAATAATATTAATTAGGAATAAATAGAATTAAGTCTAATTAAATAATTAAGTGGCAGTATTAATCTAATTAATTAAATATTCATCATATTTAATTAATCAAATTTAGGATAAATGAGATTTATCGCCAAATAATTATTAAATTAAAGATAATTAAATTAGGATAAAATAGGAATATTTCAAAGAATATTCTTTGATGCAGAATTAAGATAAAATCAATTAGGATTTCAATGAGTTGATGTGCAGATGTGCCTTAGGTTAGGAATTTTTTGTCGATGTCGATTTAAGAGGTTAATGAACCTATAGCCCATTTTTGGGGTATTACATTTTGCCCCTCTTTGAATCATTGTGCGAAGCGCAGTAGTTCAAATAATAGTCTGTGTTTTGTTATACGTATGAAACTGATTTGAAAGATTAAAGATTGAAAGATATCGACCCAGGTCCAGAATGACTAGGAATTGAGATGATGCTACCTATATCAACAATGAATCAGTGATTACGAAAAAGTGCCAAAATGCCTGATTCTGACCCTTTGATTGTGAAGAAGTGAGTGACCAATTCTAGACCTCAATGTCCTTGTATGAATCATATTGGTATCACATCCTGAACCCATCTGTTACAAAGAACCAAGGAAATAACACTAATGAACTGATAGTTAGAAAAAGCTGATACAGTTTACAAGATAGATTTGGATACTAGATGAATTTGATATGCCCCAAGAGATGATAGATTTTCCCCAAGTGATAAGGACTTTAGATGAATCAACAACTAGACGTGGTTGTTATCTTGATTACTGAGGAAAGATTGATTGATAGAATTGAGTTATAGACTTTGAATGATGTGTAATGCCATGCCCCCTTTAGGATTAAAATTGAAATCTGACAAGAAAAGTCAGCGTTTATAGTTTAGAAGCATGTTAATTGATTTGAGAAGTGGTTATACACGTCGGGGAACATGTTTTGCATCATTTAGAGGTCTTGGAGACCAATTTTGACTAGGTTTGACCATGAGTTGACCATGGTTAACAAAGTTGAAATTTTGATAGTTTGATGTAAGATAATCAGTTAAGTTGAATTCTGGATTTCTTTGATGATTGAAGGTTGATTATGCAAGTAGTGAATAATATAAATGATCTCAGATTTTGATTTTGATCCCGAAAAAGGATTCTACTTGCTATTTCATTGGAGGAACCTTCATGTAAGATTCAACTCTTATGATATGTTTTTAGCATTTTTGAAGAATCGTTAAAGCATTTAAGTTTAATTCAATAATTTGTGAGATCATGCAATCAAGCAAAGTGCAAAATGAAATGCAAACCTAGGACCTAGGACCTAGTCATTGATCATGTGTCGATTTGTTATCATCATTGAAATTTTTAGGTAACCAGATAAATCAATACAATGCCCACTAGTTATGAAACCATACACATGAATATCAATTTGTATGCGCAGGAATCAATACAACACCAACTGGTTAGGCAACCATGGATATATGAATATTGATTTTATTTTTGGAATGTCAGATTAGATATAAGCACCAAGGCACAAATGCCAGGATGACCTGAATATCATGTCCATTTTGATATAGCAATTTGTATAAGTATCAAAACATAGACGTTGTGATGACCAGAATACGCCTTGCATACAAAGACATCAAATAGTCAAGAGATCATTCTAAATCGAATGTGAATTACCCGTAGTGACCCTTTATCATTCACATCCTTAGGTAAGATCGCATTTCACAATAGGAGAAAGAACTCACTCAAAAAAGACAATAGTTAGATCAAACTTCCTTGAATTTTTTGAGTATCAATGGTCGAGGTACACATGGCCATCCAATTCGAGATAGAGGCTCTTATAGTCAGACACCATTTCAATCTAGAATTTCCAAAGTTGTTAGATTTTCACATACAAGAAGAAAACAAAGAAAAGATTATGCCCCCAGTCATCACTCTCTAAATCTTGTAAAGGACATCATCGAAGAGCTCGTGGGAACAAAATATGGAAAAATCTCAATGTGAATCAGTAAGCATACAAGGAGATAAAAGCATGTAAAAAGCATAGATTGTTTTTAGTTTGTGTTTGATGTTTGATTGTGTTGTTGTAGATGCAAAATCCTTTCTAGAGACGAGACTGATTGACTGACTCGGATGAAGCTCCAAAGGACTCTGACTGGATATGATACGTCTAAGATACATTGGAGGCCATAGGATATGACTTTGATTGCCCCTAAGTTTGAACATTGATAGGATACAGATGCTTTAGATGATTGGTGTACAGACTGACTTATTGAAAATAGGAATGCGGGAACAAACCAAGAGATATGTACAAACTAAAGAAAGACTGAAAGTTGGGAAAGACCAAGATTGCACTGATAGATGGAGCATTTTGAAACAACTGGTGCCCATTTTACGGGTTTTCACCATCTTGGTAGAGATTCTATTTTTGCTACCAAGGCACTTGTTTCCAGGTTTTCACCAAGGCACTTTTTCTTTTTCTCATTTTTTTGTATTTTTATTTTTCTCAATTTTTTTGTACTTTTGATATTTTGTACTTTTTTTGTGAATAATTAAGGCGCCTGTTGTTTGGTTTTCACCAAGATGTTCATTTTTTCAGGACTTTTTCCAATTTTAAAGATTTTTTCAGGACATTTTACCATAGACTAAATGCCTTAGGTGTAGAATTTCTTCAGATGGAGAATGTTGATTGGTTCTCAGAGTTGTTCTTCTTTAGTCATTGAGAGTTGATAGGCACCAGAGCTAAAAGTAGCAGTGATAACAAAGGGACCCAGCCAGTTGGGTTCAAACTTCCCCTTGTGCTCTCTATGTGATTGATTTTTAGGATTCTCTCTCAAGACTAGATTGCCAACCTAAAATTCTCCGTGTCTAACTTTCTTGTTGTAACCTCTATACATTCTCTTTTGATATACTCTGAGATGATCATACGCTGCTTGTATGGGCTCATCTAGTAGTTCAAGTTCTTGCAACCTAGACACTCTGTAGTCATCATCAGTTACTAGACCATGGATTCTGATTCTTAGTGATGGGATTTCAACCTCAATAGGCAGTACTGCTTTAGACCCATAAACTAAAGTGAAAGGTGTAGCCCTAGTGGGCATTCTGATACTTGTTCTATAGGCCCAAAGAGCTGGATTGATCATGAGATGCCAGTCTCTTCCTATTTTATTAACTGTATGATGGAAGATTTTCAATAGATTCTTGTTAGAAGCCTCGACTTGTCCATTCCCTTGAGGATAGTAGATAGATGACCAATGTTGTGTAATATTAAATTTGGCACATAGATCATCCAAGTCTTTGTTCTTAAATTGTCCACCATTATCTATGACTATAGAATGTGGAATACTATACTCGCATATGATGTAGTTCAAGATGAACATAGATATTTGTTTTCCAGTTGCTTCTGTTAAAGGGACTACTTCTACCCATTTTGTGAAATAATCTGTAGTTGTAATAATGTGGGTATGTCCATTAGAAGACTGAGGATGTATAGCTCCTATAAGATCAAAGGCCATTGTGTAATGAAGGGAATTAGATCTCTCCCTAGAGCATGAATTAATTTTCCATGCATTTGGCACTTTTGACAGTTCTTAACAAACTTGATAGACTCTTTCTCCATTTCAGGCCAATAGTATCCAACCGTAATAAGTTTTTGAGCTAGTTTTAAACCATTTGAGTGTGACCCACATATACCCTCATGGACTTCCTCTAACATATGTTGAGACTCTTCCCATTCTAAACATCTAAGGAGCATACCATCTAGACCTCATTTGTAAAGATCATGACCAAAGATAACATATCGGGAGGCATGGCAGATAAGGTATCTATTTTCATGATGGTGAAAGGTATCGGGGATGATTTAGTCTTTGAGATAGGAGAATAGGTTTTTATATCTGGATGAATCATGACCTAAAATACTACAAATCATGAGGGTTTCAGGGGAGTCATATGCAGGATAAGATAGTGCTTCCTCCAGGAACTCATAGCATAGCTCATGTTCAGGCTACTGTAATAAAGTAGATAATGTCACCATTGCATCGACAACCTTATTCTCTATTCTAGGTATTTTCTCAAATGTGATAGATATTAAATAATTCTTTAAATCATCTACCATTCTCTTGTATGGAATGAGCTTTTCATCTTTAGTTTGGTACACATCATTGACTTGATGGATTACAAGTTGTCAGTCTCCATGAATGTGTAATTCTGTTACTCTCCACTCAATTGCCATTTTCATGCCATTAATAAGGGCTTCATATTCAACAATATTTTCTGTGCAAGGAAATTTGATTCTAAATGCTTTTGGGATTGAGTATCTTTGAGGAGTTATGAACAATATGCCTGCTCCAGATCCATTTTGTGTATAGGAGCCATCAAAGAATAACTACCATTCTCTAGAAGAAAGATTCATGATAGAGGAATCTAGGAATTCCATTTGCACTGGTGTATCATCAAATAAAGGTGCATCTACTAATTGATCAGTAATAACTTGGCCTTTAATAGCTTTTCTTTCAACATATTCAATGTCAAATTCACTTAAGAGCATGACCCATTTGGCTAATCTACCTGTGAGGGTAGCTTTGCTTAGTAGGTACTTTAGTGGATCAATCTTAGATACTAAATGTTTAGTATGAGCCAACATATAATGTCTTAGTTTTTGTGATGCAAAGACCACAGCTAGACAAGCTTTCTCAATCATTGAATAGTTCTTTTTGTATGCCACCAATGTTCTACTGATATAGTATATAGCTCTTTCCTTCTTGTTCTCATCATGCTGTGCAAGCAATGCCCCTAGTGATGTATCTGTAGTGGAGACATATAAGATCAATAGCTTCCCTTGAATGGGAGGCATCAAGATAGGAGGATTTGATAGATATTTCTTGATATAATTAAAGTTCTTTTCACATTCCTTGCTCCATGCAAAGGTCACACCTTTATGTAATGTCTTTGTAAAAGGTTGTGATATGTCTACTAGCTGAGATATGAAGTGTCTGATAGATTGAACTCTACCTTGCAATGTCCTCATTTGACTGATGTTCTTGGGAGGTTGCATCTCCATTATAGCCTTTACTTTAGCTGGATCAACTTCAATGCCCTTCTTTGAAACTATGTATCCTAAGAGCTTTCCAGAAGTGACACCAAAAGCACACTTCTTAAGATTTAGTCTGAGACTAAATTTTTCCATTCTGTCTAGTATCTTGCTCAAGTCATTTAGATGTTTAGCTCTAATCATAGATTTTTCTAAAGTATCATCAACATAATCCTCCATAGTCCTATGCATCATGTCATGAAAAATAGAAGTCATAGCTCTGTGATATGTAGCACTGGCATTCTTAAGCCCAAATGGCATGACATTCTTGTAGAAGGTGCCCCATGCATATGTAAAAGCAATTTTCTCTTGATCCTTTGGAGCAATTTTTATTTGATTATATCTAGAAAAACCATCCATTAAAGAATACATCTCAAAGCTTGCAGTCATGTCTACTATCATATCATTGTTAGGTAATGAAAAATCATCTTTAGGGCATGATTTGTTTACATCTTTGAAATCGGTGCACACTCTTATTAATTTTTCTGGTTTAGAAATAGGTACAATATTAGAGATCCATTCCGCATAATCAATAACTCAGATAAATTTGGCTTTTAGGAGCTTCTCTAATTCAACTTTTACCAAGAGTGCAACATGTGGATGCATCTTTCTCAATTTTTTCTTAGCAGGTTTAACGTTTGGAGCTATAGATAAATGGTGCATTATAAGATCAAGATCCAACCTTGGCATATCTAAATATTTCCATGCAAAGTTGATCTTCTTCTCTATTAGGAATGTTGTGAATTTTTTCTTTTCTTCCTCTGATAAAGATTGTGCTACATGGATCAACTGTGGTTCTTCTGCTGTTCCCAAAGTGATAGATTGAGTGGGCTCAATTAGAACTAGAGATCTATCCTGTAAATGACTCAGAAGGACATCAAATATCTCATCCTTAGGCACCTCAGAGAGGTTTTCACCTTTGGATATGTCTTTTATTTTTACTTTTGTAGGTTCTGAGACTGCCACAAAGTGGTTTTCACTCTCAGAACTCCTTTTCTTTTTATTCTTATTCTTATTTTTCTGACTAAGATACTTGATGTCTGACTCCATAATGCTAACACTCGGTTCACTGATGGAAGTCCTCATAGGCTCAACTACATTTAGGTAGCAAGAAAGGGCATAGTCATTGGGAAAGGTATAAATACCTTGGTTCAAGTTGGTGGATGTTATGTCAAGAAGGTCAGGGTTTTGGATAGTCAAAGTGGTGAAAGATTGGGAAAGAGTATTTATGAATATGGATCTATCATCATCGGTCCTAACCCAACGCTTGAGTTCAAAGGTGATATTACAACTTAAGACATTCAATTCGTGAATAGGCTTAATGTCATTGTGGAAATCTACTTCAGCCATCGGTGGATCAGACTTGATAAGTTCATCATTTCACTCTAGAATTATGTTAGGTTGAGGTGCATATTGGTGAATAACATCAACATGATTTTTTGTAACAAGTTCATCTGGTTCTGGAATGAATCCCCATTCATAGTCATTTGATTCATCTTCTATTTCTTCATCTAGACCTCTAGGAATAAAGTCAGGATGAATACCCCAAAAAGGGTTACCCTCAGATTCTGATTTGAATTCATACTCATAGGAATCTATCTTAGAATAACTACCACCTTCCTCTTTTTGATTGCCTTTGAGATTAGCTGGTTCTTGTGTTGCAACTATCTCTTTCTCTATAGTAGGTTCTTGTGTTTCTACTACATTAATTCTTTTTATTGGATCATCTTCAGCTTTAAGGAGGTCTTTTATTTCTTTAGGAAAATGCTCATAAGGAATGAGCTCATCAGTGGTGTCTGAATCATCACTATCAGATTGTTTAGTTATTTCCCCCTTTAGTTGATTTGCTACGAAAGGCTCAATTTGTTCTAGAACATGCGGGGAGTTCTTGCTAAGATAGAAAGGCTTCTTCATGTATCCTAGACCTATTGTATTCTTGTTTTCTCGGCCACAATAATCAAGAGGTGACAAAAGACCTTTACCCTGTAGTCCTAGAGGTCCTTTTCCTTTATATCCCATCTTTGTAATCAATTTATCCCCTAGGTCATATGACTTAGACAGGATATTAGGTATTTTAGCATCACATTTTTGGAAACCTTGAGATTAGGTTCATCTTTGTATAGCCATGTGAGCATAGCTTCATCCTCTTCAAACTCCTATTTAGATACTTGTTCTGCAACAAAATTTCCTTTATATGCTTCAAGAGGTTCTTTAAATTTGAGCTTGGACTATTTTAGAGTTTGTCCATAAGACTTAGGAGAGATAGGGAGAGATGTCAAAGATAAGACTGGCTCTATAGTATATTCTCCCATACCATTTTCTTTGATTTTAACCTCTTTAGAAATGTCTTCCATCTTGGAGGTTGAAGCACTGTCTAGCTTCTTAGTGGAAGATTCTCTATTATTGGGAACAAGTTTATATGCACTCTCTTTCAAGGTATTGCAAGTTGTATACAGATCAGCTATAATCATCACCTCAACTCCTTCATAAGGAAATTTCAAACACTGATGGAATGTAGAGGGAATGGCTTTCATGTCATGTATCCAGGGTCTTCCTAGGAGGATACTGTAAGCTAAAGGTAGATCAAGAACTTGACATATAGTATCTCTGATGATAGGACCTGCTCTGATAGGTAGGACAATAGTTCCCTTAGAAGATCTTTCTTGCTCATCATATGCTTTGATAGTTATCTTCTTCCTGGGATCAATGACCATTTCTGAAAATCCCAATTGTGTAATCAAGCTGAAAGAAGAAATGTTTAGGCCAGCACCTCCATCTATCAACACACGTTTGAAATGACAGTTTTGGATCAAGACTTCAATATGCAAAGGCTGGTTATGCGAATGACTCAAGGAGTTATCATCTTCCTCTGAAAAGGAAATGTACTATGGAGATGTAAGATGACCAACCATAGTCTAGAATCTATCTAAATCAAGGTCATCAGGAACATTGGATCCAAGTAGAGCTTTGTCTAGAATGGCTCTATGAGCTGGAGATATCCGAAGCAACTCAAATATGGAGATTTTAGCATTTGTGTGCTAGAGTTGTTGGACAATACTATATGAAGTAGGCCTTATGTCTTTAGGATTTTAAGATTTAGATGTAGCCTTCTATTTAGAAGCAGATGAAAGATTGAAAGGCACCTTAGGGACATTTGATGAATCTAGTATTTGTCCTTGTAGGTGTGCCTGAGCTTGTGATCGAGTAGCTGCATTAGCTGACTGATTATCTCTATCTCTTCTTACAATTGTGATGACATTGCAACACTCAGATAGGCATGGTTCAACCATATTGATAATAGTATTGTTTCCTGAGTAGGCATAATTGACTTTAGCACCCATATTAGGTTGAGAAGAAGAATCTTCTTTACCATGTTTAGGAAATGGTTCTGTGAATGCTGTATGATCATCATTACTCTTATGATTGTCAATCATGATGTCACCATTATCAATTTTGTCTTGTATAATGTTCTTCAAGTGAATATAGTTATTAGTCTTATGAACTTTATTGCGATGGAATTCACAGAAATCGTTCTCTCTCCACCATTTTGGTTTAAGTTCTGGATCAAAGACTTTCATCTCAAGAAAGTAGATAATTTTGTTTACCAATAGAGTTTTCATGGAAGATTCCAAGGATTCTTTGAGAGGAGTGAATTTGAGATTAGGATCTGTAGCCCAAGGTTTGTAATCATATGAATTTTTGTTGGACTCTGTGGCTTTGGCTTCAGAAGCTTTGATGGCTTGGGTACCAATAGTAAGATTGAAAGCAGGTGCCTTAGATGGGGCACATATATTATCAACAACACCATCTATGACAAGACCTTTATTCTTGTTCCAGTTTTTATTCTTATCCTTAGAACTAGATCCAGATTCATACTTGTCTTTTTGAAGTGATATGTCTCCTTTTTGCACAAGTACTTTCTCAATTTTGATCGCATTATCTACCATCTTGTCAAAAGATGTATGATTTTGCATTTGTAAAGGGTAGTTGATTTCTGGAACAAGATTGTTGATGAAGATTTCTAGCTTAGTTTCTGGAATAGGTCTAGCATATAGAGAAAATTTCTTCCTTGACCTCTTGAGAAATGTCAGGAATGGTTCTCCTGGATATTGTTTTAGATTGTAGATGTCGATCATGGTGACCAGATGTTGAATATTGTAGGAGTATTGTTGATAGAATAGTTTGATTAACTCCTGAAAAGTTTTGATAGTAGGGAGCATTCTGGAGAATCAATGAATGGCTGCTCCTCCTAGAGAATGAGGGAAAAGATGCATTAAGTAGGTTGGTTCATGCATAAACTCCATAGATTGAGCACATAATTCTTTGACATGATCTTAAGGGTCAGAGTTTCCATCATACTTATCATATTTAGGCATCTCCACTCTTTTAGGGAATGGCGGCATTTAAAAGTCTTTATCAAATGGAAAAGGACATAGAGCCTCCATGGAGAACTCTTTAGGTTCCTTTTCTTTCTCAATTTTGTTAAGTTTGACTTGCATGACATGCATCTGTTTCATCATAGCTATGATAGGAGTTTCTTCCTCATATGTAATGATATCTTTGTTGGATACAATTATCTAATTGTGTGTTGTCCTTGATGTCACACAAATGTCATATCAATTATCACTCTATGTCTACCAAGCTCAATTGGTCAGCTAAGTGATTTTTAGTGTTTGCCGAGATCACTCGGGCGTCAAAGGAAAATATGGTAGAAAATAGTGTTAACCGAGCTTCCATGGTTAACGAAGAAAAGTTAGTGTTTACCGAGTTCACTTGGTCTCCAAAGGATGTTGTAGAATTCACAGTGGTAACTAAGCTTCATTCGGTCAACAAAGGAAATCTTTTCAGGATCAGTGTTTACCAAGCAAGGTCGGCTAATGAAGGATTTTGTTAATTTTGAGAAATAAAGTTTATTTATTCCAGCCGACTGAGGTAATGATTATTAGTGTTTGTAATGTGTATATGAGCTGACTTAACAATTTGAATGGTATATATAAAAGGTCAAGTTGAGAATTCAATGTGTGGATGTGTGAATGGATGGATGAGCAAACATGCAAATGAATTGATCATTTTGAAGGAAGGTGTGTGCGAATTTTGAAGGATGGCTAGATATCCTTGAGGAGCAGCAAAGATATATTTGATCAGGAAGGATCTAGTGAAGCATAACATAGATCTATAATCAGAAATTCAGTTGCATCTTATTCAGGTCATTTCATTGTTACTTTCTTACCATTGTAGCAGTGATTTCAAAATCTCTTAATAGAGTTCATTTAGCAGCCATTTTGTAAATCCTCTAACAAGGTGACAATTCTATTGAATTATTTCAAAGACCTCTTACAAGGCCACTCCTAATAGGGTGATTAAATCCTCTAACAAGGTCACACCTAACAGTGTGTTTTGTAACCTTTAATTGGGTTGGCTCCTAACAGGGCTCACTTCAGAAGAGTGAAAAATAGTAACTAGTTACATTGGTGGTTTTCCCAAATTGAGTTTCCATGTTAAATCTAGTGTCACATGTGTTCATGTTATTTTCTTTATGCATGCATGTTAATCACTAATGATTGCTTAAGATTAGTTATAATTAACACTCACTGCAATAACCGAGTTACATCATTTCTCTGTATGTTTGCCAAGTAACAGCAGTAAATGCTTTAATAAGATATCTAAGGGATCTATGGTAATATTTTTGTGGTTAACTGATTCACCCCCCCTCTTAGTTACTCCATCTATATTTCCAACAATTGGTATCAAAGCATTTGGTGCTTGTAGGAAGGGTTTCAAGGACCTAAGCTAAAGATCAGGATGTCTTACAAGAGAGAAATTCCAAGGCTTAACAGAGATAACTTTTCAGCATGGAAAAGACTCATGAGACTTCATCTAGCTTCCATTGGTGATTTAGGAAGCAAATATCTTGATGAAGAATATACAGCTCCTACTGGCACATTATCTGTTGAAGACAATGCAGAGAAAAAGAACCATAACACCATGATGATAGACATTACATCAGCTCTCAGCTATGAAGAATTTGATGAGATCAAAGACTGCACAACTGCTTATGCAATGTGGAACAAGCTAAAGAAAATTTATGGTGGTGATGAAAATGTGAAGAGAGCCAAAGCAGAAAGCCTAAGAGGATAGTTTGACTAGATGAAAATGAGAGAAGATGAAAACATTGCAAAATATGTTGAAAGGATCAAGGCAAGTGTTAGTGCAATCAGAGCTTCTGGAGGAACAATTGATGATGAAACTGTTATAAGTAAGGTTCTCATAACATTACTCCCTATCTATGCAATAAGAGTATCAGCTATTCAAGAAAGAAGATGTGAAGAAAATCACAATATAACTTTGGATGCCTCAGTGGGAAGATTGACAGCCTTTGAGTTGGATAACTATGACAACTATGTTCCAACTTCCAAAAATATTGAATCAGCATTTGAGGCCAAACTTTCACTTAAGAAGGGCAAGAAAATAAAGGACATCCAGTCAGAGAGTGAAGAAGAATCAGAGGAAAGTTTTGATAGTGATCTTGAAGTTATTGAAGCATTACTTGCAAAGAAATATTATAGAGGCAGAGGTAAATACAAAGGTAAAGCTCCCTTAATCTATTTTTCATGTGAAGAAATTGGTCATATTGCAACTAGGTGCCCAAAAAAGCAAAGCAAGGATGAGAAGAAAGGTCACAAGTACAATGGCAAGAAGAATTTCAAATCATTCAAGGATAAAGGTAAGAAAACATGTTTTATGGCTAAGGATTCTGATAATAGTGAAGATGAAATTGTCTACATTGTTGTAAAAGATGGATCTGATGATGATGAAGATAAGATGGCACTTATCTCTCATGTAAACAAAAATGATACATGGATCATAGATAGTGGATGTTCACATCATATGACTGGTGACAAAAAAAAGTTTGAACACTTTGAAGACTATGATGGTGGTAATGTAAGGTTTGGAAACAATGAACCTTGTTGCATAAA
Source organism: Chamaecyparis obtusa (assembly GCA_027943335.1). NCBI lineage: Eukaryota > Viridiplantae > Streptophyta > Pinopsida > Cupressales > Cupressaceae > Chamaecyparis > Chamaecyparis obtusa. Next base: position 134,986 of record BSBK01004546.1, on the reverse strand, counting down.
AGGAAGAGGATGAATCTCATTAACCAAAGAACTTATATGTGATAATGCATATTGGGTTGAAGGACTAAAGCATAATCTTCTAAGTGTAGCACAACTAATCAACATTGGATTCAAGGTTGAATTCATGCATGGCAAACCAAGACTGCTGGATGACAAGGGAAAACTGATTGGATCAGGCAAACAAACCAAAGGTAACTTGTTTTATCTTGATCTTGGTGAATGCTCATGTTTTATTTCTCAAATTGAAGAAAGTTGGTTATGGCACAAAAGGTTATGTCATGTAAATTTTGATAAAATGGTGAAAATAAGCAAATTTAAGAAAGTAAGAGGCATTCCTACTTTGAAGAAACTTGATGTTGGTCTATGCAAGAATTTTCAGATTGGTAAAATGGGAAAGACAAGCTTTAAAATTAAAAAATATCAGTATGAAGATATTTTGGAAATTGTGCATACTGATTTGTGTGGGCCTATTGGAATTGAGAGCTATACTGGAGAAAAATTATTTATTCTCTTTGTTGATGACTACTCTAGAATGATGACTGTTATGTATCTAAGAGAAAAGTCAGAAGCATTTGAGAAATTCAAATGGTATTTGGAAAGAGTAGAAAAGGAAAAAGGGAAAAGAATGAAGTGCTTGAGATTAGACAGAGGTGGTGAATTCATCTCCCATGAATTCAATAATTTTTTCATTGAAAGAGGAATCAAAAGATAGGTATCAGCACCAGGAACTCCTGAGCATAATGGAATAGCTGAAAGGAGGAACAGATCTATCATGGATTGTGCAAGGACTCTAATGATTGAAAACAACATTGCTATGAAATACAGGAAGGAAGCTATTAGCACTGCAGTTCATACTTTAAACTGAGTACAGTTGAAGAAAGACACATTCAAAACTCCTTATGAGTTATGGTATGGCTATAAACCCAATGTAAGTTACCTAAAAGTATTTGGTAGTAAGTGTTACATCTTAAAAGAATCTAGAAAAGGAAAATTTGATGTGAAAAGTGATGAAGGAATATTTTTGGGATATTCTTGCAAGAGTAAGGCATATAGATATTTGAATTTGTCTACTCACAAAATCATAGAAAGTGCACATGTGAAAGTTGATGAGTTTGCAGAAAAGACTAAAGAAGAAAGAAAAAAGAAACCAGAGGATTATAGGAGATTTGTTTACATTGATCCTGATACATTACCAGACACATCTGTCAATAAGGAGACTGCATCTACCAAGCCCAATACAGTAACCGAGTCACAAGAAGAAGTTCAAACTGAGTCACAAGGACCCGAGTCTTAGTCTGAAGCTACCGAGCTAATATCTACCGAGCCTGAGCAACCAGAACCTGAAGATGAAATTCAAGAAGATGACAATGTAACTCATTCAAGAGGCAAGGAACCTGTATTGGCCAAGTATGTCAGGAGGCATCATACACCAGATCAGATTATTGGAAACAAATAAAAAGGTACTATGACAAGAAGTAAGCTAAAAGGTACATGTTTACTTGCTGATTTTGAACCTAGAAATGTCAAAGATGCATTGGAAAATGAAAGTTGGATTGAGGCTATGAATGAAGAAATAAAAAAAAAAGAGAAGAACAAATCATGGACTCTTGTACCTAGGCCTAAAGATAAAAATGTAATTGGAACAAAATGGGTATTCAGGAATAAGTTGAATGAAGATGGTCAAGTATCAAGAAACAAAGCTAGATTGGTGTGTAAAGGATATTCTTAAGAAGAAGGCATAGATTATGGTGAGACTTTTTCTCCTATTGCAAGATTAGAAGGTGTAAGAACTCTACTTGCATATGCAGCACATAAAGGATTTAAGGTATATCAGATGGATGTAAAATCTGCATTTCTCAATGGTATTCTTTGTGAAGAAGTCTACATTAAGCAACCTGAAGGTTTTATTGATCCAGACAAAATGAATATGGTCTGCAAGTTACACAAAGCATTGTATGGTCTAAAACAAGCCCCTAGAGCATGGTATGAAAGATTACATAACTATCTTATTCAGATTGGTTTCAAAAGAGCTAATGATAATAGTAGTTTGTACATCAAGGAAGGACTAGATAACAAAATTGTTTTGGCAGAAATATTTGTGGATGATACTGTGTTTATAGGTAATGATGATTAGTGCAAAGAATTTTCAAAGAAAATGAACAAAGAATTCGAAATGTCTATGTTTGGTCAAATAAAGTTCTTTGTTGGTCTTCAGATTCAGCAAAGCAAGAACGGTATCTATATTACTTAGTCTAAATACATCAAGGAAATACTTAAGAAGTTTGGTATGGAAGATTCAAAACTAGTTGGTACCCCCATGTGTACTGGACTGAAGCTTACCAAAGATGATGATTCAAAAGAAGTAGATTAGACCTTATATAGATCAATGATTGGAAAATTATAGTATGTAGTTCATACAAGGCCTGATATTGCCTTAGCAGTTGGTATAGTAGCAAGATTCTCAGCAAAACCCAGAGAAAATCATATGATGGCAATCAAAAGAATCTTGAGATACTTGAAAGGAACTGAAGATTATGGCTTGTGGTATAAATTTGGAGGCAATCTAGACTTAAAAGTGTCTACTGATGCTGATTGGGCAGGAAACATTGATGACAGAAAGAGTACAAGTGGTGGAGCATTCTTTCTTGGCAAGAGGTTGGTATCTTAGACCAGTAAAAAGCAAAATTGCACATCCCAATCCACAGCAGAAGCAGAATATGTTGCTACAGCAGTAAACTGCTCTAATATTGTTTGGTTTAAACAGTTATTGGAAGGCATGAAGGTTGAGATCAAAGAACTAGTTGTTATGTTTTGTGATAATACAAGTGCAATAAATATTTCAAAGAATCCAGTAGTGCATTCCAAAACCAAGCACATTGCTATAAAATATCACTTTGTCAAAGAATTGGTGCAAGACAAGGAAATCAAATTGGAATATGTTCATACAAAAGAACAGATTGTAGATATATTCACCAAGCCACTACCTAAGGGTGCATTTTTGTATCTAAGAGGTAAGTTAGGGGTCATTCCCCTATCTGAAGTTCACTAAATAAAGTTTTAGTGATGCATCAACCAGAGCATATTGAAGATCAGTCAGTTGATACAGCATAGTCAAAGAATCATTGCATATGAATCAGTACTCAAGGTACATTGATATTCACTTGGTATGTGTTGTCTTTGGCATGTGTTGTCAAAGAGGGAGAGTTTGCTGTCATATCTCAAGAAATTTCTCTAAGAGGGAGAAGTTAAGAGGGAGAGTTTACAGTCAGAGAGAGAAGTTTGTAGATAGGAAGAGCTTACACTGACAGAGGGAGTTCTCATAGATGAGAATAAGAATGAAACTAAGGATATGTTTCTTAGTCTATGTTTTCTTTGAAATTTCATTGTGCTATGACATGTTGTGTTGCCATCATTTCCAAAGAGGGAGATTGTTGGATACAATTGTCTAATTGTGTGTTGTCCTTGATGTCACACAAATGTCATATCAATTATCACTCTATGTCTACCGAGCTCAGTTGGTTAGCTAAGCGATTTTCAATGTTTGCCAAGATCACTCGAGCATCAAAGGAAAATATGGCAAAAAATAGTGTTAATCGAGCTTCCATGGTTAACGAAGAAAAGTTAGTGTTTACCGAGTTCACTTGGTCTCCAAAGGATGTTGCAGAATTCACAGTGGTAACCGAGCTTCATTCAGTCAACAAAGGAAATCTTTTTAGGATCAGTGTTTACCAAGCAAGGTCGGCTAATGAAGGATTTTGTTAATTTTGAGAAATAAAGTTTATTTATTGCAGCCGACTGAGGTAATGATTATTAGTGTTTGTAACATGTATATGAGCCGACTTAAAAATCTGAATGGTATATATAAAAGGTCATGTTGAGAATTCAATGTGTGGATGTGTGAATGGATGGATGAGCGAACATGCAAATGAATTGATCATTTTGAAGGAAGGTGTGTGCAAATTTTGAAGGATGGCTATATATCCTTGAGGAGTAGCAAAGATATATTTGATCAGGAAGGATCTAGTGAGGCATAACAGAGATCTGTAATCAGAAATTTAGTTGCATCTTATTCAGGTCATTTCATTATTACTTTCTTACCATTGTAGCAGTGATTTCAAAATCTCTTAACAGAGTTGGTTTAATAGCCATTTTGTAAATCCTCTAACAAGGTGACAGTTCTATTGAATTGTTTCAAAGACCTTTTACAAGGCCACTCCTAACTGGGTGATTAAATCCTCTAACAAGGTCACACCTAATAGTGTGTTTTGTAACCTTTAACCGGGTTGGCTCCTAGCAGGGCTCACTTCAGAAGAGTGAAAAATAGTAACTAGTTACATTGGTGGTTTTCCCAAATTGGGTTTCCACGTTAAATCTAGTGTCACATGTGTTCATGTTATTTTCTTTATGCATGCATGTTAATCACTAATGAATGCTTAAGATCAGTTATAATTAACACTCACTACAATAACCAAGTTACATCATTTCTCTGTATGTTTGCCGAGTAACAGCAGTAAATGATTTAATAAGACATCTAAGGGATCTATGGTAATATTTTTGTGGTTAACTGATTCACCCCCCCTCTCAGTTACTCCATCTATATTTCCAACAATCTTCCACATTAAATTTTGGAGGAAGTTTAGCTCCTTGATGAGCTAACTCTAGAAAGTATGCTTCTCTATCTTCCTTCAAGAAATGTTTCATCATTCTTTTGAAGTCATCATCATTTTGATATCAAACAATTTCAGAAGGTGTAGGTTCTCGATCCATAATGTGTTGAGATTGGTGTCCTTGAGACCCGTGATGTGTTCCTCTATGAGACATGTTAGGAGTTTTAGGGCTCCCTAGATTAGATTGAGGTGGGGTTTGTTGATTACCTCCGTGAGTTGATGGAGGGGGTGCGTAACCAGTTTTCAATCAAAAATTGCCAAGACCGTCATCTTCGTAAAGACCAGAATTGTAGAGTTGTTCAAGAGTTGGGGCCTAGAGAGTATTCAGAGGTATTGTATGGGATACCTCTCCAGATTTCTTGTGTGACAAAGCTCTGGTTTCCACCATTAATCATGGGTGAAGCCAAAGAATAAGATGAAGACAAATGAAGAATGAATTGATTCTAGAAGATCAAATGACACAACCTTGTCAAGATTGAAGTGATTAAGGAATAGATCAGACGTAAATGAAGGATACTGTGCCACAGTAGTGTGGGTAGATTCCCAACATATGGCAGGCACAAGCTCACAACACTTAGCCGTTTAGTAAAAAGATTGAATTTTGAAGATAATTTTGACAAGGTTTTGACACAAGATGAAAAAGACTCAAATCAATAAATTAGAAGGCTAAATCAGACTCAAGTGACAACTTTAGGAAAATGAATGTATTCGTTATAGGTTCTGCTCTGTTCCTAATACAATTATTTGTTTGACAGATTCTGGAAATAGGCTGTAAAATTGGATTTCTAAAAAATTGGACCAATCTCTGACAACTTTGACTTTGGATTTGATATTAGTTTTGAAATTTTAAGATGACTTTTGACACCAGAATGGATTTTTTCTTCAGATTTGCAATTTTTCAATTTTCATTACCAGTTTGTTTGCAAATTTTTTTGCCCAGTTTTTGAAGATCTGTGTAAAAGTTTGTCTCAACTAACCAAGAAGATATCAAGCATGCAAAATAGCAAGAAAGGGAAGGAAGCAATTGTCTAAAAATAATGAATAAGGACAAAAGCAACGTTGTGCATGAACAAGCAATAGTGACTTATTGTGCTAATCCCTAGAAGTGCTAATTGTGTATGTTCCAAATTTTTTTCAATAACTCACATATTCCTAGAAAAATAATTTTTTTTTGGCCTCACTAGGGTTTGCAGTAATGGTTTGACTCTGCAAATTTTGTGATCTCAAGAGGGTGAACTCCAATCCAGGTGCACTAGGGTTTTGACACAGTCCAAGAAATTAATTAATTAGGAGCTGCTAGGGAGATCTGACAGCCCAACAAGAGACCACACCTGTGAAGATTTCCTCCACAAGGATATTTATATAGCGGCTGCTGCTACCATGATGAAAATGGCTATTACTGCTTGAGGTTCCATCCATGTGGTTGACCCAATTAAGGGAATGTCCACTATGGTTAACCCTCTCTAAAGGTGACTCACAAAAGATACCACAGGGGGACTAGATCAGATTCAAGGATCTGAGTTTCCGGTACTATCCAAAAAGGAAGTAGAGCATAATCCCCTAACCTCTTCACTTCACCAAGACAAAGTAGACAGATTAATCCAACACACTAAGACCAAGATTATCTCACAAAGATTTATGATGTCAACCGCTTATGATCTATCAACCTCTCCGGAGAGAAAATGTATCAATCAAAAGTTGAAGACACACGAATCTAGTAGAACTTGAGACTTTCTTAGTACCTTCCCTACCTACAAGTGGATCCTTCTTCAAGAGGAGCTTCACATGAATAAACAAGTGAAAGAAACTCAATCTTTCAAGATCATCCACAAATAGTGTTCATAGGGCCTATTTACTATGTGTAACAGATATGCAAAAAATAAATCTATGTTCATTTTATAGCCCAAAATTGAAGTCTGATTTATGAAAGCAGGAAAGGCACTCAAGCTAGACACATGAGATATTCATTTTTATGTCCAAATTGAAATGTTTTTCAGATGTAGTAGAATACCTAAATTTCCTCACAACGCGCTTAGTAGATTTTACCCGATTTTTAGCTTTGTTAAGCAATCCCACACAAGCAAGCCACAAACTCTCTGATAAGAAAACAAGCAAACAAGATATGCAACGTATATTCAACTTATGAAAACCCTAGGGTTAGATCTGAAAATCAATTATTAGGAGAAATAATAACTAGCAACTAATCCAAATGACAACTCATATAATTCATTGAACCATGTGAAAAATAAGTGCATACCCATCACAAAATTTTATTTTTTTGTTGCATTTGACCTAGTCAACAAGATCTAATTTTTTTGATATGATTTCAGCCACAAAAATAGAAATTGAAAATAGAGACCCTTGCTAAAAAATAGAGAGATTTCCAAAAATGTAAAATTTTTAGAAAAATCTCTTCATTTGTGCCCTAGAGACCCATTTTACCAAAATAGACCAGTTTTTGTAAATTGACTATTTGAGATATTATATTGCATCCAAATTTTAAAAAAAAAGAATGGACCCCCTGTATAATTTAAAGAGATTTTTGAAAATGTAAAAATTTCTGAAAAATATGTTGATTTGCGTCAGAAATTAATTTTTTCCAGAAAATCAAGAAAAAATTATTAAAAATTCAAAACATCTTAGACAATTCTGAATGTTTTATTGGAGCTTCCTTGATATGTTTCTAATCTGCAAAAAAAATTTCAAACCAAAAATTGAAGCCGTTTGGGAGATAAAATTAAATCTTTGAAACTTTAAGGTTTTAGCTAAAAAAATAAAAATAAAAAATCAAAACCAGCATGTAAAGGTGGGTTGCCCCATGGTGGGCACCAGAAATGTGTGTGTGAATTTTGTACCTAGCTGTAGACACAAAAATTCAGTAAAACATTAGAGGTTAGCAAACATCAAAATATGCAAATAAGAACAATATAGCTAACCAGGCAATTTACTGCCTTCTAGTAGGTGCGAGTATGGTATTCTCAGATTAGATCGAGATCAGTGACAATGCAACACCTAAACGAAGGATTTAAATGATAAAATCAACAAAATATGAATGCAAATTAATCTATTTTATTTTTATTTTTGATGCAATAAGATGAGAAAAATTGATAATAAATTAATCTAAATGGATTGAAATGATATGCAAATTAAGCTAACAATGATATGAAATATGAAACTAGAATGAATTGAAAACAAGATTGATCTCACAAAACGTTGATTTGCAAGAAGATTGATGATTCCTTTGATGTCAATTCGCCAGAGTAAGTATGCAAATTCTGTGGATGATTTGTAAAGAGTAGAGCCTTGATTTTATAGAAATCCAAGGCTTGAGGGTGCATGGAAAAAGTCATAAATAACTCTTGATGAACTCAGGTTGATTTTTGAGTTAACAAGAAATTAGAAATAGATAACTCATAAAATCATGCAAAATCATGTAAGAACAACTTTTTAACTCAAATAAGAAGTTTAGATCAACTTTGAACTCAAAATAGATGTTGAGTTTTGAAAAGATAACAACTTGAATTGATTTTTCGATTTAAAGTTTAATTGCTCTTTGAATGTGCACAAATAATCATGAATTAATTAAATAAATAAAGTGATTTATCTTCAACTTAACTGATTTTAAATTTAAAAATAACTGATTTGTGGGTTAATCAATTATTTTAATCAAACTTTTATTCAAAACTATATTATTAAATATTGACAACTTGGATTTAATCAATTAAATAAATATTTAATCAATTATTCATAGGAGATTTGATTTATTGTCAAAATTAAATAATATAATTAGGAATAAATAGAATTAAATCTAATTAAATAATTAAGTGGCATAATTAAATTAATTAATTAAATATTCATCATATTCAATTAATCAACTTTAGGATAAATATGATTTATCGCGAAATAATATTTAAAATATATTTAATATAATTGATTTATGGGTTAATCAATTATTTTAATCAAATTTTATTCCAAAACTATATTATTAAAGTTGAAAATTTAATTTAATCAATTAAATAAGAATTCAACTGATTATTTTTAGCAAATTTGATTTATTGTTAAAAATAATAATATTAATTAGGAATAAATAGAATTAAATCTAATTAAATAATTAAGTGGTAGTATTAATCTAATTAATTAAATATTCATCATATTTAATTAATCAAATTTAGGATAAATGAGATTTATCGCCAAATAATTATTAAATTAAAGATAATTAAATTAGGATAAAATAGGAATATTTCAAGGAATATTCTTTGATGCAGAATTAAGATAAAATCAATTAGGATTTCGGTGACTTGATGTGCAGATGTGCCTTAGGTTAGGAATTTTATGTCGATTTCGATCGATTTGTCGATTTAAGAGGTTAATGAACCTATAGCCCATTTTTGGGGTATTGCATCTAGGACTACAGGTTATTCAGCAAAATGATGGTATATTCATCACACAATCCAAATATATCAAGGAAGTACTGAAATCATTTGGCATGGAAGATGCTAAACTAGTCGGAACACCGATGGTTACAGGATGCAAACTAGCTAAGGAAGATGAAACTACAGAGGTAAATCAAACACTGTACTGATCTATGATTGGTAAATTAATGTATGTAGTGCATAGTAGACCAGATATAGCACATGTTGTTGGGATAGTTGCAAGATTTTTTACAAATCCTAGGGAGTCACACATGGTTGCTACAAAGAGAATCTTAAGATATCTAAAGAAAATAAAAGATTATGGATTATGGTATCCTAAGGATGGGAAATTTGAATTGAAAGTCTACACCGATGTTGATTGGGCTGGAAATGTGGATGAAAGAAAAAGTACCACCAAAGGAGCATTTTTCTTTGGTGAAAGACTTATTACATGGACAAGTAAGAAGCAGTCTTGCATTTCCCAGTCTACAGCCGAAGTAGAGTATGTTGCTACTGCTACAAATTGTTCAAATATTGCATACATTAAGCAAGTGTTGGAAGGTATGAATGAGATAATCACTGAGCCGGTGATTATATATTGTGACAAAACTAGTGCTATTAACATTTCAAAGAATCCAGTGATGCACTAAAAAACAAAGCACATATCTATTAAGTATCACTACTTAAGAGAACAAGTACAGGAGAAGCAAGTGAAGCTAGACTTTGTTACATCTAAAGAGAAACTTGCAGACATATTTACTAAGCCTCTATCAAAGGATACATTTGAATACTTGAGGACTAGACTTGGGGTTCATCCCCTATCTACCAGTCACTAATGTGATCTAGAGGTTGCATCAGCTTAATCTTATCAGAAGATCATTCATGTTGATGTAACATAGCTCACGCTTTGGATTTTTATCTAAGGTTGTGAAAAGTTTGAAGAACTGGAACAGACTTGCACATCAGTATACTAAGATACATAGAATGCACCAGACAACAGAGATTTACATGGCTACTACAGAGCTATATGTTTTATACTATCTTTGGCATTGTTGTCAAAGCGAGAGAGATCTCAATATGAAATAGAGACAAAAGGGAGAAAGTTAATGAGAGATCAAAAAGTCAAGGAGAGCATTGAAGATCAGTTACTGAGAACAGAAGAAGAAATCTAAGAGCTCCAAAAGATCATATCTACAGAAGATAGTCTGCACTTGAAATGCTGTTAAGTAACGTAGTGATTAAACATATTAAGCTAGGGAGAGCTTGTACTGTGTTACAACATTTATTTACAGAGTTTTAGAATACATGTTTGGTATGTGTATGGTATACTTCATATTGTTTGAGTTGCCATCAATGCCAAAGGGAGAGATTGATGAACTACAACTGATTGAGAACTTGAAGTGTTATGTAAGATAATTAAATCAATTTTATGTTATCATTGATGTCAACTAGTTTTGACAGTACTTATCATGATAGTTACAATATCTAACACATCTGTAGAAGAGAAGAGAAAGATGAAGAACCGAGATATCTACATTAAGGAAGATGGATAGGAAAGATGAGGATAAGGAATACTCTTTGTAACTTATTGATGAGTCTATGACTTCATATTGTTGACTTGATTATGTTACATTAATATTCTATGAAGATAGAAGCAATGTATTAAAAAGCAATGTGGTCGGTTAATGAAGCATTCTAGTATACACCGAGCAGTGCAGTGTATACCGAGCATAGTATAAACCAAGTTTGTGTTCACTGATGCATTTCTTTGCTAATCAAACATGATGAAGAGAACTAAATGACTAGTTTAGCCGAAAATGTTGATGAGATGGAAAGTACCTCACACTAGTACATTTGAGACTTTTTTCTGATGATTGAACGTTTGAATTTAGACAGTAAATTGTCGATTAACCAACACCACCCGACATCACAATTTTGTAGTCGAAAAGATCAAAGGTTTTGTTAGGCATCATAATTACGACAACCATGGTCATCACAAAAAGAGGGTGCCAACATAGTGAACCTGTCGTCAGACTTGTTTGTGTCCGTCGCAATTGTGACACCTATACGTTGCAAAAAATAACAAACGATGGTGACCCGTTAGAATCATCTAATGGGTAGCCATCGTTTGTAACATGTTCATTGATGTAAATTCTTTTAATGCAACAAATATTTGTCAATAGTTTATGATGCATATCCATCATTTGTGGTTTGTAACGATGACTATGTTGTACATGCATTGGACATTTATGACAAATATCTGTCGTTTATTGTTGTTTTCTGACAGTGATGCTATTATTGCAATGGATGGATGTCGGATGTTTGTGATGGACCACTGTCATTATTATGAAGCCATCGTAGTTATGATGATAATCAATTTTTTTAATATATATATATATATATATATATATATATATATATATATATATTTGTCGATCGAGTTGGTATCGATTCAGAATAGTGTTCTTGCAGATCTTGTTCCCGCTCGTGATTTGGTTATGGATCATTCAGAGATAAATTTGTAGTAGATTCGGTAGCGGCTCATGAATTATTGAGTCGAGTCTATAGACTTGGATTTGGAATGGATCCTACCAAATCAAGACTTGTGATAGTGATTGCTCCAACACAATTCAGAGATAACTTTGCAATAGATTCTGTAGCGGCTCGTGGATTATTGAGTTGAGTCTAGAGACTTGGATTTGGAATGGATCCTACCAAATCAAGACTTGTGACAATGACTTCTCTAGCACAAGAAGCTAGTGTGGTGATCAGACATGCATTATTCCTAATGTGTTCATGGGATATATACAGACCTAATTGCATTTGGATATGATTCGAGTGACTTCATGACTTCTTTGGTTTGAATTTGATGTAAGAGTACAGACATACATTAGAGGATGAACATAAATAATAAAGGTGTCAGACATTGCTTGAAGTGATGAATTTTTGACCCAGGTATGAATCTAGTGTGCCCCTATGTGATCCAGAACCTGCAAAGAAAAGAGAGATGGGGGTTAGATAAAAAATATCTAAGCAATGATTGGCATCCTATTACTGAGAGAGATCAAACACTTCACACAATAGATAGGGACATCAGTAATAAAATAATACACTTACTGTTTTGAATTTGAGCTCATAAAGATTAACTTTCAGAAGAATATGAATGAATGCAAACATACATAAGTGGATGAACATAAATAATGAAGGTACCAAACATTGCCTGAAGTAATGAAGTGTTGACCCAAGCTTCAATCTAGTATGCTCTTGTATGATTCGAAACCTACAAGGAAGGAAAAGATGGGGTTAGATCCAAAGGATCTAAGCAATGTCTGGCACCCTATTACTGATCCTCATCTAAAATTATGCATGTGCATAGTCAAGCCATATACTTCTAAAATGAACTATGCTACAGAATATGGGTGTGTGTTAATGTGATTCAAAAGCTATTATGCAAAATTATTTTATTATTGAGATAAGGATATCTTAATTCTATAAGAATAAATGTTTTGAGAAATATTTGAATTTAATTTTGACAATAACATGAGGAGTGATATATTTCAAACTTTAGCGAGATTTCATACCATGCACGTAGTGTTTGTAGATTACATTCAATGCATTATTTACGCTCGTATTGGTGGGAAAACTCTCGAAAATGCACAAAAGAGATTGAATTCAACCATGTTTTTTACATAGAAATTGTAGTGTAAGTAGTAGGATGATTGATCATGAGCTCACTGTTTAATATATGGCCAGGCCATGTAAATGGTACCAGGCCAACCCAATCAGCCCAACAAAATGTGTCATGTTTATCTTTGTCAAATACACTCGTTCACCATTTTGTTCTTGTTCTTCACACAAATATTGCATCAAAAGTAATTGTAAATAATGATTCAAATAAAAAAGAAACAACTACAATAGATCTCCATCCATCTGCTCATCTCTTCAATTTTTGTTTTTGTAGATTTCACCATCTGATGTTCCTTTTTGGTAAGAGATGGATGTGAAAAAGATATTTCTTTTTTTCATTCTGAGAAGATCCAGAGTGATTTTGAGTCACAGAGGAAATGCCCCGATCCCTTTGCTCATCCCTCTATTGTGAAATAAAAGTTACCTTGAACAAAAACTTAAGAGATGAGCAGAGGGATGCGCAGTATAGGGATCAGGGCATTTCCTCTGTGACTCAAAATCACTCTAGATCTTCTCGGAATGAAAAACATAAATATCTTTTTCACAGCCATCTCTTACCGAAAAGGAACGTGAGATGGTAAAATTTATAAAAACAAAAACTGAAGAGATGAGCAAAAGGATGCACAATCATAATGTTTCTAGCAGACATCATGTTAATGCAACAAAAAAGAAAATGACCCTGGAGGCTGCTAAGTCTTTTGAATTAGAAAACCCCTTTGGCTTAGTAATTAATGAGGTTGTTGCTATTAGTAATTAATGGACTTGTCATGATTTTCACAATAGTACATGTGTTGGAAGGAAAGCTCACAGTACTACTTAGGAAAATATGAATGTTCATCACCTGTGCATATCAGAGTTGATCAAAGAAGGTATATTCACAACAAAACAAATTTTATTACTGATGTCCCTATTTACATCTTTTCATCAAATGACCCAAAAACATCAAGAATGGTCCTATATGGTCACTAATAGTCAACTTTCAGAAGAATATGAATGATTGCAAACATACATAAGTGGATGAACATAAATAATCAAAGTACCAAACATTTCCTGAGGTAATGAAGTGATGACCCAGGGTTCAATCCAGTATGCTCTTGTATGATCCAAAACCTGCAAGGAAGGAAAAGATGGGGTTAGATCCAAAGCATCTAAGCAATGCCTGGCAACATATTACTGATCCTCATCTACAATTATGCATGTGCATAGTCAAGCCATACACAGACTCAACAACATGGTAGCATTGATCCAATAACAGAAAATACATTACAAATGCCAAGCTCACAGTCTCAATAAAATAAATAGTGTATAAAATAATATATGGTGCACAACAGCAGCAAGCATGTAATGACAGCAATAACATTGCATGATGCCCGAGCTCAAATTCAAAATAATAAGTGTATTAATGTATGTTTGCATGAAGCTAGATGTAATGCCCCGCTAGGGAACCCAACAGAACTAAACCTAAACATGATTCTAAGTTTGTAGAATATTTTTTTTTAAAAGTTAACATACAAGATAAACATCAATGCGGAAGAATTTACCATCTACTCACATTAAAATATTAACCAAAATAGGTTACAACTCTCAAGGGTTCCTCAACGAAGATTACGTTTACATAATTAATTAAATTAGATTAGGTACAATTACAAATCTCATATAAACAATGAAAGGTAAAAGCAACATCACATCAAAGATACAAAAAATACAATTGGTACCATAAGGTATCCATAAACCTACATCCACTGCACATGTCGCAGGGTATGTAATACAATAACCGAAAAGAAGTACACATGACATCTCTGAATAATTGATACAAAGATACATGATCACAAGAAGAAGATGAAGAAGAACACAACTCCATCAATGAAGATCTAGAAGGAACAACTGCCACAGGGATCATCCAGCATTGGTACATGGACGTCAAAATCTCAAATGGTAAAAGAATCACTACCACCCAACCTCGTGAACCTAAATGGTCCACTCCCACTATGTTGGGGAGATAACAATAGATCCCACTCAGATAAAAAACATCAAATAGATCAAGCTAAGAAAAGGATCCTGAAAGCTCTCTACTCAAGGTATGTACAAATAATGCAAGGTAAGACTCACTAATCTAGAGGTATCCAAAACATGAAGAATAACTATGGAGGAGATTTAGGCTACATACAATGGGAGTGTCATCACATGGATGACTACTTGAGTTACCTTGGACTGGTCTCTCTGGACCTCAGATCCTCAAGCATCTAACAGGTTGAGTTACCCTGGACTGGCAACTCTAGACCCCAGACCCTCAACATAATCCATGCGAAACCAGAATATCAATCTTGTATTTAATGTTATTCCCCAAGTTTCATTATTAGGTTATCACTTATTAAACCAACTTATAATAGGTTACCTTGGTAATGGCTCCTTTTGAGCCCTAGACCCCTATGTAAGCCACTCCCCTAAGATGCACCTATTTAACCTAAGATGCACCTATTTAACCTCTCCTATGCTCACAAATCTCATAAAGATAAAATAGGTATACAACCAAGTAATCTCTGATCTAGTTTCACACACAAGAAACCAATATGATTATAAAAATACCATAAACATAATACAAAAGAACAAGAGTCCATATGGTCAAGCCAGGTGATGATCAGAGAACACACACATCAAACATAATACTAAAACCCTGTCATAACTGACTCATACCCAAGCCTCTCTTTCCCCCTAGGTCTTCTAGTACCGGACAACCTTTATAGAAAAAGAAGACACTCCAAGCATGAAGAATACAACACTCACATTATCAAATACTGAAATTAATCTATAAGCATTTAGACTTCACATCCCACATAATTGATTTCAAGCATAAAAGTAATTAAACCTACTAGGAGAAATTGAACAAGATCATTACAATAATGTCCTAAACATAAAATGTTCTCTAATGTTGTTCCAAGGATCTAATAGGGAAAAATGCTTAATTTCAGTAGTTACACATTCATTTCTAATATTCAAACACATAAATAGATAAATGATGAAGGAATGCCTATACAATCTATTGTAAAAGAAGTATAAACATACATTCCATAACATGCATTATTAGAACAACTAAATCATATACAGAGTATAATTATATTTTATTAAACTTACTAATATTCATTCTTATAACAAATCCTACTTAATAAATAAATTTAACTAATCCCATCTATCAAAAATCACACTATTAAAATCTAGAGTTTAATGAGTGATTCAATATACATAAAAAAAAGTAAATCAATTGATATATCTTCATGAGATAAAGACTATTAATTAATTTATTTACAAATAAAAGAAATGATATTATCATATTCCAATTAACACTTAATTAAACTAGATTAGTTTAACAAATTAAATTAACCAATCTAATTTAACAAAAAAAAAAACAAATCAAATCAACTTATAAATTCAAATTTAATTACATAGTAATTAAACTAGGAATTAAATATAATACCTATTACGAGAATTATAAATAAACCAAATTATAAATTAATTAAAATATAATACATATATATTATAAATTAAATTAATTATAAAATTAACTAAATTAACCTAACCTAAAAAAAAGATTACTTAATACATAACAAAATATATTTTAAACACACAAAGTGGTGGGGGACGTGGCAGTCCCCACCGCCCTCCCACACATGCGCTCCCCAAGACATGTGTAGTACCTACGCATGTAGGCCTGTGCATGGCAGGTACTACATGCGTAGGTACTTGCCATGTATAGGTACCTACGTACCTTCCAAAGTGCTTGCACTTTTGTGTGTATATATATATATATATATTAAATTTTCATTTTAAAACTTAATCCAATGCATTATATTTTAACATGCATTTACAATTTTTTAAAAAAATTTCCAAAAATAAACATGTGTTAGTTATTATTTTTTTTTAATATTTTGGAAAGGAAAATATAAGAATACAATTCTGAACAGAATATTCTAACAACATATATATATCTATATATTTTAAAAACAATTATACACAACTTTAGATCCTATTCTATAGGATTTTTTTTTTTTTTTTTTTTCCCAAAACCATTTGACTTTCCATTTTGTCTCTTACCAGTCATTTTCATTTGACTGTATTTTTAAAAACAGAGAATAATAATTTTACTCCAGAACCTATAATTTTTACCCAAATTGGTTTTTCTTTCAATACGATTTATTTTCTCTCCACTATATTAGTTCAACTATAGTCTAGGTTTAATTTTTCATTTTACAAGCAAACTATAGACAAATTTTTGATAAGATTTTGCCAGCATAACGGTACAATGACAAGTAATCATAAAAATATAAAATAATAGATCTAGGGTTTTCTCTAATACCCAAAATGAAAGAAATCATACAGATCTAATGAGATAAATCCGGATCTACTCAAACACATAATTTTACCAAATAAAATAACAGAAGGCACACAACAAGAATTCCATATCCTACCTTAGATCCAATGCTAGAAACTGTAATGAAACCCCTGTTGTAGATCTGAGAGTTAGATTTCTTCCGAATCCAATCCTGTTTGCAAATCTAAAAACTATGATGAAAGCAAGGACCAGATCTAGATGCACAATCAAGTCCCAAATCAACAAGCAACCACAACAATCCAAAAATCTCCAAAATTCCAAGCACACAAGCTCTCCCAAAAAATCTTTCCCTAAAAGAAACCTGTCTAATCCCCAAATGAGTGCAATTCCCCCTATTAGGGATTCAACTCCACCATTCATGCAAACCCTAGATGACTCACAATACAACTCCTAAACAAACTCACACTCTTGAGTTGAAAGAAATTACTAATTAATAATTAAAAATATCTTTTAATTGTGCACAACTCAACTTAGACTCCTAACGACAAGTTGTCACCTTTTTGAAACAAATAACATTCAAACCCAAATAAAGCACATGTTATTATTATAATCTCTCATTAAATAATTTAATATTCAAAACACCATTAAATCATGCAATTTAATTATTTAATATCTAATGGACATTATTAATCCTATTTTCACACAATTAATTAATTAAAACCAAATATCCTAATATCTAATTTTTAATTAATTAATAATCATACAAAAACATAGGAATTCAATTTAACGTTATTTTCAACTATAATATTAATTACCATAACTATAGAAAATCACATACTCAAAAAACAATAAAACAAGATCATCATATAAAACAAACAAGCTCAAAGAAGGGATCCATGAACTTTGTCAACCTGACAAATTCAGATAGGGTAGTCAATAGATACTTGTCCAATCCTAGGATAAATGGGCTTAGGTTAGGGTTTTGGATTTGTATATTATCTCCCCTCTCTTACCATTTGAGATATTGCGATAGGGCATGCTCATCCCGACAATTCAGGGAAGTTGATGCCCGGTACCTGCAAACCTGCATACAACACCCACATGTACATACATATATAAAAATATAATAGACAATGGCGAGGATCGGCCGATTGTGTGGATCTCGCAAGCAAGTAACTATGACTCCATCCCTCAACCACATCAAGAATGTCAAACAGTAATGTAAAACAAGCACATCAACCATACACATGCAAGTACGAGGTTAGTAAAAACATAAGCATCAATAATTTCCTAACATATAATCTATCATCCTAGAGTAATCATAACATTTATAAAATTGGACTAGGGGTAGGGGTACTACATCCACCCCCCCTAGGATTAGGCTTACTCCAGAAAGCCTACGAATAGATAAGGATATATATCCCCCAAAAACAAAGTATTTACTAAAAACAAAACATAACATTTAAAATCAAGTCATAAGGTAGGAATATGATATGCAGTCATTAAGAACAATATAATATCTAGATTAGGAACAAATTGAAAATCACATTGATCAATCATTCATTTATAATTCAAAAAATAGATTTAAACCTTAATTCATTCATCAACATAGAAAACATCTAGGTTCAATCGCATAAAGAACACATTCATATCTATAACAAATAATAAAATTGAGGAGTTCATGAAAATCTATCTAGTTAATGCAACACTTATGAAAACACAAAGGATACACAATGATTCTAATCTCACACAACACATATAGTACCATCTCTGCAATGTCCTCCCTTATACATACTATTAGGGGTTCATGATGAACATGATAGAAACAACACTTATCACAGAACAGGACCAACAATACCAAACATTCAGAGTAGCCACCACAAAACTCAAAAAGGTAAAACCCAAGTGGGGGAATCACAAGTCCAACATTAAATCATAAAAGTACTGCATGGTAATTCAATAGTAAGTCAAGTGTGACTGTGTCACAAAATAGATGGCAAAAAGAGATTCAGGTGACTAGTCCACTCATAAGAAAGTTTAAAATTTCAATGCTAGCCCATAGAAAACACAAATAATTCATCAATCAACCAAAAATAAATCATCAAACATAAAACATCCACATAGCAAGGTGACTAGGGATAGCCACGCCCAAAGGAGTAATCACTTCATGACATCCAAGGGTATTGTACCCCAGATGCATTAGAGAAGGTAATAATCCAATCAACTATAACAATCACTAGGCAAGTGATATCTCAAAGACATTTAAGAGAAGCAAGAACATAAATGTTTAGATATAATTTAATGGTTATCAAACTCAAAAGAGTTATATGTCTATGTTTGGTTTTCAAGTTTAATAGTTTAGACATCTAATGGGCACACAACTTCCCAGAGTTCCTAGTGTAGAACTCGGTGCTCTGATACCGAGTGTAAGGCCCCGCCAGGGAACCCAAGAGAACTAAACCTAAACATTATTCTAAGTTTACATAATATTTTTTTTTAAAGTTCACATACAAGATAAACATCAATGTGGAAGCAATTACCATCTACTCACATTAAAACATTAACCAACACAGGTTACAACTCTCAAGGGTTCCTCGACAAAGATTACATTTACATAATTAATTAAATTAGATTAGGTACAATTACAAATCTCATATAAACAATGAAAGGTAAAAGCAACATCACATCAAAGATACAAAAAATACAACTGGTACCATAAGGTATCCATAAACCTACATCCACTACACATGTCACAGGGTATGTAATACAATAACTGAAAAGAAGTACACATGACATCTTTGAATAAATGATACAAAGATATATGATCACAAGAAGAAGAGTAAGAAGAACATAAATTCATTAATGAAGATCCAAAAGGAACAATTACCATAGGGATCATCCAGCACTGGTACACGAATATCAGAATCTCAAATGGTAAAAGAATCACTACCACCTGACCTTGTGAACCTAAATGGTCCACTCCCACCATGCTGAGGAGATAACAATAGATCCCACTCGGATAACAAACATCAGACAGATCAAGCTAAGGAAAGGATCCTGAAAGCTGTCTACTCAAGGTATGTAGAAATAGTGCAAGGTAAGACTCACTAATCCAGAGGCATCCAAAATATGAAGAATAACTATGGAGGAGATTTAGGCTACATACAATGGGAGTGTCATCACATGGATGACTACTTGAGTTACCTTGGACTGGTCTCTCTGGACCCTGGACCCTCAAGCATCTAACAGGTTGAGTTACCCTGGACTGGCCACTCTGGACCCTATACCCTC
The DNA here is from genome assembly GCA_027943335.1 of Chamaecyparis obtusa. Taxonomy (NCBI): domain Eukaryota; kingdom Viridiplantae; phylum Streptophyta; class Pinopsida; order Cupressales; family Cupressaceae; genus Chamaecyparis; species Chamaecyparis obtusa. The sequence continues at coordinate 114,602 of BSBK01004546.1, read as the reverse complement.
AACATAATCCATGCGGAACCAGAATATCAATCTTGTATTTAATGTTATTCCCCAAGTTTTATTATTAGGTTATCACTTATTAAACCAACTTATGATAGGTTACCCTAGTACTGGCTCCTTTTGAGCCCCAGACCCCTATGTAAGCCACTCCCCTAAGATGCACCTATTTAACCTCTCCTAGACTCACAAATCTCATAAAGATCAAACAGGTATACAACCAAGTAATCTCCGATCTAGTTTCACACACAAGAAACCGATATGATTATAAAGATACCATAAATATAATACAAAACAACAAGATTCCATATGGTCAAGCCAGGTGATGATCAGAGAACACACACATCAAACATAATACTAAAACTATGTCATAACCGACTCATACCCAAGCCTCTGTTTCCCCCTAGGTCTTCTAGTACCTGACAACCTTTATAGAAAAAGAAGACACTCTAGGCACAAAGAATACAACACTCACATTATCGAATATTGAAATTAATCTATAAGAATTTAGACTTCACATCCCACATAATTGATTTCAAGCATAAAAGTAATTAAACCTACTAGAAGAAATTGAACAAGATCATTACAATAATATCCTAAACATAAAATGTTCTCTAATGTTGTTCCATGGATCTAATAGGGCAAAACGCCCAATTTCAATAGTTACACATTCATTTCCAATATTCAAACATAGAAGCAGATAAATGATGAAGGAATGCCTATACAATCTATTGTAAAAGAAGTATAAACATACATTCCATAACATGCATGATTAGAACAACTAAATCATATACAAAGTATAATTATATTTTATTAAACTTATTAATATTCGTTCTTATAACAAATCCTACTTAATAAATAAATTTAACTAATCCCATCTATCAAAAATCACACTATTAAAATCTAGAGTTTAATGAGTGATCCAATATACATAAAAAAAGTAAATCAATTGATATATCTTCATGAGATAAAAACTATTAATTTATTTATTTACAAATAAAAGAAATGATATTATCATATTCCAATTAACACTTAATTAATCTAGATTAATTTAACAAATTAAAATAACTAATCTAATTTAACAAAAAAATAAAATAAAATCAACTTATAAATTCAAATTTAATTACATAGTAATTAAGCAAGGAATTAAATATAATACCTATTACAAGAATTATAAATAAACCAAATTATAAATTAAATTAATTATAAAATTAACTAAATTAACTTAACCTAAGAAAAAGACTACTTAATACATAACGAAATATATTTTAAACACACAAAGTGGTGGGGGACGTGGCGGTCCCCACCGCCCTCCCACACATGTGCTCCCCAAGACATGTGCAGTACCTGCACATGGCAGGTACTGCATGCATAGGTACCTGCCATGTATAGGTACCTACGTACCTTTCAAAGTGCTTGCACTTTTGTATATTTTTTTTTATATATATATTTATTTTTAAAATTTTCATTTTTAAACTTAATCCAATGCATTATATTTTAACATACATTTACAAATTTTTTTAAATTTTTTTAAAAATAAACATGTGTTAGTTATTTTTTTTTTTAATATTTTGGAAAGGAAAATATAAGAATACAATTCTGAATAGAATATTCTAACAACATATATATATCTATATATTTTAAAAACAATTATACACAACTTTAGATCCTATTCTATAGGATTTTTTAAATTTTTTTTTCCAAAACCATTTGACTTTCCATTTTGTCTCTTACCAGTCAATTTCATTTGACTATATTTTTAAAAACAAAGAATAATAATTTTACTCCAGAACCTATAATTTTTACCCAAATTGGTTTTTCATTCAATAGGATTTATTTTCTTTCCACTATATAGTTCAACTATAGTCTAGGTTTAATTTTTCATTTTACAAGCAAACTATAGACAAACTTTTGATAAGATTTTGCCAGCATAACGGTACAATACCAAGTAATCATAAAAACATAAAATAATAGATCTAGGGTTTTCTTTAATACCCAAAATGAAAGAAATCATACAGATCTAATAAGATAAATCCAGATCTACTCAAACACATAATTTTACCAAATAAAATAACAGAAGGCACACAACAAGAATTCCATATTGTACCTTAGATCCAATTCTAGAAACTGTAATGAAACCCCTGTTGTAGATCTGAGAGTTAGATTTCTTTCGAATCCAATCCTGTCTACAAATTTGAAAACTATGATGAAAGCAAGGACCAGATCCAGATGCACAATCAAGCCCCAAATCAACAAGCAACCACAACAATCCATATTTCTCCAAAATTTCAAGCACATAAGCTCTCCCCAAAAATCTTTCCCCAAAAGAAACTTTTCTAATCTCCAAATGAGTGCAATTCCCCCTATTAGGGATTCAACTCCACCATTCATGCAAACCCTAGATGACTCACAATACAACTCCTAAACAAACTCACACTCTTGAGTTGAAAGAAATTACTAATTAATAATTAAAAATATCTTTTAATTATGCACAACTCAACTTAGACTCCTAACGACAAGTTGTCACCTTTTTGAAACAAATAACATTCAAATCCAAATAAAGCACATGTTATTATTATAATCTCTCATTAAATAATTTAATATTCAAAACACCATTAAATCATGCAATTTAATTATTTAATATCTAACAAACATTATTAATCCTATTTTAACACAATTAATTAATTAAAACCAAATATCTTAATATCTAATTTTTAATTAATTAATAATCATAGAAAAATATAGGAATTTAATTTAACGTTATTTTCAACTATAATATTAATTACCATAACTATAGAAAATCACATACTCAAAAAGCAATAAAATAAGATCATCATATCAAACAAACAAACTCAAAGAAGGGATCCACAAACTTTGTCAACCTGACAAATTCAGATAGGGTAGTCAACAGATACTTGTCCAATCCTAGGACAAATGGGCTTAGGTTAGGGTTTTGGATCTGTATATTATCTCACCTGTCTTACCATTTGAGATATTACGATAGGGCATGCTCATCCTGACAATTCAGGGAAGTCGATGTCTGGTACCTGCAAACCTGCATATAACACCTGTATGTACATACATATATAAATATATAACAGAAAATGGCAGAGATCGGCCGATCGTGTGGATCTCGCAAGCAAGTAACTACGACTCCATCCCTCAACCACATCAAGCACGTCAAACAGAAATATAAAACAAACACAACAACCATACACATGCAAGTATGGGGTCAGTAAAAACATAAGCATCAATAATTTCCTAACATATAATCTATCATCTTAGAGTAATCATAACATTTATAAAATTGGACTAGGGGTAGGGGTACTACACCAGATATTAAATAGTGAGCTCATGAATAATATCAATATTAAACAGCGAGCTCATGAACAATGTATGATGCCCTAGCTTGCAGCCTGTGAGCCATCAAAATATTTTCTCATGAAATGATCATAAACGGGGAGTACCACATAATGAATATCAACATAAAAATAAATAAAGAGGGATCAAACACTTCACACAATGCCTTGAAGGTAATAGAAATGATTCCCTAGCTCTTGAAGCTCTCAGGTCATCAAACATTCCAAATGAAAAGATGTAAAAAATGTCAGTATTAAATAGTGAGCTCATGAACAATGTATGATGCCCTAGCTTGTAGCCCGAGAGCCATCAAGACATTTCCTCATGAAATGATCATAAACAGGGAGTACCACATAGTAAATATCAACAACAAAACAAATAAAGCGAGATCAAACACTTCACACAATGCCTTGAAGGTAATAGAAATGATGCCCTAGCTCTCAAAGCTCACAGGTCATCAAGCATTCCAAATGAAAAGATGTAAACAGTGCCAGTATTAAACAGTGAGCTCATGAACAATGTATGATTCCCTAGCTTGTAGCTCACAAGCCATCAAGATATTTCCTCATGAAATGATCATCAGCGGGGAGTACCACATAGTGAATATCAATAGAAAAACAAATAAAGAGAGATCAAACACTTCACACAATGCCTTGAATGTAATAGCAATGATGCCCTAGCTCTCAAAGCTCACAAGTCATCAAGCATTCCAAATGAAAAGATGTAAACAATGCCAGTATTAAACAGTGAGCTCATAAACAATGTATGATGCCCTAGCTTGCAGCTAGTGAGCCATCAAGATATTTCCTCAAGAAATGATCATAAATGAGGAGTACCACATAGTGAATGTCAACAACAAAACAAATAAAGAGAGATCAAACACTTCACACAATGCCTTGAAGGTAATAGAAGTGATGCCCTAGCTCTCAAAGCTCGCAGGTCATCAAGCATTTCAAATGATAAGATGTAAACAATGCCAGTATTAAACAATGAGCTCATGAACTATGTATGATGCCCTAGCTTGTAGCCCACAAGCCATCAAGACATTTCCTCATGAAATGATCATAAATGGGGAGTACCACATAGTGAATATCAATAGAAAAACAAATAAAGAGAGATCAAACACTTCACACAATGTTTTGAAGGTAATAGAAGTGATGCCCTAGCTCTCAAAGCTCGTAGGTCATCAGACATTCCAAATGATAAGATGTAAACAATGCCAGTATTAAACAGTGAGCTTAGGAACTATGTATGATGCCCTAGCTTGAAGCCCGTGAGCCATCAGGACATTTCCTTGTGAAATGATCATAAATAGGGAGTACCACATAGTGAATATCAATAGTAAAACAAATAAATAGAGATCAAACACTTCACACAATGCCTTGAAGGTAATAGCTCTCAAAGCTTGCGAGTCATCGAGCATTCCAAATGCTAATTAAGATGTAAAAAATGACACTAAAATTGATTTAATGAGAAGACAAAGCTCAAATGCCTACCTTCCAAATGAAAAGATGTAAACAATGCCAGTATTAAACAGTGAGCTCATAAATAATGTATGATGCCCTAGCTTGCAGCCTGCGAGCCATCAACACATTTCCTCATGAAATGATCATAAACGGGAAGTACCACATAGTGAATATCAACATCAAAACAAATAAAGAGAGATCAAACACTTCACCCAATGCCTTGAATGTAATAGAAATGATGCCCTAGCTCTCAAAGCTCGCGGGTCATTGAGCATTCCAAATGAAAAAATGTAAACAATGCTAGTATTAAACAGTGAACTCATAAACAATGTATGATGCCCTAGCTTGCAGCCCGCCAACCATCAACACATTTCTTCATGAAATGATCATAAATGGGGAGTACGCACATAGTGAATATCAACAACAAAACAAATATAGAGAGATCAAACACTTCACACAATGCCTTGAAGGTAATAGAAACGATGCCCTAGCTCTCAAAGCTCGCAGGTCATCAAGCATTCTAAATAAAAAGATGTAAACAATGTCAATATTAACAATGTTAAGATGTAAACAATGCCACTGAAATTGATTTAATGAGAAGACAAAGCTCGAATGCCTACCTTCCAAATGAAAAGATGTAAACAATGCCAGTATTAAACTATGAGCTCATAAACAATGTATGATGCCCTAGCTTACAACCTGCAAGCCATCAAGATATTTTTTCATGAAATGATCATAAACAAGGAGTACCACATAGTGAATATCAACAAAAAAATAAATAAAGAGAGATCAAACACTTCACACAATGCCTTGAAGGTAATATAAATGATGCCCTAGCTCTCAAAGCTCGCGGGTCATCGAGCATTCCAAATAAAAAGATGTAAACAATGCCCGTATTAAACAGTGAGCTCATGAACAATGTATCATGTCCCTATTTGATCTAATAGCATCAATATAACAAATAGAGCACCGACCAATCAAATAGGGACATGAGGTGCTCAAACAATGAGCTCATAAAATAATATATTTAGTCTTAATAAAATCTTATAAAACAACATATATTGTGTGAAGTGTTTGATCTCTCTTTATTTGTTTTGTTGTTGATATTCACTATGTGGTACTCCCCATTTATGATCATTTCATGAGGAAATGTCTTGATGGCTGCTAGTTAGGGCATCATGCAATGTTATTATTGTCATTGTATGCTTGCTGCTATTGTGCACCATATACTATTTTATACACTATTTATTTCATTGAGACTGTGAGCTTTTGTAGTTGACTATATTCTTTTTGGGTCTGATCTATTGTAGTTGTTTCTTTTTTATTTGAATAATTGTTTACAATTACTTCTGATGCAATATTTGTTTGAACAATAAGAACAAAATGGTGAATGAGTGTATTTGACAAAGATAAACATGACAATTTTTTTGGGCTGATTGGTTTAGCTTGGTACCATTTACATGGCTTGGCCAGATATTAAACAGTGAGCTCATGAATAATTGCAGTATTAAACAGTGAGCTCATGAACAATGTATGATGCCCTAGCTTGCAGCCCGCAAGCCATCAAGACATTTCCTCATGAAATGATCATAAATGGGGAGTACCACATAGTGAATATCAACACCAAAACAAATAAAGAGAGATTAGACACTTCACACAATGCCTTGAAGGTAATAGAAATGATGCCCTAGCTCTCAAAGCTCGCAGGTCATCAAGCATTCCAAATGAAAAGATGTAAACAATGCCAGTATTAAAAAGTGAGCTCATGAACAATGTATCATGTCCCCATTTGATCTAATAACATCAATATAAAAAATAGAGCACTGACCAATCAAATAGAGACATGAGGTGCTCAAATAGTGAGCTCATAAAATAATATATTTAGTCTGAATAAAATCTTATAAAGCAACATATATTGTGTGAAGTATTTGATCTCTCTTTATTTGTTTTGTTATTGATATTCACTATGTGGTACTCCCCATTTATGATCAAATAGACAAAGCTTGAATGCCTACCTCAAGTGCCAATGCCCTCTTCCCACATGGTGCCGGCTTCTTCGCGCATGCCAAACTTGAATGCCCTCTTCACACCATGAAAAAGTGCAGTGCCGTCTTCGTGAAAGCTCTTTGAATTCACAAATTACAAATGACACTTTCTTTTTCTTTTTTTTTAAATTTATAACCAAATGGGTGTCGTAATTTATGAGCTCACTATTTGAGTACTGGCCAATCAAATAAGGACATGAGGTGCTCAAACATTGAGCTCATAAAAAATGCATGATGCCCTAGTTGTAGGTAGTTATCTCTTCTATAATGATGGAGGAGTGAAAGGTAATGATCAATAAGGTTTTTGATATTAGATCATACATTAATACACTTACTGTTTTGAATTTGAGCTTGGGCATCATGCGATGTTATTGTTGTCATTGCATGCCTACTTCTGTTGTGCACCATATATTGTTTTATACACATAGAACAATAGATTTGGGGACTTAGACTTATGTTCAATCCTTAGTAATGGTTTGGGGAACTAATTACTAGATGAGTGACTATAGTACCCTAGTTTGCATTATTAGATGATCTTGTTTAATTTGTGTTCATTTCATGCAAAGATACATGTAAAGGAAAATAAATTTTTGCATCTAAAGATTACATGTATATATATAAAAAATAACTTGTATATACTATACAAGGAAATAACTTTCAAAAGAAAATTCAAGAGTACAGACATACATAAGAGGATGAACATAAATAATAAGGGTGTCAGACATTACCTGAAGTGATGAATTTTTGACCTGGGTATGAATCTAGTGTGCCCTTGTGTGATCCAAAACCTACAAAGAAAAGAGAGATGGAGGTTAGATAAAAAATATCTAAGCAATGAATGGCATCCTATTACTGATCCTCATCTACAATTATGCATGTGCATAGTCAAGCCATACACTTCTGAAAGAAAAACCAAGCTCACAGTCTCAATGAAATAAACAGTGTATAAAACAATATATGGTGCACAATAGTAGCAAGCATGCAATGATAACAATAACATTGCATGATGCCCGAGCTCAAATTCAAAATAGTAAGTGTGTTAATGTATGATCTAATAGCATCAACCTCATTGATCATTACCTTTCACTCCATCATTATAGAAGAGATAACTACCTACAACTATATTACTAGCCAATCAAATAGGGACATGAGGTGCTCAAACAGTGAGCTCATAAACAATGCATGATGCCCTAGCTTGCAGCCCGCAAGCCATCAAGACATGTTCTCATGAAATGATCATAAACAGGGAGTACAACATAGTGAATATCAACAACAAAACAAATAAAGAGAAATCAAACACTTCACACAATGCCTTGAAGGTGATAGAAATGATGCCCTAGCTCTCAAAGCTCATGGGTAATCAAGCATTCCAAATGAAAAGATGTAAACAATGTCAGTATTAAACAGTGAGCTCATGAACAATGTATGATGCCCTAGTTTGCAGACCGCGAGCCATCAAGATATTTCCTCATGAAATGATCATAAATGGGGTGTACCACATAGTGAATATCAAAACCAAAATGAATAAAGAGAGATCAAACACTTCACACAATATATGTTGTTGTAGACATGCAAAATTGGACAAGTGCTTTTAAATTGCAAAAATCAATTAAATGGCTCAAAATCATCAAAATGCACTAATTCAATCAAAAAGGGATCAAATCAATTAAAATGGACATAATTAAATCAAGTTGGACAAAAATTAATTAAAGCAAAGGAAAAATCAAATAATGAGGTTAAATAATTAAATCAAAGCTTAAAGGGGTGAAAAACAATAGATAATTGATTTTAATCAATTAGTTGTATAGTTGTTTAAATCAAAAATCAAAATGAACCCATTACCCTTACATGGCTAAATTTAATTAATTAATTGAATTTAATAATTCCTAATTTCTTTCAACAAAGTTGAGCAACCAATAAGAATTGAGGACAAAAAGACACAAATCACTCAAAAAGGATGAATCTCAATCATTCATTTGAAAGTTTCAATCTCAACCACTCAATCTTGTCATTTTGTCCAAAGCTTTGAGACAAGTCTTTCAATTGTCCCCCCATTTATGAACAAAGCAAAGTATTTGACTCAACCTAAGGTAAATCATGATTACTTCACTCCACCCCCTACCCTTGGGAATTTAGTATAAATATGAAGCATTTTGAGAACAATGGATATCTTAGAAATTCATTTGCAAAGCATTGCTACTATAGGCATTTGAAGAGCATTCTAAGAGAAATTAAGAGCATTTAAAGTAATTAGCATTATAATCTTGTCAATTTGAGCTAGAATCATCATCATAGAAGCATTGTAGATGCATAGCAGCATACATTCTCATTTTAGAAGTGTCACTAGTGGAGATTTGAGCCGAGAGCTTCACTTACCACCTCTTTCTAGAGAGCCACGAGATGTTATAGATCTTAGTTTCATTTTTAAATAGATTTGCATTGTATTTACTTTAGAATTGTTGCTAATTTGAGCTTAATTTCATGAAGGTGATAATCATCATCACACAAATGGCGCCCACCATGGGGCCCTAGGCCTCATTTTATCATTTTCATCATAATTTGCATGCTTGTATTTTCTATTTTTTATGAATATTTTGTAGGAAATTGGTGAAGTCACACTTATAGGAGATTCACTCATGCCTACAGTCATTTTACTACCGCCTACAATCTCTGTCTTGATGCCTGTTATCTAAAGATTCATGCCTGGCATGCAAATTCTACATGGTTTTGAGAACTTTGGAATCGCTTACAAATCATCCACTCACACTTGTTGTGTGTGCTTGAATGTGACCTCTAAATCAACCACATACACAACATAGTCCTTACTCCTATGATTGAATTACGAAGAGAATATGAATTATTCAATCCGAAATTTGTGAGGAAGCGACCTGTTGCCTCCTATGCAGGCGGGGTGTTTAATCGCTCTCAGATTGAAGAGCCAACAACCACAAGACCAACCTAACAATGGAGGATTTTCAAAAGCATGAAAATGAGCAATCTAATTGAAATTAAGCTAAAATGAGATGCAATTAATCTAAAAGGATGCTTGAAAGTAAAGATGAAATGCAGATTTTTATTTGATTTTGAAATAAAGATGTTATTATACTAAGAAACCCATAAGCAAATTAACTCTAATATGAAATGCAATATTAAACTAAGATGAGATAATAGACTAAATATGCAATAAAAAGCTTTGAATCAAATGAGACACAAATTCGCTATAGTTCAATTACTCTCCAAATTGCCTTTTTTTGAATGAGAAGAAGAGGCTCATTAAATAGAAAAGCTCGGGAGAGGAATGAAGTGTTTCTTGATTTGTAACTAGTGACTCTTCAATTCCACATTGAGACAAAAATGCAAGAATTACTTAATAAAAAGAATGGAAAATGCCACACAGGTGACCTTTCGAATATCTTGAATTATTAATTCAAAAAGGTGTGTCCATTCGAATATCAAGTAATTATTAATTCCTTTTTATGGGTAATTAGCTAAAGAGGGTATATTTTAATTTAATTAGAAAGCACTTAGGACTTTATAATTAAATTAATTTATCATAGGGGTAATTTAGCCAATTAAGTCTAAGACTTTAGGAATTAATTTAGTGTTTGATTAATGCAATTTATGGTCTTTGCAATTGACATCAAGTCAAATTAAGTTAGGTAGGAGAGAGAAAATTGCCTAGGGAAGTAGGACTTTGGTGATGTAAAATTGAGATAATGCACCAAAATTGATAAAATTAAATAGGTGCCAATTTTGGGGTATTACATTTGCCCCTCTTTGAATTGATGTGCGAATAGCGCGTTGATTCAAAGAATAGTCTGAAATGACAAATGATGAGAATTTCCGTAGTCCAAGTTAGATTGCAAAGACAACAGTCTTAGAAGAGAACCAGAATCAGGGTTAGATTGCCCCAATACTGATTGATGAAGATGCAGATTTAGGACTGTCTCTAGAATTAGGGTTAGATTGCCCCAATACAAAGGTTAGCCCTCCGAGACCCAGGTTAGATTGCCCAGATAACAGTCTAAAAGAGATTTTGAGAGCTATCTCCAGAACGAAGCTTGACTCCCAAGAATTAGGGTTAGATTGCCCCAATACCTAAAAAGATTTCAAGAACCATCTCTAGAATGAAGCTTGGCCCTTGAGGATCTGAGTTAGATTGCTCAGATACCTAAAAGATAAATGATGAGATAAGCATATGTGAGACACCGAGATGCCCCAAGAAACAAAAACTGATGATTCAAATCAGACTGATTCAAGAATATATTCGACAAGATTCAAATGATGTAATCATCCTGCCCCCTCGGGAGCGAAATTGAAAGATCACATGTCAAAAGGATGATAAACAACAAGAGATTGCAGAGCAAAAGCAATTAGACTAGATTCGAAAAGCTACAGAAGTGAATCAGAGCAAAGCAGAGGTCTTGTTGACCAAGTTTGACCATAGTTGACCATGGTTGACCAAATTTTGACTAGGGTTGACTTGATGAAAAGAAGCAAAGATTTGAGAAACATGATGTAAAGATGAGGATCTGGCAAGAAAATGACACCAGAAGGCTGACTGCATAAGCATTCGATCTAGAAGGAGTCCAATATTTAAAACATGATTTTGAGCTAGCTAGAGATGTCAGATTTCGATTTCGATCCCGAAAATAGATTTAGAACAGTCGATTTAGCCAAGGGTGCAATTTTCATGCAAAATGGAGCACTTTCAAAAATTAGGTCAAAAGCTATATAAGGCCCGGAGGAGTCATTTTCAAATCATTATTCATCGTTGTCTTTTAGTGATTCTGAGCTCTAAGATAGAGAAATGGAGGGTCTACCACTACATACACATCGATTTGAGCATTCTCGATGACATGCCCGGCCACCAGAGTATGACGCACCTGTAAGTAGTCAATAAACCTTCGTGCATTTTAATTCGTACAGATTTATAGATTAGATTTAAGAGAATCTAGCGTAATTAGGAAAAAAAGTGTGAAATCTCGCGTGAGAAAGTAGATCTCTCGCGCGGGCCTAGATTCTATTTTGCGCAAGGTTTTGGTTTCCTCACGCGAACTGGCAAGCTCAAATGCGAGAACTTCGCGCGAGCTGGTAGGTCATCTCGCACAAATATTCTCTTTTCTCGCGCAAAATTGTAGTTTTCTCGTGTGAAAGAACACTTTTTTCGCGTGAAAGACTGTTGCAAGTGTCCAAATTTTTATCAGATTTGCATGAAATCAGCCAAATAAAGTCTTGTAGAGTCTTGTCATAGGATAGATGCTTTGCTGTAGTTGCTGTTATAGTAGTGAAAACCAACATGATTGAGGTACTGACCCAGTGTCATCATTTGCTTTGCAGGTTGACTTTCCAGATGTCGCATTCTGGGCACACCACCTTGTTATTACTACATTAGTTCAGAGACTGACAGATGCTGAGAGTGCTCACATTGATGCTCTGGGCTTGGGATATTTGCATGAGTTACCCGACATTCGGGTGAATCACGACTTTCTTACTTAACTGGTAGAGCATTTCCATTCGGAGATGAACACATTTCATTTTTCAATGGGGGAGATGATAGTGACCACCGAGGACATATATAGGATCCTACCGATACCCATTCATGGTACTCGTGTTGAGTACAATACATAGCCGCGGCAGGGTACAGTGGCCTTGAGGACTATCTTTAGGGATGATCTTGTGATGGGTCGGGCCATCTCTTGGGAGGATCTGGTGCATAGATATGGTAGAGCTCATCAATTCTAGGTTGTGTTGGCTATATTTCTGAGTTGCTTCTCATACCTGATCGAGGTCAGCATGGATTAGAGTGCGGTTGGGGTACCATGCTGCAGAGGATGCTGGATAGACTAGCTGTGAGATTTGGATGGGGGAAGTGTATGCTGGCACACATGTATCATGAGATGCATGAGATTGTGTACAGAGGTGCGAGATAGATGGTGGCAAGAATCTTTGTCTTACAGGTCTGGGCCTGGGAGCACCTCCCCATTTGTAGACCCCTTTTCCATGATACGTGACAGGCGCTGGAGCCTTATATTTATAGATATTCAGGTGTGATGACCCAGCCCTTGCTGGGTAAGACAGAGCAGTGGAGAGCACAGTTGGATGACATGGCCGCTGTAGTTAGGAGACCCTGGATAGCTACTGAGCCCTAGGATGATGCTCGAAGAGAGCTTGCTACCATGTTTGTGTCACGTCCATTGATTGGATGAACTATTCAGATGATTGAGAGATTCCTAGTTACACGTGTCCTACGCCAGTTTGGTAGACAACAGGATATTTCACAGGAGTACTGCCCCTATGCTCACTTCTCCGACGAGGAGAAGAAAGGGTGGTGTGCACGATTGGATCCAGGGTGATGCACGATAGAGTCACGCATCCCACCAGCATGATGGGACTACATGGTGGATGTCACCAATGCAGGGGTGACACCTGCATATAGGGACCAGTTGATTACATGACCTCATTTGAGGTTGACAAATCTAGTTGGTGTAGGAGCGCAGCAGTAGCCAGTAGGCACAGGATCAGTAGGCACAGGCAGAGCAGCCTATATAGCAGCAGGCTGCGCAGTAGTAGGCACCACAATAGAGACTTGGGTAGAGAGTTTTGAGGCCCCGATCAGGACAGGTGAGCATCCTTGCTAGGACCATGGGCTCAGATCCTGGAGCAGGGAGTAGCGGTACACAGCAGAGGTCTACGAGACCACGTATAGCTGACACATCCCAGCAGGTACCATAGGGGGAGGATACTGACATGCCAGACATGGCAGTTGGAGCAGGTGTAGGATAGGTACAGGAGGCTCTCAGGAAGAGCTGGGAGAGAGTACGACAGGTGCAGTGTGAGCGTGATGATTTTCACACGCATCTTATCTGAGAGGAGACTCGAGTAGTAGATAGGGATGTAGAGATTAGACAGCTACGAGTGGAGTTAGTGCACTCAAGATTAGAGATGAGATATGAGGCCGCCCAGGTGGCTTATTACTATGCAGCATACTGCGGGGCTGTTCCAGATATATCAGAGCAGGTGCCGCCATTTTCTGAGTATGCTGGGGCTCCACAGGCTCCTCCTCTAGTACCTCCACGGGTTCCTCCATAGGCTCCTCCACAGGCTTCTCCACAGGCCCCTCCACAGAGACCGATGCCACCACCGCAGACATTAGGACAACAGGCTGCTCCACCTCCACCCCCTCCCAGTGGGAGTGGATCTTGATTGTATCATAGCTCATTCATTTTTTTTTGGTACTGTGCTCGAGTAGCACCTCTGTGTATATGACATTTGGATCAAGAGATATATATATGAGATCGATGATTCTTTTGATATCATTGTACTTGTTGTAAATTGCTTGAATGTATGATGTTTATGAGATGTTCTCTTATATGCTTTAGATGTATGAATAGAAATGTATGCAATGTAGTGATAAATAAATGTGAAATAGATGATTTATGCTTATAGCGGATGCAGATGCAGATGCAATGAGTTTATGGATGTAAATGGAAATAAAATGCAATGGATATAATATATATGGTACTAATCATCTCATGCAGGATTGTAGCAATATTTAATAGGTACTAATCAAAAGATAGATATGTTCGAGGATCGACAATGAAGACCAGACACTTGTGCAACCAAGAAGAACCCAAGGCAATAGATGAGAGCCTTTGATGAAGATAATTAAGAGAGCAAATAAGACATCATCTTAAGTTCAAAGCTAAGAATGCAAATGCAAGCCTAAGCTAAAGATGCAAGCTTAAAATGAAAATGCAAACCCTAGGACTTGGTTGTTGGACTCACCGTATTTATCATCATAGAGCCTTTCGAGTTCGGACAATCACAAGATGTCATACAATCCTCACTAATATCACTATCATGAGAATATGAATATGACATGAGTCTTAGGTTTGTCAGAATAAGATGTAAGCATTAAGGCACAAGGAGCCAGAATGACCTGAACACCTGTTCCTTTTAATCTAGCAAGTTAACATAAGCACTAGAGCATAAATGCTAGAATGACCTGAATGTCTCTTGCGAACAAACACACCAAGCATGCAGGAGTTCCTTCTTTTGCCAAAGATTGCTCACAATGACCCTTACGTTCACTTAATAGGACGAGCATTTACAATTTCACCAGTAGCAGAAAGAAGTCACTCAAAAGACAAGGAGAAGAACCAACCTCACCAAAGCATCCATATAAAAGGAATCGAGGTACGCATGGCCATCCAATATGAGATGGAGGCTCTTATAGACGGACACCCCTCTTAAATGAATTCATTGGATCATTGGAACTAAACCAACACGCAGAAAGCAAAGAAAGCAAGCAAACAAACACTCAAAGAAAACAAAGCTCAGCAAGCCTCAAAGGAACACACATTTAGTTTTGGTTTCAGTTTAAGTTCATGTTCAAGTGGATTGAAGATAATTCGGAAAGATAACATTTGAAGTCTCAATGAGATAATGATAGTAGGAAAACGTAGTGAGAATCACTGGTGATTGATATAAGGGAGAAATCCCAAAGAAGAGAGATTGAACGAAAGCTAGGTATCTGTAGGCAAGCATAGTGGGAACCACTGGCGACCAATGCTCAAAAGAGTTTTCAAAAGTGATAGGACAATGCCCCCTAGACCAGGTAGGTGCCCCCAAGTGTGAACCAGTTCCAATCCATGAAGAGTCGAGGAAAACTCAAAGACAAGCGCATGAGCTAGCAAACCAAAGCAGGAAACAAACTAAAGCAGGAAAGGAAGGAAACTAAAGTAGGAAACTAAGAGCCAAGTGACGCTGAGATGAGATGTTACTTCAAGAAAACAAGAGGTGCCTATTTACTAGGTTTTCACCATCTTGGCAGAAATTCTATTTTTGCTACCATGACGCCTGTTTACCAGGTTTTCATCAATGGCACATTTTTCTCTTTTTCAAAATTTTTGGACTTTTCTCTTTTTTGATTTTTTTTGTATTTTTGATCTTTTGATTTTTTTTTTGTATTTTTTCAAATTTTCTATTTTTTTGTATTTTTGTATTTTTCTCTTTTTTTTTTTCTTTTTTCAAGTTTTCTATTTTTTTTTGTATTATCAAGGTGCCTGTTTACCAGGTTTTCACCAGGATAATAGATACATCAAAGTGCCTGTTTGCCAGGTTTTCACTAAGATGATCATTTTTTCAGGACATTTTGCAATTTTTAGGATTTTTTGCAATATACCATTTTTAAGATTTTTTTCAGGACCAATAAGTATGTACATGAGCACATAGAGAAAGTCAACTGTAGAACTTCTTCAGATGAAGAGCATTGATGGGCTCTTTGAGTTGCTCTCCTTCAGTGGTGGAGAGGTGGTAAGCACCAGATCCAAATGCTATAGTAATAATGTATGGACCAAGCTAGTTTGGTTCAAACTTTCTTTTCTGGGCTCTCTGCTGTTGATTCTTAGGGTTCTCCCTCAAGATGAGGTCACCCACTTGGATTTCCCATTGTCTGACTTTCTTGTTATATGTTTTTGACATTCTCTTTTGATATGCTCGAAGATGATTGAACACCACCCTCCGACATTCATCTAATAGTTCAAGCTCTTGCAACCTAGATATTCTGGTATCTTCATCAGTGATGAGGCCCTTCAGAGAGATTCACAATGTCGGAATCTCGACCTCAATTGGCAATACTGCTTCTGCCCCATAGACTAAGGAAAAAGGAGTGGCTCCCATTGGTGTTCAGATACTTGTTCTGTAAGCCCACAAAGCTGGATTAATCTGGAGATGCCAATCTCTACTAGATTTATGAACTATTCTATGCAAAACTTTCAGGATTGTCTTATTAGAAGCTTCTGCTTGTCCATTACCTTGAGGATAATAAATAGATGACCAATGCTGAATGATCTTGAATTTAGTGCATAAGTCTGTCAAATCCTTGTTCTTAAACTGTCCTCCATTGTCAGTGATAATAGATGAAGTTATGCCATATCTACAAATAATATATTTCAAAATGAACTTAGCAATAGTCCTTCCATCAGCTACAGTCAGAGGGACTACCTCGACCCATTTGGTAAAGTAATCTGTAGTAGTGATTATGAATTTATGTCCTCTTGAAGAAGAAGGGTGTATCTGACCAACCAAGTCAAAAGCCCATTGTTGAAATGGCCAAAAACTAATGAGAGGACTGAGCTCCTTAGCAGGAGCGTGGATCAGATTCCCATGATATTGACACTGCTTGCAAGTCTTGACATATTGGACAACTTCTTTTTCCATATCCGGCCAGTAGTATCCAGCTCTAATAAGTTTACAAGCTAACGTCAGACCACTCGAATGAGAGCCGCAAATACCTTCGTGTACCTCAGCTAACGCACATTTGGACTCATCAGGTTCTAGACACCTAAGTAGAGTACCATCTAGGCCCCATCTATACAAGTCATTTGCTATAAGGACATACCGTGAAGTAGTATGAATGAGGTGACATTTCTCATTCTGGGTATAGGTATTGGGGATAATTTGGTCCCAAAGATAAGAGTAGATATGGTGGTAGCGGGATGAGTCATGTCCAATGACTGAACAGATCATGTTGGATTCAGGATTGTCATAGGCAAGGTAGCATAATGTTTCCACCAGGAATTCATGCCTGAAGTCATTTTTTGGCATTTGTAATATTGAGGCCAAAGTAGCCATAGCATTAGCCACCTTATTATCTATTCATGGAATCTACTGGAAGGAAATATGTGCAAAGTATAACTTAAGATCATCCACCATTCTTTTGTAGGGTATTAGCTTGTCATCCTTTGTTTGATATACATTATTAACTTGATTAATGATCAACTAAGAATCGCCAAAGACCTTGAGCTCATCTAGATGCCATTCAAGGGCTAATTTCATACCATTGATAAGAGCCTCATATTCAGCTATGTTGTTGGTGCAAGGAAACATCATTTTGTAGGCCTTAGGAAAAGAATAGCATTGAGGTGTTATAAACAGAATACCCGCACCTGATCCTTGTTGAGTGAATGAGCCATCAAAAAACATACTCCAAGACTGATATGTGAGATGCAGAATGGAGTCATCTGGAAATTCAATGTTCAAAGGTTGGTGATCATGTAGAGGAGCCTCTACCAATTGATCAACAATTGCTTGTCCCTTAATAGCTTTCCTTTCCACATATTCAATATCAAACTCACTGAGGATCATGACCCATTTAGCCAACCTACCTATGAGAGCAGATTTGCTTAATAAGTATTTTAGCGGGTCAATTTTTGCAATAAGCTTTGTAGTGTGAGCCAACATATAATGTTGCAGTTTCTGTGAGGCAAACACTATAGCTAGACAAGCTTTTTCAATAGCAGAGTAGTTCATTTCATAGGACACCAATGTTCTGCTGTAATATATAGCTCTTTCTTTATTGTTTTGATCTTCTTGAGCTAAGAGAGCACCCAAAGATGTACTTGTGGCTGAAATATATAGTATAAGCAGCTTCCCATGGATAGGAGGCATCAAAATGGGTGGATTGGCAAGATATTGTTTTATTTGATTGAGTCCCTTGTCACATTCCTCGTTCCATTCATAGGAGACACCTTTATGCAGAGTTTTAGTGAACGGCTGTGACTTATCAGTTAGCTGTGAGATGAACCGCCGAATGGATTGCAACCTTCCTTGTAGACCTCTCATCTAACTTATGTTCTTAGGAGGAGGCATGTCCATAATAGCTTGAACTTTTTCTGGATCAACTTCTATGCCTTTGGCTGAGATAATGTAACCCAAGAGTTTTCCAGAAGTGACTCCAAATGCACATTTCTTGGGATTAAGTCTAAGGCTAAGCTGCTCCATGCGGTCAAGGATGGCACCCAAATCTTCAAGGTGAGTTCTTCACTGCATACTCTTGGCTAAAGTATCATCCACATAGTCCTCCATAGTTTTGTGCATCATATCATGGAAGATAGTAGTAACAACTCTCTGATATGTTGCTCCAGTGTTCTTAAGCCCAAAAGGCATAACATTCCAGCAGAAAGTGCCCCAAGCACATGTGAAGGTAGTTTTTTCTTGGTCTTCTAGCATAATTTTAATTTGATTATAGCCAGAGAAGCCATCCATCAAGGAGTACATCTCATATCCTGCTGTCATGTCTACTAGTATATCAATATTAGGTAGTGGGAAATCATCTTTTGGACATGCCTTATTGAGATCTCTGAAATCTGTACACACATGAATGGATTTATCATGTTTAGTAACTGGAACAATGTTTGAAATCCATTTGGCATAATCAATTGCTCTTATGAAACCAGCTTTAAGGAGCTTTTCTAGTTCAGTTTTAACCAATAGTGCCACATGAGGGTGCATCTTTCAAAGCTTCTACTTAACAGGTTTGATATCTAGTGCAATGGAAAAATGATGCATGATTAGATTGGGATCCAATCCAGGCATATCAGAATAACCCCATGCAAAGTTTATTTTCTTGCGTTGGAAGAATCTAGTGAACTCTTCTTTTTCTTCAGTAGATAATGAGTATGCTAAATGTATAATATGTGGAGTAGCCTCAGTGCCCAAATTCACTGGTTGTGTCGGTTCAATCAAAACTGATGATCTCTCTTGAAAATGGCTTGGTAGAGTATCAAGTATCTCATCCTTGGGTGCCTCAAAGAGGTTTTCACCCTCAGATACGTCTTTTATTTTTACTATTTTTGGCTCTGATACTGCCACAATGTGGTTTTCACCATCAGAGCTCTTATTTTTTCTATTTTTTATTTTTTGACTAAGATACTTGATATCCCCTTCTGTCATGCTGATACTGTATTCACTGGTGGAAGACATTACAGGTTCAAGAGCATGGAGGTAACAGGCTAGTTCATAATCATTCTGGAACGTAAGGACTTCATTGGATGTGAGAGGGGAGTTCCAATTTATTAGATCAGGATGGTGGAGTGAAAGGGAAGTAGTGGCTGGTTCAACTGCGTTCACAGTATAACCCTCAAAAGCATTAACAAGAAAGTCAAGACCTAGAGCAGTCTCGTCCAAAGGAGTGTTCGAATCCCTATGAGATCCTACGTCGGAAGTGGAAGACACGTCGACATCTACAACATCAAATTCATGTGTTCTAGCGCCAGACCGTTCACCTACTTCGAGGAGTCTTTCATACTCATGAACAGTATCTATGTCTACATCATAAGTGGCATTGGATGTAGAGTCGAACTCATATTCATGTGAGTTTGTACTTGATGTAGGAATTTCATTAGCAGCATCATTAGTCTCATTATTATTCCTTGTGTCATTGATGGCTTGCTGAAGTTGTTCTTGTTCATAGTATTTTTGAAAATATGGTGGCCTATATCTCTCACCTGTAAAATTGGGATCATCATTTAATGCTGCTTTCCATTCCTCATATGTAACTTGATGTACTGAAGAAGTTTTGTCAGAATCAGCCTCAGAGCACGTGTCAGTATCAGTCTCTACCATATGAACAGGTATGATAGGCTCATCAGGTTCAGCAAGGAGTGCCGCAATATCCAAAGGGATAGGATATGGAAATGTATCTTCATCAAAGCTATTTTCTGGATTCATCTTTGGAGTGGTATCTTCAATTTCTTGTTCATGCTCAGGTTCAAGCTTGGAATCAGACGTAGGAGCTGACATAAATTTCTTGGTCCCCAAATGAAAGGGAGTCTTTTTAAAGCCTAAGCCAGTAGTGTCCTTTGGGAAATGACCTACAACTTCAATAGGCTTCAACAATCCATTATCATTTACCCCTATAGGACCACTTCCCTTGTATCCAAAGCACTTCATGATTTTGAAACCTTCACTATAAGGTTCTTGTTCTAACTCTAGAGGAGTAGTTGTTTCAGATATCTCCTTTCCTTTATAGATCCAAGCTTTGATAGCTCTTTCCTCATCTTCATCTTCTAAAGGTATGGAGGCTTGCACAAAAGCACCATCATAGATTATTTGAGGAGGATTATCAAAAAGTCCATGAGTTTCCGAAGGTCTCCCATAAGAGTGTGGAGAGGGAGGTAAAGCTGCTAGAGATAGCACAGGTTCCATTTGATATTCTCCCATGCCCGTATCTTTAATTTTCAAAGTTTGCTCCATTTCTCTAAGCTTAGTGTCATAGAACTCAATGGAGTCCCTATTTGCTGGAACAAAACTATCTGTAGTTTGCATGAGAGTATTACAAGAAAGGTTGGTGTTTGCAAGTATAGTGACTTCCGCCCCGTGAAATGGGAACTTGATGCATTGATGATATGTGGATGGAACAACCTGCATCTCATGAATCCAAGGCCTACCCAAAAAAATGTTGTATGCTAAAGGAATGTTGAGCACTTGGAAAGTAACATCTCTCTCAACAGGACCTACACGGATAGGTAGCACAACTAAACCCTGGGACTTGCGTTCTTCTTCATCATAAGCTTTTATGGTAATCTTCTTACGGGAGTCTATGCAATTCTCATCATAACCTAGCTGAGTGAGCAATTTAGCGGAACAAATGTTAAGACCAGCGCCATTATCAATAAGCACACAACGGACATGTTTGGGACCTATCATAACCTCTATGTGTAAGGGAGCATTATGCGGGTGGTTCAAAGAATGATCATCTTCCTCTGAGAAGGACAAATAATGCGATGAAGTCAAATGACCCACCATAGATTGGAACCGGTTTAGATCAAGATCCTTGGGGACATTTGCTTCAGCGAGGGCTTTATCCAAAATTTGCCTATGAGCACGTGAGATTTTTAACAACTCAAAAATAGTAATCTGAGCATTGGTTCGCTGGAGTTGATCTAAGATACTATAACTAGTAATGCTAGATGTGGGAGTTGATTTAGAAGCTTTGTTGGTAGGGCCAGTGGTAATCTTATCCATCATTTATTTCAGAGCAACCTTATCTGTGCTTTGTCTCAAAGTATCCTTGTCTACAGTTTTCTTCGGAGGATCGGGACCTTTCAAAACAACTCTTCCACGTGATCGAGTGACAATATTTGGACAATCTTGAGTTTGTTTAGATTCAGATGAACAAGATGTGGAATTTCGTAAGATGAAAGGAACTCTAGGCTTGGGAGCATCACCACTCCCCTTAAAAGTGATCACATCACAATATTCAACTCTCATAGGTTCAATCATGTTAATAACATTATCGGTAGAAGGGTAAGTGTAATTCACCTTAGCATTGTTGTTCTTAGTTGTGGAAGACTCTCCTTTCTCATGAGGAGGAAAAGGATCCTTAAACGCCTGATGATTAGAATTCTTATTATGACCATCCACAACAATATCACCGCTGTCAATCAAATCTTGAACTTTATGTCTCAACTGAAGACAAGTGGATGTCTTATGACCAATATTTTGATGATAGTCGCAATAATCATTGTCATTCCACCAGTGAGGTCTTGGTTGTGGGTCATAAGTTCACTTTTCCAAAGGAGTGAGAATCTGATTTTGTATGAGAGTTTTAAAGACTACATCAAGAGGCTCTCCCAAAGAGGTGAAATCATGCTTAGGTCGAGGAGCCCACGGTTTGTTTCTAGAAAATCTTGAACTTTGCTGATTATCTGTTGTATTCTTTTCGACAACCTTAGCCGCTTGTATGCTAGAAGTAAGATTAAAGATAGGCTTTGAAGGCTTTGCGGTGACATTATCAACCACTCCATCATTTACCACCTCTCTATTCTTGTTTACAGACTTCCCTTTATCCTTGTTCATTGAGAATCCTTGTTTATTGTCTTTATTCAGAGTTAATTCTCCCTTTTTGACCATAAAGGCTTCTATCCTCACAGCTTGTTTGATCATGCTGTCAAATGTCAAAGGACCTTGTAATTGTACTTGATATCCAAAGTCTGGAAGAAGGTTGTCTAAAAAGATATCAAGTTTTTCAGATTCAGATAATTTACGAGGATACTTTGTACAAAGTTGTCTCCACCTTTGGAGAAAAGACAAGAAAGGTTCTCCCCATCGTTGTTTCAAATTACACAAGTCACGAATGTTGAAAGGGTGTTGGATGTTGTGAGAATAATGCTGAAGAAAAAGATTGGCAATCTTGTCAAAAGTTTGAATACCAGGATGTAATCGGCAAAACCATTCCATAGCTGGCCCACCCAAGCTGCAGGGGAAGAGTCTCATAAGATACGTTTGATCATGCATGAATTCCATGGACAGCATGCCAAACTCTCTTAGATGATCTTGAGGATCAGTTGTACCCATGTACTTGTCATATTTGGGTAACTCTACTCCTCTTGGAAAAGGAGGCATGTGAACATTCTTATCAAAAGGAAAAGGACATATATTCTCCAATGTAAATTGTTGCATGGGCTTATCCTTTTCTTTTGTCAGTTGAGTAATTTGATCTTGCATACTTTGAATCATCTTTTGTAGCTTAGCGGTTTCAATTTCTTCTTCTTTAGCTACAATAGTTTCCACTTGGAAATTCGGGGGTAGTTTGGCTCCTTGCTTAGCCAACTCAAGGAAATACTTTTCCTTATCTTCCAAAAGAATAATTTCCATCATTTTAATGAGATTCTTGTTAGCTTTCACAACATTTATATCATTTTGAGTAATTACATCATCCTCGTTACCAAGAGTCTCATATATGCTTTGTGTGTGATCTTGTTGATCATCTTGATTTTGATCATAAGGAGGAGGGCGATAGTTATGTGCTGCTTGTTGATCAGCTTGAGTTTTGTTGCAAGATTGATCGTCATTATGAGACTGATTGTGATGAGTTTGATTTTGGTCATGAGAAGATTGACCATGGTATTGATTATAAGTTTGGCTGTATTGGCCTGATTGAAAGTCAAATGGGTTCTTGGTTCCCATCTTGTCAAGATGAATTTGTGTTGCAATTGAAGCTTCAGTAAAGTGATGAGAATGATGTCAAAAAGGTGCAGCCAATGTAACTTTTGGTGTGTGAATAGCTTCAGATGAATCACTATCTTCAGTGGGATCAATAGTTTCAATAATAGGTTCCGTCCGAGGAAATGATCTCCCAAAGCCACAAAACAATGAATTGTTTTGAAAATAGGAGTTGTCTTGTTCTTGGAGAGACGAACTAGATTGTGAAAATAAAGGATTAAAGCACTCTTGGAAAACCAGAGGAGATGTTTGAGACAAATTATCTTGTGGAGTGCTTAATGAAAAATTTGAAGAACTCTTACAAAGTTTAGACTTCTCAACAAATTGGAAATGACCTGCATCTTGATTATGAGATTTACTTTGATCTTGATCAGCGTTCTGGATAGGATAAGTCTTACCACTTTGAGTCGTGACAGTCATAGATGAAGATGTAATGAGAAAAGATTCAGGATAAAGCTAGACTCTATCTCTAAGATAATGAAAAGGAGATAAATGGCTAGAACAGCCAAGATGCAAGATGAACCTGGTACAAATTGTCAAAAAGAGATGGCTAAAATAGCCAAGATAAGACAATCGCAATGTGAGGTACAAAAGGCATAAAGAGATAAGATGAATAGATGAGAGACAACACGAGCCAAAGAAAAGATCAATTCCTAACTCAACACAACCAGTTTCTGATGGTAAACAACAGGGGAGCAGAAAAATAGACCCCAGGCAAAAAGCAGACCAGATAAAAAGTCAAACAGTGAACTACAAATAGGTCTCTATTTTGGAAAACTGTGCTACAGGTTCGTGAGAGAAAATGCCTGACCGCGTGAGAAAATGAAAACTCACACGAGAGAACATAGAACTTCGTGCAAGAAAATACAATCTCGTGTGAGGAAGTGCTCTGAAGCTAAAAGCTCACGCGGGAAACAGGCAAAATCTGACAGTTCTAATGTAATTTTTGAAGTTTGAGTTGAATTTTGAGGTACAGTCTGAACTGATGTCTGACAAAAAAATCCAATTTCCTGATAGGTTGACAGAATTGTTTAATCAACACACTCGTTTTAGGATTCCAAGCATTCGTTTAAAGACACAATGGTTTAGATCAAGCACTTGTGAAGCAAGAAGTAGTCATTAACAGACCTATCAAGGACAAAGCAACTTGATAGCATCAGGGGAGTCTTTGTTTGATAATGTATGGATAATGTTTAAGACTCAATAACAAGCACATAGCCTAGTCCTACAAAAAAAAATGGTGAGAAGCCAAAACCTTTGCCCCATTGCTTGAATGCATACGTGCACCTCACACATCCATGTCACCCCCTAGAGGGCGCCTGTGTTTTTGGTGTTTCCAAGGACTCAACAGTGTACGTTCAAAGGTTACCCTTGTAGTAGGGGCCAGTGTCGCAACTACCTCCAAACGTCCAGGTGTATGCCTATGATGGGAATCTGTGTATGATAAACATACGGAGAGATTCTTCCCCCTCCTTGCGCAAAGATAATGACTCCTTTCGGAGGTGAACCGGGTAGACCACTAGCTAAGAAGGTTTTTTACTAGGCTTTCATTCACAATAACCTTCGGTGCCCTTGATACAGGGTTGAGGCCTCGCAGCCACACCAACACCTGAAAATCACACACCCCCGCAAGTAGGGCTTGGAGCGGTGCCACTCAGTGTAATAGACAGGGCCTTTCCATGATGATCGTCAAAGTCATGAAAAGGAAGTTACCATGGTTTTGGAGTCTTTAGACTCAAAAAAAACTTTCTTTATTATAGTGAGATGGAATCACCGGCAATAGGTGTGTACTCACTTGGGTCGTTCCCAGAGGTTTAATACCGGCATGCCCTCTAAAGGTGACACTAGACTTGGTTTAGATTTGGGGGTCTGATTTTCTGATTCTCCCAAAGGGAGAAGAGCATACTTCTCTATCCCGTTTCCTCACCCAAACACATCAAGAAAGTTCATCATCGAGTTAGTTTCACCTCACCAAATCTATACGCTTTTGGGTTTTTGATTCTCTCTCAAGGAGAGAAGAGCATAATTCCTTGATGAATAGAAATGTTAAAGATTCGCTAACTTTCTCCGCTTCCCCAAGAATTCATCATATTAGTAAGATCATTAGAATTCCAGATTCATTCATGGTCATCACCTCCATGTAATGAAGAGCCAAAATTCCTACTCACTATCAAAATTCTCAAGAAATTTTAACGGAGCCCTATTTATACTATGTGAATAAAAGCAAGAAAAAAACACAACGTTTTAGCAATCTTCAACTATTCGTCCTGCAATCAAACCATTAGTACGTTTTCAAATTCTTTGACAAGCGTCCTGCAGAAACTGTTAATGCTGTAAAATATTAGAGAGATAAAAATCAGCAGTTATCAGAAATTATCAGAAATTAAGAGCAGAAAGAACAAGAAAATTGGAAACTGGAAAAAACTATAATGAAACTTCACGTGAGAAAGTACAAATCTGCGCGAGAAAGTGCAGATCCAATGCGAGATAACTAAAATCTCGCGTGAGGAAGTACTCCAATGTGCATGAGAAAGTGCAAAGCTTGGGGTGAGACAGTGAAATCTCGCGTGAAAGAGTGCTACAGGAGAAAAAATTCATGCGGGATGCTCTGGATTCTCACGCGAAGATCCGTACATAGACAGTATGGATGCACGACAGAGCAGATTTTACTTCCCAGAAAAGATAAAAAAATGAGGCCAGAAATCAGATTTTCCACCCCACAGTGGGTGCCAAAATGTGTGTGCTTGAATGTGACCTCTAAATCAACCATATACACAACATAGTCCTTACTCTTATGATTGAATTACGAAGAGAATATGAATTATTCAATCCGAAATTTGTGAGGAAGTGACCTGTTGCCTCCTATGCAGGCGGGGTGTTTAATCGCTCTCAGATTGAAGAGCCAACAACCACAAGACCAACCTAACAATGGAGGATTTTCAAAAGCATGAAAATGAGCAATCTAATTGAAATTAAGCTAAAATGAGATGCAATTAATCTAAAAGGATGCTTGAAAGTAAAGATGAAATGCAGATTTTTATTTGATTTTGAAATAAAGATGTTATTATACTAAGAAACCCATAAGCAAATTAACTCTAATATGAAATGCAATATTAAACTAAGATGAGATAATAGACTAAATATGCAATAAAAAGCTTTGAATCAAATGAGACACAAATTCGCTATAGTTCAATTACTCTCCAAATTGCCTTTTTTTGAATGAGAAGAAGAGGCTCATTAAATAGAAAAGCTCGGGAGAGGAATGAAGAGTTTCTTGATTTGTAACTCGTGACTCTTCAATCCCACATTGAGACAAAAATGCAAGAATTACTTAATAAAACGAATGGAAAATGCCACACAGGTGACCTTTCGAATATCTTGAATTATTAATTCAAAAAGGTGCATCCATTCAAATATCAAGTAATTATTAATTCATTTTTATGGGTAATTAGCTAAAGAGGGTAGATTTTAATTTAATTAGAAAGCACTTAGGACTTTATAATTAAATTAATTTATCATAGGGGTAATTTAGCCAATTAAGTCTAAGACTTTAGGAATTAATTTAGCATTTGATTATTGCAATTTATGGTCTTTGCAATTGACATCAAGTCAAATTAAGTCAGGTAGGAGAGAGAAAATTGCCTAGGGAACTAGGACTTTGGTGATGTAAAATCGAGATAATGCACCAAAATTGATAAAATTAAATAGGTGCCAATTTTGGGGTATTACACCTGTGAGATAAATGCAATCAACCTTTGGTGCTTAACGTCACACCTGTGACTCAGGAAGTATTGCTTTGCCGCAATTTGCTATCGCCTACCTTTATGCTTTGCTTTGCCATTTTAAATAACAGTCACGCTTATAATCTTTCAATTCATGCTTACTGTTATTAAACTATCGCTTAGCATAAATCATTTTCTACAAATTTAAGTTTTGATCACGCTTTGTAATAAATTGTTCACACCTGTGTAATTTTTAGTATCACCTGTGTTACTGCAAAGTGTCACTGGCTATCAGTAAAGTTATGCCTGCTAACAATTTGTTCACGCCTATTAGCTCGATAATGCCGCCTGCTACTTGTTGTCTGTATTTACTGATTAAATTGATCAAATCATTTGTCTAACTCCTTGTTTATATGATTTAATAGTAAATGAGCAACCACAGGAAAGTACAAAAGTCGAAAAGCAGATTTAACTAAGAAGGAAAGACTTTAGCAAAGAAGATTAAGAAGGAGAACTTTGAGCACATTAAAGTTGTTCTTGAGACTACACAAGAGGAGGACAATCAGGTATTTTAGAATTACCTTGCACTTGTTCAAGCATATAAATCAAAGTTTGTCTCTCTAAATTGGATTTTTAGTCCTTAGATCAAGTTTTCTTTGGAAATTTGCAAATAAGCTCTATAAAATTCATACATAATTGTTGCTCCTTCAATTTTTGATTTTGGTTTCCCCTCATAGTGTTTGTTAGTGTTGACTAACTTGTTGGTGGAAAAGCACATTTGGAGGAGGCTATTGCCAAGGTGAGTTGAAAAACAATGACAAAACCTTTCAAAATGGCCCCTAGCTTAGGCTAGCTACAAAGGAAAGGTATTCTTCTGTTCAAGCTTGCACTTGATTAAATTGTGGTATTAATTTTGAACATAGCTTAATTAAAACAAGAAATGAACCAAACACTTCAATTTTAAGAATTTCCTTGTTAAGAGATTGGAAAAGAACAAACTAGTGTTTGAGTGTTTGGAACAAAGAAAGACAATAGGGATATGCTCTTCACTTTTTAAGTGAATCAAACTCCCAAACTTGTCAGCCTAAGTTCACTTCTTGCTTTCAATATACATGCTAGTTAAAATAGAGATTTAGTGGGCTCACCTCCCGAGTTATGCCTTAATGAGGCCGGTGAGAGGGACAGCCCAAAGTGGGATACACTTGCTTTTACCACGAGAATCCATCCCACTATAAAATGAAACGCATACATCCTTAATGGGGTGTGTGACAAATGGATCTTGAATTTTTTGAATTTCCTCTAGTGGTCCTCACAGATTGCACAAAATCATACTTTGGTGCATGTGGGAAACCCTTTAACATACTTGAGGGTTGAAAATTTAAGATCTATATGAATGGAATCCATAATAAATCCTGGATAAAGTAGCAAGCCTACCTTTTAGAGCCATGTTAAGAGCCAAATCCAACTTTAGGTAAGCTTCTTGGAATTCTTTCTTGTGTTATACTTGTGGAAATGATTGAGAATATACACATTAGATTGTTTTAGGGACATGATGAAAAATTGATGTGTGTGTTGAGATTGTTTTTTATTTTCAAACAAGAAAATTTCAAAGGACCTGATCTTAAAAGTTTAAAAAATTCAAAATCTTACAACCTAGTTAGAGAAGTGCCGCCTATGCACAAAATAATCCCGCATATCAGAGGTTTAGTCACGCCTGTGACTTTTATGAAAATGCTTATCAATAGGAAAGTCATGCCTAGAACATATTGAATCACGCTTGGTAAAACTGAAAAATTGCCTATCAATAGGAAAGTGTCACCTGCATCCCTGTAGAGTGTCACCTAACAATATACCAATTCACACGTATGCAAAATTTAGTCACGCCTACACTCAATTCAATGACACCCAGAAATCTAAAAGGGAAAACAAAGAGTATTTGTAGGAGGGGTCAGAAAATTTTGAGCATATATTTGAGTACCCTTTTCCGTGTTCTTACTATTCCAACCTTCAGTCCAGTTAAAAATCTTGTTCTACACCATTTTTGAAAATTTTACAAAGGATTAGACCACAGGTAATATTGACTCTTATTCTCCAAGGTTCATGCCTACTTTGACTAGATCCTACTACATCAAGAAAACCTTGCAAGAAGATGGAACTTATTTGAGTCAAGAACTCCCTTACCCAGGAGACGAGTCTACCACTCCAAGAATACCCTAAAAATCACTTGAACAAGAAGGGGAGGACAACATGATGTACTATGGTAGTTTGGGTAACAAAAGAAATAGTGGCATCGACCCCAAGAACCAAGGTGATGCCAATAATGGGGCATTGACATAAATAACCAAGGCAATACCAATAGTGGGGGGGTGGATCAAAATACTCAAGGAATTGATACCACCCACCAAAGAACTAATATTGAACCAACCACTGAGGATGCCATTGATGAAAAGGTTGATGAAGCCATTCAATGCCCCTATTTCTTAAGACTCATGGAGAAAGCAATGGCAAGAGATAAAGCAAAGTATTTCATGGACCTAGCTCGAATGGGTCTTACACTTCCATGAGATTATGATGTGAATCAACTTAGACCACCCGAAGTTGAAGAAAGTGCCATTGACATCATGAACAAATAGTTCAAAATATTTCAAATGCAACTAGATACAATCAAGCAAAGTGGGGATCCCAAACCCTTTTCTATCGAAACACTGTGTCCATTCCTATTTGATAGAAGTATAGTAATGGCACCATTCCTGATCAATGCAGTGTTCCCCAAATATGACAAGTATGAAGGAACGTCAAATCCACAAGATCACCTACATGAGTTTTGTGCATTAAGCTTAGAGTTCATGCATGATACAACCTATTTAATGAGACTATTCCCTAGAAGCTTAGGAGGCATGGCTATGGAGTGGTTTTCTAAGTTACCCTCTGGCATAAAAACCTTTGAAGAATTAGCTTCAAAATTTGTGGCCCATTACTGATATAACATTAAGCATGAGGTCACGATGATAACATTATGCAACACTAAACAAAAAGATGGAGAGGCATTCCTCACTTTCTTACAAAGGTGGAGGACAGTATTCGTGAGGTATCCTATGAGTGTGCCCGAGAAGGAAAAAATGGATATATTCATTAATATTTTGAGCACCGAGATGAACTACCGATTGAGAATGCAATGTCCCAAGACATTTCAAGACCTCCTAGAAAATGGAGTAACAACAGAAGAAGTGTTGGTTAAGAGTGGAGAACTAAAATTGTATAAAGATAACAAGAACAACTCTAACAAAAACAACTCCAATAATGGCACCAAACAAAATAAGAATTGGTTCAATAGCAATAGTCGGTATAAAAACAACAATAAGGGAATAGTCAATGATGGGGTTGTTGACTCTAGCAACTTGAAGATAACTCCCTTTTCTCTTACAGAACACCTAATTAGGTGAATAATGCCAACCAACCTCCAATGTACCTTCCAAAAATAATGCTAATAGTGGTTTATGCACCCTAAAATGGTCACCTAGACTTTGGGCCCCCATTCAACAATTTATCAAATCCCTGAATTAATATTTTCAAAAATCAGCATTTTATCAATTATATCAATTTCCTTGATCAAATCCTATTTTATCATTTTTGATTATTTGCCTTGGGCTAACCATTTTATCCTAAAGTCTTTATTTATTTAAAAGGAATTCCCTCCCCTTTTATTAAATAAAAATCCCCCACTTTTCCTCTTATCCTAAGTTGCACAAATAAAACATTATTCTTATTTTATAAAAAGAAGAAAAGAACTTTTTGTCTCATATGGACACAAAAGTCAACTCTTATTTTCTCATTAGAGAATATTTGTGCACATGGATTGCTCCTTTTTCAAGCTCCACCCTTGATTAAATCTTTTGCCTCTTAATCTCCATGGTCCATTCATTTTCAATTCCTTTAAAAGGAGAGCTCTTTTCTCATTCTAGGATCCCAACTTTGAATACTAATCTTATGCTGTAGGATTTCTTAGAGACTTTGGAACTTTTGGAGATTATTTCTTGCATTCTAGTTTCTTTCTTGCATCATAGCTTTCATGGCATCTAGCTTAGTTTTCTTTATGCTTTAGATTAGCTCACATAGCTTAATTAGCAAGGGTTTGTAATACTTTCCTTTCATAGCTTAGCTTGCATCTTCATTCTTAGCATAGCTTGCATTGCATTTCATTTTCATTGTTGATTCTTGAGGATATTGGCATTCTTGCCCTTGTCTCTTTGAATCTCCCATTGTGTGGTTTACTAGCAAGGTTGCATGCTTCAATAGCTCTAGCTGAGAGCACTATTCAAACATCCTTGTGACTCCATGCCTAAGGAGCTCTAGGTCACTTTCTCAAGGTTTCCCATTCATGGATTCCCTTGGAAGTAATGACTTAGAGAAGTGCACTATTTAGTGTGTACATTTTTGGCGCCCACCATGGGGTAGAACATTCTTGTTTTGTCCTTCATTTTTGATATTTCCATTATTTTTTTGGTCAATATTTGCTTGCTATTTCGTCAAAAATTTGCTCTCTAGTTTTTTCTGACAGAATTATCGTTCGACAATTTTCTAGTGTCATACTATACTTTCTTACATACCAGTGTGATATTTTACCAGTTATAATATCACACGCTTTGGCATATTATATCACATTATTTTTCTATTTTCTGTCGCATGCAGGTAGTAGGAATTATTGCCCGGAGATATATTATCACACCAGTACAGGATGAAATATCGCATGACTGTTTCTCTGATAGAAATATCACCCAGGCCTGGCAATGAAGAATTTTTGTCATTTCTTTGCAAGATCTACTTGGTTTTGTTTGGATTTTTGATTTGTTGTTGTAGAACAGGGGTCTATTTGTAGATTTCATTTGATTTTTGATGTGCTAACCCTTGTAGGGCTAACAAGTGGTGCTTGTAGGTGCTTCTATTGCTTGATTATTTGCTTAAAAGAATGCATGTCAAAGCTTCAAATGCACAAGGGCTACTAACAGTTTTTGTAGGGCTGCCCAAAGCATAAAAACCAATCAAGTGCTTGTTTACTTGCTTTCTTTTGAGTGTGGCATATACTAGTTGTTTCATTTCATAGGCACTTAATATCTTGTTGTAGGAATCTTTGGGTGGTAGGAGAAGTATGCTCTTCACCCTTGTGGTGAACTAGAAAATCTTGACCCATCTTTAGATTTTGAAAGCAAGAGGATAATTGAACCTTTTCTTGGTGTGTTTGGGAGATATTTTTGAGCTAGGAGATTATGCTCTTCACCCTTGAGGTGAAACAGAAATCCTGACATTCAAAGGTTGATCCACTTTTTGTTTAGCTTTTAGAATCCTTTAGCAGGCCTGCTCTTGAGCAATTAAGAGGAACGACCCAAGTGGGGACAAGCTTTTCGCCAGCTATTCTGACCCACTATAAACTCAAGGCTATCAAGGACACAAAACCTTGGTAGACATAGTACTTGTCTTTACTTGATGTGGGTACTTGTGGGATTGTGACTATGAGGAAAGTGTTGAGCAAGAATGCTTAAGGTACTCTTGTGGCCGTGAGGTCCGTTACTTGCCACAAGGTAAGGAGTCCCTTTGGGGAGCAAGAGGGGTATTACAAATGAAAGCCCTTATTAAGAATCATAGATAGAAGCCACCTTATTTTTCCACTTAGCTTCTTGGTACAAGGATTGATCCAAGTGGAATAACTTGGATCACCCCAAGATTACTCACCATCTGTGTTCCTTTGGTTGTGTCATTGGCACTTCCACAACAAAGCCAATATCTATTGTGGGTAACCACTTTTTGTGAGGCAATGGGACATCAAGTGTGGGCCAAGTTGTTAAGTATTGAGCCATTGACTTTTTAGGCTAGTAAGTGCTTGAAGTGTTCTCACTGTGATCTACCCATGTAAACGTTCTCACACATCAAACATCACGGTAGCATTCATAGGATTTTATTGCTTTGATATCACAATTGCTTGTCTTGGCAAGGTTGATTTTGCCCTTGTGCAAGTGTTTTATGACATGTTTGATCACCTACTATTTGCAAACCTATCTATTTACTGCTGTCACTGTGCTTGAAACTGAAAAATCTAACCTTCAAACTGAAATTTTGAACAAACTGCCCTTAAAAATGAGATTTTTAGCACTCACTGGTCAAGAGTCGTATGATCTTGAAACTGTATCACACATTGTACTAAGAATTATCGTGTGATAGTTCGTCATTGGAAGACTATTGCACTGCTTGCCTAGAAATTATTGCACAGGTTGCTTGGAAACTATCGCCCTGCTTACTACAAATATCGCCTACTCAGAAATTTTTGCACTGTTAGCCTGGAAACTGTCGCACATAGTCTTTTTGATGCCTATCTAGCTTATGCAATTTTCAGTCTTTCCTTAGTCGACCAGATTTTAGTAGGTGACCTACTCTACTACTAGAAACCTGTTTGTACCTTGGATTCCTGATTTTAGACCCCTTGAATTAGTGTTCTCTGATTTTACAAAGTAGTCTTTCTTGGCATTGATAAGTTAGGATTTATCCTTGTTGAAAAAGTACACCTTTAGATTCTTTGGTAACACGCTTGGAGAGTTTTAGTACTCTTTTGTCCAATTCACTTCCATCAAAATTCAATTTCAATTATATATTTGGCAAATCCATCCTCTTGGTCCATATGTGTTAGGATACTCATCCTTTTAGTAGACACCTCTATGGCAGTGTTGGTTTGTACCTTTTGCAGCTTTCTACCTTACCATCTCTTTTTGGACAATTGAACACTTTCACTATCCTTGTTTGGTATTGACATTTCATAAGGTCATCTTATCACCAAGGGTATTTTTCTTTCATGTTAGTTATGACAAGGTACCAAGTTAGTCAAGGAAAATGACCTAAAGTTGTCTTTGAACAATTACCCTTAGTCCAAACTCGTCAAAAGTGAAAGGGGAAGAAACCCATCTTTGATCAATCACCTAGGAGAAAGTCTGAGGCTTGGTTTGACCCAAAGAGCAATCCTAGTGAGTTGAGTACCTCTTTACCATCCTCTCAATCAAATATGGATATGAGCTACACTTTGACTAGGAAATAAAGAGAAGCAATGGATCAAACTCTTGATGACATTTTTCAAAGACATAGGGATAACATGTTGTTTGGTGATGATAATCAACCTGAATCACCCCCTATTAACTCAAGATATTTAGATGCACATCAAAGAGCTAAAAGACATTATGGGAAAGCTCACCAAGATGCACGGTCACAACATGAAGACCGAAACAATGAATCTAGTGATGCTCATGTGAATGCCGCATTTACTAATGACTTGTTTAGACACTCAAGGTCCAACTCTCTGCTCAAAACAACCTCAAGATATGCTAATGAAAGGCTTAAAAGAATTGAGCATGAAAAGAAAGCCTTTTTGGATGAACAAGCAACTAAAGAAGAAAGGTTTAGACACCTAGAGGAAGAGCAACAAGCCTTGTTGGAATTGAGAAGAAAAGCATTCCAAGAAGAGAAAGATAGGCTTTTAGCCCAACAACTCAATGACCAATTTAACAAAAGGTGTACCAATAGTGGAAACAACTCTCCATCCTCTACTCCCTCAAGAACCCCAAGAAGTAGAAGGCGGTCAAGGACCCCTTCAAGATCTCCTAGTCCTAGAGGAAGGAGGATTTCACAACATACAAGATGAACACCTCCTAGGAACTCAAGACAACCCTCCCAACGAGCTCATCATGGCTCTCAACATGGAGGAAGTAGTGCAAGTTTTGATGATCAAGACTTTATGAGAATGCAACAAGAGCCACTATTCCAACAATATGTGGAGAAGTACCTTGATCAAAATAAAGATAGGTTCCTAGAGAGTTTGATTAACAAGGGTGCTAGAGTCCCTTACAACTTTGATGTGGATAGGAGGATCAAGAAACAAGGACCCTCTCAAGAAGAGGAAATCAAGCAACTCAAATGAATGATGGAAAAGGTGTTGGCACCTAAAAGTTCCTTTTCACTTGATTCTATTTGTCCCAATCCTTTCGACAAAAGTGTGATTATGACGGATTTTCCTAGGAAAGTTGAAATTCCCCAATACGACAAGTATGATGGCAATGACAACCCACATGATCATGTGTGTCAGTTTTATATCATGAATTTTGAGTTCCACCAAGATGAATCTTACCTTATGAGGTTATTTCCAAGGAGCCTCAAAGGCCAAGCCATGGAGTGGTTTACCAACATAACCCCTCCCGTCAAAACTTTCAAAGAACTTGTCCATAGATTCATTCAACATTTTGCATACAACTTGTTAAGATCAGTCACTATGTTAGACTTATGCAATTTGAAATAAAACCAAGGGGAATCCTTTGTTACCTTCTTGCAAAGGTGGAGATGATTGTGCTCCTACTATTCTAGGACTATTCCTGAGTATAAAAGGATTGACATCATTGTTAGTAATTTGGTGCCTGAAATGCATTATGAGGTTCAAAAAATGGTCTTTGATTCCTTTGATACTATGGTTGAGATAGCATGTCAAATTGAGGATGTCTTAAAAGAACAAGGCACTTTGACCAAACATAGCAATACCAACAACGGTCAAAATCCTAACAATGCTAATAAGGACAAAGGCAAGCACTCACACTGGAATAAGAATAAACAAGTAGTCAACGATGGAGTTGTGGAATCTTCCCAACCCAAGGATCAAGGAGTCCTAAATTTGTCTAGTGCAGTCCAAGCTATGAAGCTCAACACATCCTCCAACCAACAAGAGAATAAACCTAAGTATCAAGAAAAGCCCAAGAAAAATTTGAGATAGTTTTCTAAACTGGGTGACTCCTATGAGGATGTTTTCAAGACCCTTATTGCTAATAATCTTGCACAACCACAAGATCCAAAAAAATTCCACATACTTGATGTTAAGCCACATTGGTGGAATGAAAAAGCTTTCTACAAATGCCACAATGGCATTGGACATGACATTGAACATTGCTGGAAACTTAAACACCTTATCTAGGATCTTATTGAAAGTGGTAAACTTCATATTGATGGGTTGAATACAAATGTAGACCACAAGGTATTCAAGGATCCTTTGCCCAAATATGAAAAGGGGGAAAGCTCTAAACCCAAGAATGGCAAGGCTGAAATCAACTATACCTACACAGGTGTAGAAAATGTGGTTAATATGCTTGAGATTGTTGAAGAAAATGTCAACATGATGCGAAACAAAGATTCTTATAGTCATGATGTGGGCTCTCCTATATTTGATGAAGAACCTGTGGTGGTGCTTAGGGGTCCTCACTCTCAAAGGTCATCCCAAGCTCTTAACGCTATCACCAGAAGCCAAAGTCAAGGTCCTATGGTTATTAGAGGTCCTAATTCCAACCAGTCTACCAAACCCAAGCAAGTGACATCCAAGAATATCACCACCAAGTTACCAGCCAATCCTGAAATGAGCTACAATCTTGTTGACTAGTTATAAAGAACACCAGCTCAAATCTCAATTTTTGAACTCCTAGAATTGTCTCCAAGACATAAGCGTGTCCTTGAGGATGCTTTGCGTACAGCCAATGT
Source organism: Chamaecyparis obtusa (assembly GCA_027943335.1). Classification (NCBI taxonomy): domain Eukaryota; kingdom Viridiplantae; phylum Streptophyta; class Pinopsida; order Cupressales; family Cupressaceae; genus Chamaecyparis; species Chamaecyparis obtusa. The sequence continues at coordinate 77,672 of BSBK01004546.1, read as the reverse complement.
TCCTAACAACATAGATGTTGACCAATTCCAAAATATGGTTAACCACCTTGCTAGCCCTCACTACCTAACATTCTCAGAAGAAGATGACAAATTCTTGAGGCATCTGCATAATCTTGCCCTTCATATTGAAGTCATGGTTCACAAGACCCGTGTCAGGTGTGTGTTGATTGATGGGGGTGTTGGGCTCAATATTTGTTCCTTGACTTTGTTGAAGATACTGGGTTACTCTAAGAAAGTTATTGATACTCATAAGAAAATAACCATCAAAGCCTATGATGGGGTAGAGAGAAGCTCCAAAGGCTTGGTCATCCTTCCTCTCAGGATTGGCCCCATTGAAAAGGACATTTTTTTCCAAATTTTTGATGCTGGTCCTTTAGCCTATAATATCCTTCTTGGTAGACCATGGATCCATGACATGCAAGTAGTGCCATGCACCTACCACCAATATATCAAGTTCCCCTATAATAGAGTAGAAGTTTGTATACCCGGGTATAGCACATTATCTATTAATGCAATTTCAGTAGGGATTCATGTTCCTCTCAATAGAGAAATAGAGATTTTGATACCACTTTAGCACAATGTCAGAATAATTTTAAAGCCATAGACCTTGGTATGGGGGGTTATCAAATTGACTCCTTCACAAAACTTCCAGTCTCAGCTAGGTCCTATGGTAAACCTTAACAAGAGATGCATCCCTCATCTTCAGTAATGACTTTGTTTAGTACATTTGTAGAGTCCTCAGTGCCTATAGAAGATGAAAAAGAAGAGGTAGCTATTAGAGATTGGATTTACAAGGAGGAAAAATACAAGCATAATGAAAATTTCTCCCCATCTCCTAAAGCTTATGGGAGAGGATACACTTTGGTCAAAAATATGGGCTACCCAAGTCATGGTCCTCTCAGTCACAAATTAGATTTTAAGGCTAAACCACTCAATCATGCTTTCTTTGGCCGCAGCTCTAAGACAATGGTTGGCCTAGGTTTTGAAAGTCAGAATAAGAAAACTACTTCTATCCTTGCTGCAATGAATAGTGATGATGAATCTAGCTACATTCCTAATTTGAAAAATCAACAAGATAGGTGTGAAGATTGTGTCCCTTCCACCAATCTCCTTTGGGAAGATTTAGATGCTCCAGTTATCAATCCAACAGTTTCAGACCTAGAACAAGAACAATCCACTATTGAAGATCATGTTGAGGATCCTATTCAAGAACATCAGTACACAAATGGCATTCAAGAAGGTGTTACCCTTGCTGACATCAAAGCCTCTACCTCAAGGCCTAAAAATCATGCTTGGTGTAAACATCCTAGCTGGGATTTAGATACAGACTCACATGAGTATGAGTGGGAGACTCTTTCTGACTGTTCTATAGTTGACATGGACATTAATGTTGTCCATACATATAGTTCCCAACCTGAGGTAGCTAACAAGTCTAGTGTAGGATTAGAGGATTAGAATCCACAAGTCACTTTAGTGGACGATGCTTTGCTAGGTAGGATAAGTCCTGATTTGGGTACCTTAGAGGGATACTAGATGAATCCTAACTCTACAATCACCAGAGATGATACCATTCACATACATAATATCAAACCAGTCATTGACCTACCCCTTGCCAATCCTCACTTAATTGATCGGTCTCAGTGCTATCAAGAACCTCAACTCCTAACTTTTTAAAATGACTATGAGATAGCATGTTACCTAAATGCTCTCAAACTTGCAGTCTCTTCCACCAGTGAACCAACTACAAGCATGACAGAACCAGATATCAAGTACCTTAGTCACAAAATGAAAAGAAAAGAAAAAAAGAATAAGAGTTTTGATGGAAAAAACCACTGTGTGGCGGTGTCAGAACCTAAAAAAGTAAAAATAATGGACATATCCGAGGGTGAAAACCTCTTTGAGGCACCTAAGGATGAGTTAATTGATCATCTCCCAAGTTACTTTTAGGATAGATCTTTAGTACTTGTTGAGCCTACATAGCCAGTTAATTTGAATACACCAGAGGCTCCACAAATTGTGCATTTAGCTCAGTCTCTATCAACATAGGAAAAATAAGCATATACCAAGTTCCTACAGACCAAGAAGATCAATTTTGCTTGGACTTATTTAGCCATGCCAGGATTGGACACTAGTCTCATTATGCATCACTTGTCCATAGCTCCAGGTATCAAACTAGTAAAACAAAAATTGAGGAAAATGCATCCTTAGATAGCTCTTCTTGTCAAAGCTGAATTAGAAAAACTCCTCAGTCAAGGATTTATAAGAGCCATTGATTATGCCGAATGGATATCCAATATTGTACCAATTTCAAAACATGACAAGTCCATTCGCATTTGCACAGATTTTAGAGATCTTAATAAAGCATGCCCAAAGGATGATTTTCTAGTCCCAAACATAGACATGATAGTGGACATGACTGTGGGCTATGAGATTTATTCTTTGATGGATGGTTTTTTTGGGTATAATGTAATCAAAATAGCTCCTGAAGACTAGGAAAAGACTGCTTTCACTTGTGCATGGGGAACCTATTGCTGGAATGTCATGCCATTTGGATTAAAAAATGCAGTAGCTACTTATCAAAGAGCTATGACTACCATCTTCCATGACATGATGCATAAGAATATGGAAGATTATGTGGATGACACCTTAGCAAAATCTAAAAAAAGGGATACACATCTAGGCGATTTGGAAGTAATTCTAGATCGTATGGAATAGTTTCAATTGAGACTAAATCCCAAAAAGTGTGAATTTGGGGTCACCTCTGGAAAACTCCTAGGATTTATCATTTTAATTAAAGGAATAGAGGTGGACCCAGAGAAAGTTCAAGCAATAATGAATATGCCGCCTCCCAAAAACATCAGTCAAATGAGGAGTCTTCAAGGATGCCTTCAATCTATAAGGAGGTTTATTTCACAACTGGCTGAAAGAGCTCAACCCTTTAATAAGACTTTACACAAAGGGGTTAAATGTGTCTGGAATGAAGATTGTCAGCAAAGCATGGACCAAATCAAGCAATACTTGGCCAATCCTCCAATCTTAATGCCTCCTATCCCAGGAAAACCACTCATATTGTATGTGTCAGCAACAAAATCTTCCCTGGGGGCATTATTGGCTCAACTTGATGATATTGGAAAAGAAAGAGCTATCTATTACATTAGTTGTACTCTTGTGTCATATGAGGTCAACTACACTAGTATTGAAAAATATTGCCTAGCGGTGGTGTTTGCTTCCCAAAAGTTGCAGCATTACATGCTTGCACATACAATACACCTCATTGCAAAAATTGATCCTCTCAAATATTTGCTTGGTAAGGCTTCTCTCATAGGTAGATTTGCTAAGTGGATGATGATCCTATTAGAATTTGACACAGAGTATGTTGAGCATAAGGCTATAAAAGGACAACCCATTGGAGACCACTTGGCTAATTTTCCAATTAGAGACAAAGCACCAATTCAAGTTGAATTTCCCAATGAGCACATAATGTACATGACTACAAGAACATGGAAGATGTTCTTTGATGGCTCTTTCATGCAAAATAGTTCAGGTGCAGGAGTGTTATTTGTTTCTCCCCATGGGTACACAATTCCTAAGTCTTACAAACTATTGTTCCCATGCACAAATAACATTGCTAAGTATGAAGCCTTGACAAATGGACTCAAAATGGCTATAGAGTGGAGAATCACAGAGCTGCACATTTATGGGGATTCACAATTGATAGTCAACCAAGTTAATGAAGAATACCAAACAAAAGATGAAAAATTGGTACCCTACAAGAAAATAGTTGATTCATTGCGATGATATTTTACCTTTGTTACATTTCAAAAAATCCCTAGAGTAGAGAATAAAGTAGCTGATGCTATGGCTACATTGGCTTCACTTCTTCAGCTAGAATAGCATGAGTCTAGATTTGAATTCCTGGTGGAAGAGCTACATTACCCTATCTATGAATCCCAAGAAAGCCAAGTTTTTTGTACCCTTATTGGCCATGAGTCATCCTGCTATGGTGCTATTTATCCATACCTCCATGATGGTACTATTCCCAAAATCTTCAATCATTTTGAATGAAGAAACCTAACCTGAAATGCCTCTCACCACACCCTTATCTCTAGTGATTTGTATAGGAGGGGTTTAGATGGGACACTTCTTAGGTGTTTAGAAAGGGATGAGTCCAACCAAGTGTTAGTTGACATTCATGAGGGCATTTGTGGAGGACATTATAATGGTCTTTCCATGGCTCGACAGTTGCTTAGGGTAGGGTACTATTGGCCTACCATGCAAACAGATGTAGTAGCTTTTTCCAAATCTTGTGAAAAGTGTCAGAAACATGGTAACCTGATACATGCTCTAGGCAGCGAGCTTATTCCTTCTATTTCTCATTGGCCATTTCAGTGCTGGGCCTTTGACCTCATTGGGAAGATTCATCCCAACTCATCAGATGGACACAAATTCATTATCACTGCTACTAATTACTTTACCAAATGGGTAGAAGCTGTCCCAATTTCTGTTGCCTCAAGCAAGACAGTTTCTTTGTTTATTTTGAACCATATCATCTGTCAGTATGGAGTGCCTTCTAAAATAATAATTGACAATGGAGGTCAGTTTAAAAACAAGGACCTTAAACATCTCTGTAAGAAATTCAAGATAAAATAGCATTGGTCCTCCATTTACTTCCCGCAATGAAATGGACAAGCAGAAGCTTTGAATAAAACCATTCTTAAAATTCTCCATTGAACAGTTCACAAGAATGGTAGAGATTGGCATCTATAGATAAATCTGGCCTTGTGGGCTTATAGAACAAGTATTCATACTCCAACAGGGGCTACTCCTTTTTCCCTCACTTATGGTGTTGAAGCAGTGTTACGTTTAGAAGTGGAGATCCCTTCTCTTAGATTTTCCCTTAAAGGTTTAGTGATAGATGAAGACTACCGCGCCATGAGACTTCAAGAACTAGAACTTCTAGATGAAAATCGTAAAGCATCTTTTGATCACATGAGAGTTTACCAAAAGTGTATGTCCAAAGCATTCAACAAGAAGGTTCACCCTAGAGAATTTCAAGTGGGGGATCTTGTCCTATGAGAAAACCCTAAGAACCAACAACATAGAGAGCAAAAGGGAAAATTCAAACCCAATTGGTTTGGACCATACATCATTACTGCTACTTTTGGTACAGGTGCTTATTTACTATCTGATCTAGAGGGGGAATAGCTCCTTGATCTTATTAATGTTTTGCACCTCAAGAAGTTCTATCCATGATGCCTATTCTGTCTGGGGGCATCCTTTGTACATACTTATTGATCCTGAAAAAATTCTAAAAAAATTCATATATGATGCTGAAAAAATCCTAAAAAGCATATAAAGTCCTGAAAAAAATACAAAAAAATAAAAAAATTAAAAAAATTAAAAAAAAAAAAAGAAAAAGTGCCTTGGTAGCAAAAATACAAAAAAATTGAAAAAATAAAAAAATCTCCAAGTGGTGAAAACCTGGAAACAAGTGCTACTTGAGGCCTTTGCACCCTTGTTTCTTAGCATGAGTCCTCAACACTTAGCCTTTCTCCATCATGCCTTGACCTTGTTGCCTTGGTTTGGAATTGGTCTTTGTCTTTGTCTAGGGGGCATAACTATGTTAGCTTCGGTCTCTAGGATGCATTGGTCTTTAGGACATCTTGCAAATGGTGTTTTTCAACACCACCTCAAACTATGTTTTTCAACACTACCATAGTGTCAAGTGTTTCTCAACACTTATCACATATCTTAACCATAGTCTAGCATGATATGGTATTTCTCACTCATAGATGTGATACTCAAAGTTTGACTCTATGACCTACACACACACACTTAAACACTCAACTTGTTGAGACTTGTTTGACTTTATTTTTAGATGTGATACTCAAAGTTTGACTCTATGACCTACACACACACACTTAAACACTCAACTTGTTGAGACTTGTTTGACTTTATTTCTTTGTGTGCTGTCTATGATGATTTCTTTGATGAGTGTTCTCTCCCTAATAGTTTTCGATGATGCCGAGCTAGAAGACTGGGGGCATGCAGACATGTTTTATTGCTTTTTCTGCTTGTGGGTATATTTTATCGGTCCTAATTGACATTAGCATTTATGCTTGTTCCACTTGACAATGGGATCTACAAGGTATTATCCATGACTATTTTCGCAAGTGCATACTTCTAGCCATCTTGACTTTCCTTGTATCTTGATGCGAGTATAATCTTGCTATATTAAACTTAGGTAATCTCACTGCACTAGTCATCTTGATCTATATGTCTTTGATGCCTAAGTGAGATTCCCACATATCTATCTAATATAGATCATATTTAGATTCACATAGTCATACTAGTGTGCATTGTATGATCTTGCGATGCTACCAATAAAGTTTGATGATGAATATTAGAGTCTAAAAAGCTTTGTGACTTTGCAAGTAAACCACCTTTTCATAGTAGCTTGCATTTTTAGGTTCATGTTAGTTTAGTTTTTCATCTTGCATATGGAGAGAGCTCTCCTTTCATCTTTTGTGGACCTATCATTCAACTGTGCTCACCTTTCACTTCTTCCCGATCATGTCTTTCACTTCTTGTCTTTCATATCACATCATTTTCTATTCATTTCGGGATTGAAATCGAAACCTGAGTTCACCTTAATTGTCAAAATCACAACTTTCACCCTCTTCTACATAGTTGAATGACCATTTGAGGCCTGATCCTTTGATCTTTGTTGGGGAATCTTTATTTCTTCATCCCCATCTCTTTCAAACTCCTAGTCTTTCATTCACTTTTATTCGCTTCATCTCTCTGAGGTTTGACTTCATTTTTATCCTATATCTTTCTCAGTCAAACTTAGTCAAACTGGGGCATATCTTCACTACTTGATGGTTATCCTATCATCTTTCACCTTTGATTATGATTTCTAGTGACTTGATCAAGTTTATCAATTTGTTGTTTCTCCTCTACCTGATTTCGATTTCGATTCCAAGGGGGTAGTACCTATCAGCTTTAATCTTTGATTCAGCTTATCAATCAGCTTTGCTTGAGATTCTTATCTCTTATTTGAGACTTTATTATCACCTAGCTATATAGGTGTTGGTCTTGTCTTTCAACTTATCTTTGTCAGCCTATGCTTATGCTTGTCCTAATATGTTCCCATTTGTCGAACACATCTCTGGATTGTTTTGTGATCCCAAATCGATCTCACATTTCAATTTCATTCTTTGACTGCATGTGATCCCAAATCAATCTTACATTAGTCAAAGAGGGGCAAATGTATGCAACCTAAAATGGTCACCTAGACTTTGGGCCCCCATTCAGCAATTTATCAAATCCCGGAATCAATATTTTCAAAAATCAGCATTTTATCAATTATATCAATTTCCTTGATCAAATCCTATTTTATCATTTTCGATTATTTGCCTTGGGCTAACCATTTTATCCTAAAGTATTTATTTATTTAAAAGGAATTCCCTCCCTTTTTATTAAATAAAAAACCCCCACTTTTTCTCTTATCCTAAGTTGCACAAATAAAACATTATTCTTATTCTATAAAAAGAAGAAAAGCACTTTTTGTCTCATATGGACACAAAAGTCAACTCTTATTTTCTCATTGGAGGATATTTGTGCACATGGATTGCTTCTCTTTCAAGCTCCACCCTTGATTAAATCTTTTGCCTCTTAATCTCCATGGTCCATTCATTTTCAATTCCTTTAAAAGGAGAGCTCTTTTCTCATTCTAGGATCCCAACTTTGAATACTAATCTTATGCTGCAGGATTGCTTGGAGACTTTGGAGCTTTTGGAGATTATTTCTTGCATTCTAGTTTCTTTCTTGCATCATAGCTTTCATGGCATCTAGCTTAGTTTTCTTTATGCTTTATATTAGCTCACATAGCTTAATTAGCAAGGGTTTGTAATACTTTCCTTTCATAGCTTAGCTTGCATCTTCATTCTTAGCATAGCTTGCATTGTATTGCATTTCTATTGTTGATTCTTGAGGATATTGGCATTCTTGCCCTTGTCTCTTTGAATCTCCCATTATGTGGTTTACTAGCAAGGTTGCATCCTTCAATAGCTCTAGCTGAGAGCACTATTCAAACATCCTTGTGACTCCATGCCTAGGGAGCTCTAGGTCACTTTCTCAAGGTTTCCCATTCATGGATTCCCTTGGAAGTAATGACTTAGAGAAGTGCACTATTTAGTGTGTACAAGTGGAAACCAAGGAAATAATTCAAGGAGTAATAAATTTGATAAATATTTGGTGCCAACTCCTCAAAAGAACTTCACACCCTTAGGTGAACCCTTAAAAAAGGCACTAAAGACCCTCATGGCTAATAATATCATTACTCTACCTAGCATTCAGCCTTATGAACCACACAACAAGTCTAGTTGGTGGAGTGCCAATAGCCATTGTGAGTACCATAGGATTCAAGGGCACATGAAAAACAAATGCTTGCAACTAAAGAATATAGTGCAAGACTTAATCGATAATGGCATGATCACCATTGATGGACCTCAAAGCAATGAAGACCATACAACATTCAAACAACCCTTCTATAAACATGACAAAGGGGAGTCATCTAATGGCAAAAAACAAAGTAGCAATACATCAACTTTGCACCACTTAATGATAACATTGTGAATGCTATAATAATCAAGGAACAACCCAAAAAGAGACATCAAATGTTATTACAAGAGGGAAGACTTCAAAAATTACCCTACAAGGGGTTGCTCTTAAAGTTATTAGCACTTTGTAGTCCAACATTGTGATCAAGCAATATTATATAGAAACAAAACCTTATAGCTTGGTAGATCAGTTGCAAAGAACTCCAGCGTAAATATCTATCTTGCAGCTATTGAAGCTATCCCCTAGTCATAAGGAAATTTTAGAAAAAGCTCTAGTAGAGATGAATGCTCCTACTAACTTAGAAGAGTGGAAGTTCCGAAACATGGTAGGTCATCTCATTGCACTTCATTGCTTGTCATTCTCCGACCAAGATAACATGTCTATCACCCATCCGTAGAACCTACCATTGCATATAGAGGTTTTGATTGAATTCCATAGAGTCAAAAGAGCTCTCATTGATGGAGGAGCTGGCCTTAACATTTGTACATTAAGTCTTGTTAAATCTTTAGGGTTGTCCGAGTCTTGCATTGACCCTACAAAAAAATCACCATAAAGGCTTATGATGAAGCCGAAAGGGCCTCTAAAGGCATGATCATATTGCCCATTCAAGTGGGACCTATCAAGAAGGACACCAATTGTCAAGTATTGGACATGAAGTTAACTTATAATATTTTGTTGGGGAGACCATGGATCCACAAGATGTAAGCAGTCCCATCCACGTACCACCAATTCATCAAATTTCCATACATGGGTGAAGAAATCACAGTTGGAGGGGACTCAAACCCATTCCAATATTGCAATGCACTCAAACCCCTTCATGAGCTATTTATTCCACATAACCAGGAAGGAATCATTCAAAGAGCCACCATTGAAGATACCAAAATGGATGATCCTACCATAACATTAAATGCTACTCCAAACCCTCCTCAAGCTAGCTCAATGACATCAACTAAGGGAAAGGAAAAGATGAGCTATGAGGTTCCAACTGCAAATGAGGGTTCAAATCAAGTGCCTAAATCAGAGATAGTACCCTACAAACCCACTAGAGAAGAAAAAGATAAAGCTAAAAAGGAAAACTACAAGAAAATGGATGAGATGATGGATGCATTTGATAAACAATGCAAAATTAGTTCCAAAGGAGTAGGGGAATACTCTATTTCCCTATTTGACATGCCCACATCTCCAAGAACACATGGAAAACCACCAAAAGAACACTTGCCTCATAAGTACAACTCTTACTTCATAAGATAAAGTGAAAAAGTAGCATTCGACAAAGAAGAGAATGAAGTCCTTCAATGGCTTTACCATGATGAAGAAGATACCTCAAACACTCCCATGGAAAGAATCCACCATGTTAATATACAAACTGAGCAATATGGGAAAGGGTTTGAGATAATGCAAAAGATGGGATATAAGGGAAGAGGACCCTTAGGCCAAAGGAATAGAGGTCTACTAGAACCCATTGACCCTACTTGGAGGGCAAAACAAGAAAGGTCCGAAGTAGGCTACTAATATAAAGGTGAAATCTCCAGCCCAATGCAAGATTTCTATCCTCAAGTAAATGCCTTAGAATCTGATGGAGATAGTGATGACTCTCAAGATTATGAGTGGGACACCCTATCTGATGAATCATGTCAAGATAAAGAAGTAGTCACAATAAATACATATTCAAAGATCCCAAGGCAAGAAATTCAAGTCAATGAAGAGCCTAATATACAAGGTCTTAACATAGGACAAGCATATACAAATCTACCATGGATAGATACATTTTGGATGCCTTCGGAGGAAGGAGATTCAAATGTTAGTTTTAACCCACTCATGGCTTTTCCCATGCTATTTCCCATAGAAGTCGACGATGACTCAAGTGAAGGGGATTTCAATCCTTCTTCCATGGACCATCTTGAGGAAGCGCATGTCATAGATCTAAACGATACAATGTATAAACCCTCAAATGAATTCATGTCCATAAACCAAATTGATGAAAACTTGCCTAATGAAACCTTATCCTTAATAAATCCCCATCTTATTGACTGGGACCAAACTGAGCCAAGTGACTTGCTTTACTTCCCAAATGACCAACTTCCCGAATGACCAAGTAGCAAACCAATACCTTAATGCAATTGAGCCCTCTTTCACCAAATGAATTTGAACCAAACATGATAGAAGTAGCGAAGGTTCAATCTCTTAGTCAAAAGAAAAAAATGAAAAAAGAAAAAGAAAAAGAAAGGTTCTAGTGCTGAAAACCATTATGTGGCAGCATTAGAACCCAAAAAAGTAAAGATAAAAGATGTTTTCTTTGGTGAAAACCCAATTGTGGCATCAAAGGAAGAGAGATTGGATACTCTATCGGAGCATGAGGAAGAAAGGTCACCTATACTCATAGAGCTGATAGAAAAGGTTAACATTGGGATGGAAGTGGATCCAAAATTTATACACTTGGCAGCATCGCTTACACCTCTCGAAAGAGAGGACTTCATCAAGTTTTTCCAAGAACAACAAGTAAACTTTGCATGGTCATATGCTGACATGCCCAGCTTAGATCCTAACTTTATAATGCATCATCTGAATGTTAGACTAGGGGTTAAGCCCATTAAGAAAAAGTTGAGGAAAATGCATCCACACATAGCTCTTTTAGTCAAGGCAGAATTAGAAAAATTGTTGAAGGTGGGATTCATAAGGGCAATAGCTTATGCTGAATGGATATCTAACATTGTACTGGTCACAAAACATGACAAATCCATTTGAGTATGCATGGATTTTCAAGACCTAAATCTTTCTTGTCCTAAGGATGACTTCCCACTTTCGAGCATTGATGCAATAGTTGACTTGACAATGTGTCATTCCATGTACTCCCTAATGGATGGTTTCAGCGGGTATAATCAGATCAAAATTGCACCTGAAGACCAAGAGAAGACTGCCTTTACTTGCCCTTGGGGCACTTTTTGTTGGAATGTCATGCCCTTCAGCCTTAAAAATGTTGGAGCCACATATCAAAGGGCCATGACAACTATCTTCCACGACATGATGCATACATTTTTAGAGGATTATGTGGATGATATATTGGCAAAGTCCCACAAAAGAGAAGAACACCTCCAAATTTTGAAAAAGATATTCATTTGGTTGGAGCAATTCAAAGTCAGATTAAACCCAAAGAAATGTGCCTTTGGTGTCTAATCCAGCAAGTTATTAGGCTATATAGTTTTCGCCAAAGGAATTGAAGTGGACCTAGAGAAAGTACAAGCCATAATGGATATGGAGATACCAAAGAACATCAGCCAAATGTGATCCTTACAAGGCAAAATACAATCCATAAGAAGGTTTATTTCCCAATTGGCCAAAAATGTCATTCCTTCACCAAGTTGCTACATAAGGATACTATATTCATGTGGGATGCCGAATGTGATCAAGCCTTCACATTATTGAAGACCTATTTGATAAATCCACCTATTCTCATGCCGCCAATAAAGGGTAAAGCATTGATTTTATACATATCTACTACCGAAAGATCCCTAGGAGTGCTTTTGGCACAAGAGGATGAACAAGGAAAGGAAAGAGCTATCTACTATTTGAGTAGGACATTGATCAAATATGAACTTAACTACACATTCATGGAAAGGGCTTACCTAGTAGTTATGTTTGTATCTAAAAAATTGAGACATTATATGTTGATGCATAAGGTCAAGCTAATTGCCAAAATTGATCCTCTCAAGTATTTGTTAAGTAAAACTGCCCTAATGGGTAGGATAGCAAAGTGGGTTATGATATTGAGTGAATTCAACATTGAGTATGTTGATAGAAAGGCAATAAAAGGGCAAGTGATAGCAGATCACTTAGCTAAAAACCCCATGACTTCTACACAAACTATCCAAGTGGAATTTTTGGATTCTACCATTGTAAACATAGAAGCAAAAATGTGGAAGTTATACTTTGATGGCTCTTATACTTAAGGAGGTTTTGGGGCCTGCATATTATTGGTCACTCCTCAAGGTTACACCATCCCTAAATCCTACAAGCTCTTGTTTCCATGCACAAATAATATAGCAGAATATGAGGCACTAGTCATAGGCATCAAAATGGCCTTAGAATGGAACATCACGGAGCTAAAAATTTATGGAGATTCTCTACTCATCATCAATCAAGTCAACAATGAATATAACACTAAAGATGAAAAGTTGATGCCATATAAGACCATGATTGATGGATGGAAGAAGTACTTTGCCTTGATCACTTTTGAGCAGATTCCTAGAGAGAAAAATAGAGTAGTTGATGCCATGGCCACCTTGACTTCCTTGTTACAAAAACTTGATCAAAATGAGAAGTATGAGTTCTTGGTGGAAGAGTTGGTGAAACCGGAATTCAACCTTCCTGAAACCCAAATTGTTGGACTATTACATGGACATGACTCCCCTTGGTATGACCCTATATATACATATCTCAAAGACCCAATGCTACCTTTAGATCAAACCTGAGCCCAAAAATGAAACTTATACACCAATCAGCCCGTTACATAATCCTCTCAGAAACATTGTATTGTAAGGGTCTCAATGGGACGTTACTTAGGTGTCTAGAGGAGGAAGATTCTAAGTTAGTTTTGCATGAAGTTCACGAAGGCATTTTCGGGTCACACACCAGTGGGTTAAATCTAGCTAAGAAAATCCTTCGCTTAGGGTATTTCTGGAAGACATTAGAAAAAGATGCTTGCCACTTTGTCTGGATATGTAGAAAATGTCAATATCATGGTGACATGATACATGCACCAGCACAGGAGTTAACCCCATTTGTTACACCTTGGCCTTTCTATCAATGGGGGTTTGATTTAATTGGCATTATATACCCACCTTCTTCAAATGGTCACAAATATATCATAACAACAATGGAGTATTTCACTAAGTGGGTCGAAGCGGTTCCTTTGATCATGACTATGGTAAGCAAATTTTCATGTTCATCTTGAACCACATCATTTGCAGATATGGCATTCCTCATGCCATAATAACAGATAATGGAAAACAATTTAAAAACAAGGATGTGGATGAACTTTGTGCTACATTTCATATCACTCACCACTCCTCATCTATCTATTACCCTCAGGGAAATGGGCAAGCCAAAGCCATGATTAAGAACATCTTTAAAATCTTCAAGAGGTTGGTCAATAAATCGGGAAGGGATTGGCATGTGCAAATTAATCCAGCATTATGGGCCTATAGAATGAGCATTCAAACACCTATGGGAGCTACACCATTTTCATTAGTCTATGGGGCCGAAGTAGTTCTACCATTAGAGGTTGAAATCCCATCTCTATGAGTGTCATTACAAGGGTTGATCAATGATGAGGACTAGAGAGTCGCTAGACTTCAACAATTGGAGTTACTTGAAGAACACCAAACACAAGCTTATGAGCACCTGAAAGTGTATCAAAATAGAATCTCGAGGAACTACAATAAACATATCAAACTGAGAATCTTTCAAGTAGGAGACTTAGTGTTGAGAGAGAATCCAAAGAATCAGGTTGAAAGAGAGAAGAAAGGAAAATGGGAGGCTAATTGGCTTGGCCCATTCATCATAGTGTCTTCATTTGGCATAGGAACCTATAAGTTATCAGATTGTGAAGGAGAGGAACTCTAAGAACCCATCAACAACATTCATCTCAAAAGGTTCTACACATGAGGGAGATGAAAGAGTATAAAGAGTATCAAATGAGGAACATCATATTTATTGCACATAGTCGAAGAGATCTTGAAAAATACAAAAAAATTGAAAAAAGAGAAAAATACCAAAAAAATTGAAAAAAAGAAAAATACAAAAAAAAAGAAAAAAAAGAAAAAAGTGCCTTGGTGAAAACCTAGCAATAGGCGCCTTGGTAGCAAAAAAAGAAAAAAGATCCAGGACGTGAAAACTTGGTAAACAAGCACCTTTTGTTCCCTAAAGTTTGTCTTTCCTAGTCACATATGTCCATATTGCATTTCCAACATCCCATTTGTACAACTGACATTTCATCTGTCATTTGTACATAGTCATAATAAAGTCATTCAGTCACATTGTTGCATTGCCTATCAGCCCTAAGTTTGTTGACCGATTACATTTATCACTTGGGGGTAGAAGAGGATTGGAAATTTGGTACCAAATGGATTCAATACATGCTACAATCAATCACATCAGAGAGAGATTTATCAGAGTTTTAGAAGAGTGGAAAGTTTATTGAACCTTTGATGGATATCATTGTTCAAAAGCCTAAGTATTTGATCCTACAACATGATCCTTGAGCCTTCATTGCCTTTATAAATCAGGATTAAAAATTGACAAAACACCTTAAAGATCAGAATGCTTGGAAATACTTTTTGAAAATTAGGAAACATTGCAAAACACTTGAAACTTTCTTTTGATAATCTTTAGGAAATTGACTTTTATCACCTCTTTTGAGCTATTCGATGATGTTTTGACTAGATTAGCCATGAGAAAGACATGATATTTTATTGCCTTTGAGTGATTGTTTTGAGGAAGATTCATCAACTTATGAGAGTTCATCTAACAACATGGTCATTAAAGAACCATCGAGGAATATCTCATAAGAGGATGGATTGACCTTTGCTTATTTATGCAAACGGATCCCTTGGCTATTTAGATCTTCTATATCTTAATACCAAAAATCCACTTGCAAAATTGAATCCGTTGACATTGGTATTCAAACTCCCATAGTTTGGTCATCCAACTAGTGTGATAATGATGATCACCTTCATGAAATTAAGATCTAATAGTAAAAATTAAAAGTAAATACAATGCAAATCTAATTAAAATTGAAACTAAGATCTATAGCATCTCATGGCTCTCTAGAAAGAGGTGGTAAGTGAAGCTCTTAGCTCAAATCTCCACTAGTGACACTTCTAAAACAAGAATGTATGCTGCTATGCTTCTACAATGCTTCTATGATGATAGTTCTAGCTCAAATTGACAAGATATAATGCAAATTACTCTAAATGCTCTTAGAATGCTCTCAATTGCCTATAGTAACAATGATTTGCAAATGAATTTCTAAGATATCCATTGCTCTCAAAATGCTTCATATTTATAGTAAATTCCCAAGGGTAGGGGGTAGAGTGAAGTAATCATGATTTACCTTAGGTTGAGTCAAATACTTTGCTTTGTTCATAAATGGGGGGACAATTTAAAGACTTGTCTCAAAGCTTTGGACAAAAGGACAAGATTGAGTGGTTGAGATTGAAACTTTCAAATGAGTGATTGAGATTCATCCTTTTTGAGTGATTTGTGTCTTTTTGTCCTCAATTCTTATTGGGTGCTCAGCTTTGTTGAAAGATATTAGGAATTATTAAATTCAATTAATTAATTAAATTTAGCCATGTAAGGATAATAGGTTCATTTTGATTTTTGATTTAAACAACTATACAGCTAATTGATTAAAATCAATTATGTATTGTTTTTCACCCCTTTAAGCTTTGATTTAATTATTTAACATCCTTATTTGATTTTTCCTTTGCTTTAATTGATTTTGTCCAACTTGATTCAATTATGTCTATTTTAATTGATTTGATCCCTTTTTGATTGAATTAGTGCATTTTGATGATTTTGAGCCATTTAATTGATTTTTGCAATTTAAAAGCACTTGTCCAATTTTGCGTGTCTACAGTTGTTTTATAAGATTTTATTAAGACTAAATATATTGTTTTATGAGCTCACTATTTGAGCACCTCATGTCCCTATTTTATTGGTCAATGCTCTGTTTGTTATATTAATGCTATTAGATCAAATAGGGACATCAGTAATAAAATAAAACATACAATTTTGAATTTGAGCTCATAAAGATTAACTTTTAGAAGAATATGAATGAATACAAACATACATAAGTGGATGAACATAAATAATGAAGGTACCAAACATTGCCTGAAATAATGAAGTGTTGACCCAGGCTTCAATCCAGTATGCTCTTATATGATCCAAAACCTGCAAGGAAGGAAAAGATGGGGTTAGATCCAAAGGATCTAAGCAATGTTTGGCACCTTATTACTAATCCTCATCTACAATTATGCATGTGCATAGTCAAGCCATACACTTCTAAAATGAACTATGCTACAGAACAATATGGGTGTGTGTTAATGTGATTCAAAATCTATTATGCAAGATTGTTTTATTATTGAGATAAGGATATCTTAAGTCTACAAGAATAAATGTTTTGAGAAATATTTGAATTTAATTTTGACAATAACATGAGGAGTGATATATTTCAAGCTTCATACCACACAATGTTCATAGATTACATTCAATGCATTATTTACCCTTGTCTTGGTGGGAAAACTCTTGAAAACATGCAAAAGAGATTGCATTCAACCATGTTGTTTACATGACACATGTAGTTTACCTCTAGCCTAAATCAGTGTTGCATACAAATTTGTGGATGCTACGTGGTATGAAGCTTTGCTTAAGCTTGAAAATGATAAGCATTATGATGCTGATCTATGGTGTGGTAAGCACAAGTATAGTTTCTCGTAAGCTGCTATTGCCATAGTTTTTTTTTTTCAATAGTTGCAGAATCCAGCTTCTCCTATACTTACACGTATGTATACATTTTGGGCTTGGCTTTAATGTCATGTAAATTTGAGTGAAATGGTAATAATATTTAAGAGCAACAAGTATGACATTTTAAACAACTATGCATATACATTATATAACAGGAGGAGTGATATATTTTAATGGCAACACTTAATGAGAAGACACAAAGAAACCCAAATACCTATGAAGACACACTTGGAGCCATCAGATATTATAAAGGCATTCAAAGACATCAATTGGAGGATTTTGGCACCTATAATGGCCTATGAGGTCATTTCATGCAATAAGAATGGTGAATGTGTAATCAGTCCTAAAAGGACTAATAAGCCTTAGGACCAAATTTGGAGTCTAGGATAGAATTAGGTGTTACAAGTTTCAAATAGGATGATACTTATATGATGGCTTAAGTAAATTGTTCTTACCTTGAGACTAGTACACCATGGGATTAGAGGATGGTTGTTATAATAGAAATTGTGTGTCTGTGGGATACTTTTATATTTTGTATTAAATGATGATAGATACATATGTGTTTCTTCCTTTTGCAACAGTTTATATTTTGATACTTATATCTTGAATTGTCAAATGACCAATGAGTGATAATTTCAAAAGTGTATCATAATTAAAGGCATGTGAATTCATATTATACTTAATCTGAATGCCGCTATGTAATGTTTTTACTTATGATATTAATCTTAATATATCCTTATAGATATCCCTATTTACATCTTTTCATCAAATGACCCAAAAATATCACGAATGGTCCTATATGGTCACTAATAGCCAACTTTCAGAAGAATATGAATGAATGCAAACATACATAAGTGGATGAACATAAATAATGAAGGTACCAGACATTGCCTGAAGTAATGAAGTGTTGACCTGGGGTTCAATCTAGTATGCTCTTGTATGATCCAAAACCTGCAAGGAAGGAAAAGATGGGGTTAGATCCAAAGGATCTAAGCAATGCCTGGTAACATATTACTGATCCTCATCTATAATTATGCATGTGCATAGTCAAGCCATACACAGACTCAACAACATGGTAGCATTTATCCAATAATAGAAAATACATTGCAAATGCCAAGCTCACGGTCTCAATGAAATAAATAGTGTATAAAACAATATATGGTGCACAACAACAACAAGCATGCAATGATAACAATAAAATTGCATGATGCCTGAGCTCAAATTGAAAATAGTAAGTGTATTAATGTATGTTTGCATGATGCCAGATATTAAACATTGAGCTCATGAATAATGCCAGTATTAAATAGTGAGCTCGTGAACAATGTATGATGCCCTGGCTTGCAGCCTGTGAGCCATCAATATATTTCCTCATGAAATGATCATAAATGGGGAGTACTACATAGTGAATTTCAACAACAAAATAAATAAAGAGAGATCAAACACTTCACACAATGCCTTGAAGGTAATAGAAATGATTCCCTAGCTCTCAAAGCTCGTAGGTCATCAAGCATTCCAAATGAAAAGATGTAAATAATGCCAGTATTAATAGTGAGCTCATGAACAATGTATGATGCCCTAGCTTGTAGCTCACAAGCCATCAAGACATTTCCTCATCAAATGATCATAAGCGGGGAGTACCACATAGTGAATATCAATAGTAAAACAAATAAAGAGAGATCAAACACTTCACACAATACCTTGAAGGTAATAGAAGTGATGCCCTAGCTCTCAAAGCTCGCAAGTCATCAGGCATTCCAAATGATAAGATGTAAACAATGCCAGTATTAAACAGTGAGCTCATGAACTATGTATGATGCCCTAGCTTCCCGCGAGCCATCAAGACATTTCCTCATGAAATTATCATAAACAAGGAGTACCACATAGTGAATATAAATAGAAAAACAAATAAAGAGAGATCAAACACTTCACACAATGCCTTGAAGGTAATAGAAGCGATGCCCTAGCTCTCAAAGCTCGCAGGTCATCAGGCATTCCAAATGATAAGATGTAAACAATGCTAGTATTAAATAGTGAGCTCATGAACTATGTATGATGCCCTAGCTTGAAGCCCACGAGCCATCAAGACATTTCCTCATGAAATGATCATAAACAAGGAGTACCACATAGTGAATATCAATAGCAAAACAAATAAAGAGAGATCAAACACTTCACACAATGCCTTGAAGGTAATAGCTCTCAAATCTCGTGGGTCATCGAGCATTCCAAATGCTAATTAAGATGTAAACAATGACACTGAAATTGATTTAATGAGAAGGCAAAGCTTGAATGCCTACCTCAAATGCTAGTGCCCTCTTCCCACATGGTGTCAGCCTCTTCGCGCATGCCAAAATTGAATTCCCTCTTCATGCCACGCAAAATTGCAGTGTCATCTTCGTGGCAGCTCTTCGAATTCACAAATTACAAATGACACTTTCTTTTTCTTTTTTTTTTTGTTTATAACCAAATGGGTGTCACAATTACGATGATAGCATCGCTATTACGACACCAGTGGGGGCACTTGCAAAAAAAAACACAAATTGTAGTGGCGTTGCAAATTGGCGTCGAAATTTGACCCCAAATGTTGTAGTTTCATTATCAGTGATGGTGATAATGTTGTTACTAAGATCGACGGCTAACAAAATTTGAAGAAGATCTAAAGGATGAAAACAAAATGTGTTACTGAGACATCAGCCGAGGAAGGTTTAAGCGGCAAAATCAATGAAGGTGAATAAGCGGAAAAATCTGATGGATGAGAAGAAAATAGTTTATTTGTCTATTAAAGAGATGAGGGTTTCATTATGAAACTTATGATGAAAGAAGAAGACTATAGAATTATCATGTGAATAGAGCTTCATGCATGCCTGATCAAACTCGTTAAGGAGAACCAAACTGTAGAGATTACCGAGCGTCATAAAGCTATAACCGAGAGATAGTAAGTCATTGATTATTGTTGAAACATAATTGATAAATTGATCAGAGGATTTGAATGAGCATAATATAGATCTAAACATCTACAATAGAAGTTGTATTGTAATCAGATCACCTTCTATTACAGTTTAACCATTGTAGATAGATAAATCTCTTAATAGAGTGGACTTAAAAGTCTTGTAATTTCATTCATAGAATGTACATTTGTTATCCTATCAACCCCATAGTAAATGCTGGTTGGATGATAACAGTTATTGTTAAATCCTCTAACAAGGTCACCCCTAATAGTGTTTTTTGTAACCTTTAACAGGGTTGGGTCTTCACCGACCTCACTTCAGAAGAGTGAACAATTTTTGGGTTATCGGTCCCAGGTGGTTTTTCCCTTAACAGGGTTTCCATGTTAAATCTTTTGTGTTATGTGTTGATTGTGGTGATTTTTTGATTTTCATACTTTACATATTTCATATTGGATTTGATCGATAATTACTATAAGTTATTAACTGGTAATCGGTAAAAGCACAAACAGTTTGATATTTTATGTTACCAAGTTGCAGAAGTTTAAGTAAATTGTTTTTGGATATACATTTTGTATTTGGGACTATGGATAACTGATTCACCCCCTTCCTAGTTATTCTAATAGTGTCTAGAGTTATTTTGACCGGGTTATTATGTCTGGTTACCCTACAATACCATATAACTAATTAGAATAATTATGAAGTGCATTCCTTTAAACATGAACATTATTAACATTATTATTGGGTTCTATTTAAACACCAATACCAAATGTTCATAATTACATTTCCCAACATAACAACAATAACTTATAATAAAAAACAATAGTAATATATAACCTCATCTAACTCTATACATTTATTACATGATCATATCTTACATCAAGTCTAATAAAGATGTCATCAATACTAATCACAACTACATAGTACATGATTAAATTTACATCATCATGAATATAAATGCATCATTCTCCTAATGGAGTATCCAACAGCATCATAAATATCATAAACCATGGTACATGAGATGAATCAATATACAAATGAATTTTTTATTGAGAAAGATGAAAATAAATACATCACTCTCCTAATGGAGTATCCAATCACATCATCAATATCGTAAACCATGGGACATGAAATGAATCAATATACAAATGAAACTCTTCATGGAGCAAGAATCTATAAATAGAATCCATCCACACATATGAAAAAATCCACCCAACCTTGATGGAGGAAGAATCAATACCACTCATCCATGTGAAACACTGAGGCCCACCCCACCATGCTAACAAGATAAACACAAGGCCCCACACACAAAAAATCTACAATAAGAACAAGGGTGAAACCATACTCCAAATATGAAAAGGAAATACAAGAAATCATACAAAATAATGAAAAGGCTAATAATACTAGAAGCAACTATTGGCGTTTTATACCAACATTATCCCATCAAAGATAGTTGATCCTAGACACCTTCATCATAGGCTAAACTCTATCATTAAAGGTAGGGACAACACATTGTGTTATCTTGAATAAGTTTCTAATTGTCATGTTTTCATGTATTAGTTTCCAAAATGACATGTTTTTTCCCCTAAGGCTTAAAGCCCTAAACCCTTATTTCTTCACGCCTTAGTCATATTGAGTTTATTTTTTTGTTGACTAGATGGCCCAAATACTATCCACTTAAGTTACCAGATTGAGCCTTTTAACATGTCTTCCTTCCAGCCCTATCCTTCCAGTGTACCCTTTATTCTGGTACCCACCTAAGCCTTCATGCTTATCCTCTGAGAATCTCCATGCAAATCAATGATTCACATTTGTGCATAGTTGCATAACTAAATGCAACTTGTATGCTAGGTTAAATACACAACCCCTCAATCAAAAGGTCAATGTGACTCCACTATGGCTTCCACATATGTAAATAGTTCACCGGCATATGCTATTCATAAGCTCATGGAGATTCTTTCTATGTTTTAGCAAGTAGCTGAGAAAATAGAAGGTTGTAGGATGACTCTATGTGATGTCTACATGAATGATTGAGGAAGTGATATGTCATATCTCATATTATCACTAAGATATTCTTATCACCTTCTTGAGTGTATGAGAACCTTTCACTAGTCATTCGATTAAAAGTTACATCCAAGGGATCGATGACTGTGTTTTAAACACCCATTAGGAATATTGTTGTGTCTCTTTTTCATTTTATCACATAAAAAGTTCTGACATTGATGACTAACATCCAAAATCATGGTTAAAGATTCATTCCAATGACTATGAAGGGTTTTTATCATGCAGAGGAATAAAAATTGAATGTTTCAGTAACTTCCCTATGAATCAACCAACTCAAAGTGGTGTCAATATAGCTTCCTATAGGCTCTACACAAATCTCCCTATGCCTATTTATCACTTGTAGATAATTTTCTTCTTTGATAGGATTATTTTCAGACACCATAGTTGTTATAGAACCATCTCTAGGGTATGGTTTTCCCATTCTCAACTGAAGGGGAAATTCATTGGGTTACTTCCTATCAACTTCAAGGATATTGAGATACACTCAGAGTATTAGATTTTTACTCTAATGATTCACCTGAGGTATTGACATAAAGGAGGATGGTAGGGGCCAAAGGATGACACACCCTAACCAGATCTAGCCTACTCAACACTACGCGGAAGTAACACAACAACAAAGTGAGAGAGAGAATGCAGGATCAACCATATATCATTCATTCAAATTGATTCATACATGCCAGGTTGTAAGGCCTTCCTGGTTATGGCCAGATATTACAATGAATTACAAAAGTCCTCAAACATGTGAGGATCCACAGATGATCTTCCAAAAAATCTATCTTATATCTCCTATCAAAACTACCTCCTAAACTCTAACCAAACAACTACATTTATACAAGAGTCTACCGAACTGAGTCAACCTTCAGATCCATAATCAACAAAAGAAACAGTCAGATTTGGGACCACATGCTTCCCAATGATGGATACCAACATTAAATCCATGACCCATAATAAATGAACAAGTCGGCCCAATAGAAACTCAAAATAAACTACTCAGTAAGAAAGGATGACTGAGCAATAGACAGGCATCGACGAGTGCCAGTGAAACAACTGACCTCCTAGGAGATAACCAACCATACTCGGTAACCAAAGGAAACTGACCAACTACCGACTGACTTGGTCAAAGAAGAAACTGAGCAACACAGACAAATTCAAAATCTTTTTGGTGACACAAGATTGCCAAGGACCCAAGATGCTCCTACATCAAACACCTGGGGTTATTTTGAAATGATTCTTTGAATCATTTAGGAGGTATGATTCGAGCTACATCCAACTTAGACTGTGAAATCCATGAACTATCTTCAATCGGTCTATTCTTCCACTTTACCAGATATTCCATATATTATTTTCCTCTTGTGCTCTTGCAAACTCTTTGCTCCATAATCTGTTCAACTTCTTCATTCTACTTCTTAGGATACTTCGTCGATACTATCATCTCTTCATCAGGTTCATGATACTCATACAAATCAAAAATGTTGAAAATCGGTGATATGTCCATGTCATCAGGTAACTCAATCTCATATGCATTTCCACTGTCAAATTTCTTCAAAATCTTGCAAGGTCCAAACTTCTTCATCTTCAGCTTTCCATATGTTCCAACAGGAAATTAACCTTTCTTCAAATGAACCATCACTTCATTACCAACATCAAAAGTTTTATGTCTTCTTGATCTATTAGCTTTGTCTTTATATTTCTTATTACTATCTTCCAGCTTAATTTTCACATCTTCATGCAATGTCTTCATATACTTAGAAAATTTTACTCCTTTGGCACTTCTCATACTTTCATCATCACTCTCAGCTACATGCCATTCACAATCTCAAATGGTGTCTTTCTAGTATTCCTATTCACTGAATTATTGTATGCAAACTCTGCTTGTGCTAACATAGAATCCCAATTACTCGGTGTGTCTCCAACTAAACATCTCAAAAGATTACCCAAAGTTATGTTCACAACCTCTATCTATCCATCGGTTTGTGGGTGAAATGTAGAACTATATTTCAACTTAGTGCCAAACTTTCTCCAAAGAGTCTTCCAAAAGTATCCAACAAACTTACTGTCTTAGTTAGAGATAATACTCCTCGGTAACCCACGCAATCTCACAATTTCCTTAAAGAAAAGATCTAATACATGTACTGCATCTGATGTCTTTCTACAAGGTATAAAATGTGCCATTTTAGAAAATCTATCCACAACAACAAATATAGAATCATTACCTCTTACTGTCTTCGGTAAGCCAAGAACAAAATCAATACTGATGTGAATCCAAGGTTTCTCAGGAATAGAAATCGGTACATACAAACCAATATTTTGACTTACTCCTTTTGTACCTTGACAAATTCCACAACTTCTCACAAATTTTTGAATATCTTTATACAACTGAGGCCAAAAGTACTTCTCCTTAAGCAAATTCAATGTCTTATCAACTCCAAAATGTCTAGCCAAACCACTACTATGTTTCTCCTTTATCAAATTGTTTCTCATTGGTCCTCTTAGTATACACAACTGAATACCTTTAAACAACATACCTTATTGAATAAAATATTCTTCCCATTTAGTACTTGGTTGATCTTGAACAAGTTCTCTGCACTTTCTCCATGGTTCAGAAAAATTAGGATCATCCTCATAAGAATCTCTCATCTCATCAAAACCAAGAACTTGAATTTTCATCTTGGTCATCAAAAATCTCCTTCTACTCAATGCATTAGTAACTCGGTTAGTGACTCCACTCTTATGCTTTATCAAAAATGTATAGCTCTACAAATACTCAACCCATTTCATATGTCTCTGATTCAACTTATTTTTACTACCCAAATACTGTAAAGCCTTATGATCAGTATACAACACAAATTCACTCGGTATCAAATAATGTCTCCATTTCTTCAGTGCTTGAACAATAGCATAGAATTCTTGATCATACACGTAATATTTCCTTCTAGCATCATTCAACTTTTCACTAAAGAAAGCAATAGGTTTACCTTCTTGACTCAACACAGCTCCAATTGCACTACCACTTGCATCACATTCTACTTGAAATACCTTACTGAAATCAGGCAATGCCAAAATAGGCAATTCAACAACCTTCTACTTCAGAGTCTCAAAACTTTTATTAGCTCCATGTGTCCACTTGAATTCTCTTTTGTCTCCTCTCATAGTCTCAGTCATAGAATTACAAATTGAACTGAAATTTCTTATGAAATTTCGGTAAAAAATTGCCAATCCATGAAATGATCTTACCTCACTAAGATTTTTAGGTGTAGGCCAATTCAAAATAGCTTCAACCTTTTTAGGATCCATCTTCAAACCTTCAGCTAAAATAAAAAACCCCAAATACACAATCTCCTCTTTGATGAATGAACACTTCTTTAGATTTATCAGCAACTTTTCCTCTTTCAATCTCTGCAAAACTTGTCTAACATGCAACAAATGTTCTTCTCTGGTCTTACTGAATATCAGAATATCATCAAGATATACAATCACACACTTATCCAAGAATTTCTTCAGAACCTCATTCATCAATCTAATAAATGTACTCAATGCATTAGTTAAACCAAAAGGCATAACCAACCATTCATACAAACCTTCTTTTGCTTGAAAGCAATCTTCCATTCGTCACCTTGTTTGATTCTGATATGATGATACCCACTTTTCAAATCAATTTTGGTAAAATACTTTTCTCTAGTCAAACTGTCCATTATATCATCCATCCTCGGTATAGGAAACCTATACTTCACTATTATATTATTGATTTCTTTGGAATCAATACACATTCTCCATTCTCCATTCTCCATTTTTCTTTGGTGCCAATACAATAGGTACTGCACAAGGACTCAAACTTTCTATGATCAAACCTTTTTCCAAAAACTCTTGAATCTGTCGGTTCAATTCCTGATTCTCGGTAGGTGTCAACTAATGAGGTGCCTTATTCGGTAAACTAGCTCCAAGGATTAGATCCATACAATGATCAATGCTTTCTTTCGGTGGCAAACCATCAGGTACATTATCAGAAATGATATTAATATACTCGGTGAGTAACTTATCAATCTCCTCAGGAACACTATCCTCAGTTTTCTTACTCGATTTGTTAGGAATCACAACAAAACATACATCATTCTTTTTCAAATCCTTAACAAACTTTCTTCCTTCCATCAAACAAACTTTCAAAGATGTGCAAACATTACTAACAGGTTCTTCCATCAAAGGTAGCAAGATTTATTTCTTTCCATCAACCATAATAGTATATTTATGCAATCTCCCATCATATATAGCATGTCTATCATATTGCCAAGGTCTACCCAACAAAATATGACAACAATCCATAGGCATGATATCACATAATACCTTATCATAGTACTTTCCAATCTTCAAATTCACATAACATTGTTCACTTACTAGGAGTGTATGCTCATCTTTGATCCATGAAATCTGATAGGGTTTTAGATGTTCCAACCTCTTCAACTGCAATTTTGTGACCATTTCCTTAGATGTCAGATTCTCTGAGCTATTACTATCAATGATTACCTTCCAAACTTTGTTAGAAACTCTACATCTGGTCTTACACAAACTTTTTCTTACCGTATCTTCCTTTTTACTTTCATTCCACAATGCTCTTCTTACCATCAGGTTACTTTCCTTCTCAGGTTCATTCGGTGACTCCTCTTGTACCAATGCATTCTAACTGTTACCAACCTTCTTACTTACTTGAGTGCATTCAAATGATCTATGTCCTTCTTCTCCACAATTGTAACAAGTTCCTCAGAAACTTCCTCTGCTATAATCACCTCGGTAGTTATTGCCTCTTCCTCTAGATGAACTTTCACCTTTCCACTCAGTCTTGCCTTTGTCCAAATTTGTCTTTTCAGGTTTAGATCTACTATTTTCACCACGGGATCTACCTCTTCCTCTAGGGAATCTACCACCTCTACCTCTTTGTCTTTGTTCATGTCTCTTGTTCAATTTCTCCTTAGTTTTCAAAGAAAATTGATAAGCCTCTTCAATGCTTTCCAACTTAACCATACTGATCTCTTCTTGGATGGAAAATCTCAAATCATTCAGGTATCTAGTAATTCTTTCCACATCATCTTCATCATGTCTAGATCTAATATCTAATCTATAGAATTCCTTAGTATATTCTTTTACCAAGTTGTCTTTCTGCTTCAAACTTTACATTCGCCTAACTAGGTTAATCTGATAATCACAAGGTAAGAACTTTCCTTTCAACTTATTCACCATTTTATTCCATACCTTGGTCTTTTCTTTTCCCTTCCTTTTCCTATCCAATTGCAGATGTTCCCACCATAAGGATGCATGGCTCTTCAACTTTGTGCTTGCAATTTTCACTTTCTTGTCTTCAGGTACACTCTCATATTCAAAATACTTTTCCATCTCAATGATCTAGCCCACCATACTCGAGAGGATTGAAATGTGGTGTAGACTTCAGACTTGTCAAAGCCTTCAAAAATCTTTCTTCACCCTGATCCATCACAGGTGCAGGTTATACATTACCTTGTTCTTCCTCAACTTCATCATCACTAACATCTTCAAGATGTCTGCCTCTTCTCTGGGTTGTTTCAACAGCTTCCAATCTAGTAGTAATTTGTCTTAGCATGTCTACCAATCCTGGATCCGCATCTTGCCTCCCATGAACCATCTTGGAAATCCTCTGCAATTGTAGGTCAGATCACAATCTGCTACCCCACAATAAATCAATTATGGTTTCACAAGAAGGAACCTACAAACCTAGATCAGTAGACCTAGATCTAGATCTCACCTCACTCTGATACCACCTGATGCAAAGGAGGATGGTAGGGGACAAAGAATGGCACACCCTAACTAGATCCACCTTGCTCAACACTACGTGGAAGCAACACAAAAACAAAGTGAGAGAGATAATGTAGGATCAACCATATATCATTCGTTCAAATTGATTCATACATGCCAGGTTGTAAGGCCTTCCTGGTTATGGCTAGATATTACAATGAATTACAGAAGTCCTCAAATATGTGAGGATCCACAAATGATCTTGCCAAAAATATATCTTCTATCTCCTATCAAAACTACCTCCTAAACTCTAACCAAACAACTACATTTATACAAGAGTCTACTAAACTGAGTCAGCCTTCAGATCCACAATCAACAAAAGAAATGGTCAGATCTAGGACCACACACTTCCCAATGATGGATACCAACATTAAATCTATGACCCATAATGAATGCACAAGTTGGCCCAACAGAAACTCAAAATAAACTACTTGGTAAACAAGGATGACCGAGTAACAGACAAGCATCACTGAGCGCCAGTGAAACAATTGACCACCCAAGAGATAACCAACCATACTCGATAACCAAAGGAAACAGACCAACTTGGTCAAAGAAGAAATTGAGCAACACAGACAACTTCAAAATCTTTTTAGTGACACAGGATTTCCAAGGACCCAAGATGCTCCTACATCAGGTATGCATGCTCTTTAAAAGGAAATATTGTGTCATAATTTAAAATCTTTTCCTATTTCTCATATTTTTTTTTTTGTAACTATAAACTTTTCCTTTCCCAACGTTAATAAAATTATTGTTTTACCTCTTTCTAAGTCTAAATATCTTGTGAAAATTACCTTTCCTTCTTGTTTGGATGTATTTTTCTCTTTTTCTAGATTGCATGACCTTTTTTATATGTTTAATAAATTTTTTTTGTAAATGTCAAGTTTCTTTGAAAATTCTTATTAAGCATCAACATTTATGCAACCTTGGGAACTGATAACGATAGGAAATTGTGTAAGTTTTGATAGTTTTATAGATGTCTTGTGTAGTTATAGGTCAAATTTTGAATATAGGTGCATCACGTCCCCTTCGTTTCTTCTTTCCTTCTTCCATTTGCCTTTGTAAGCTATTAGTTTAAGTTATAAGTAGGTTTATAAGTGTTAGATCAGTCTAACATGATGTGTTATTTTTTTTTAATATGATATGTTTCTCTGGTCTAACATGACATTTTGGGTTCTTTTAACATTGTACCCTAATTGGAAAGGAAGTCAACCTTGTTTGGAGATTCAACCTCTCTTGTGCAAGTTCCTATACTTGGAGGTTATTTCCATATTTGACAAGGTTTCTTGAGGGTCAAAAACCAAGTGAGTGTGAAAACTATTATAATAAAAACAACCACAAATCATATGGAGGAAACCTAGGATACATGCATGAAGAGAGTAATCACATAACCTCCATCTTGAGTTACCCTAGATAGTCTCTTTATACCTCACACCCTCAAGTGATACTCATGTGGAACCAAACAATTCTTTCGTGAGGAAAATAAATTTTGATCATACTAGCTCAATACATCCCACAGATAGAAATAAATCATCCCACATCCATCCTTACCCTATATTAGCACTCAAGGCATGAGAGAGGCATCCATAATTATCTTGTTTAATGTTGAACCCATTTTATTTTACTAAGTTATCACTTGATTACAACCCACCAATAGGTTACCCTAGATAGCCACTTTAGGGCCCCAAACTACCATTGAGAGACACTGGACCCCAATAATGCACTAGATAACCTGCCCCTTAATTCTCAAAGTAATAAAATAAAGGAATAATCCAATCATGAAAACATGAATCACATAATTATGCATCTATACTAGAAAATAAGATCACAAGGATCTAGTTTAGGAACCCCTTTTACATGGCTCTCACATAGCAAAGACCTAAACCCCCAAAATAAGAGCATATATGAATATATGGTTACCAAATAGAATATGGTGCATGTGAACCATAAAAATGACATAAATTTGACCATACAACACAAATGGCTAGTAAAATGGAGAGTACAATAGATTTCTAAGCCTCTAATATGCCATAAACTGCAAAGAGGTCAAATCCTTATTCAACAAAGCAAGATACACAACTATTTAAGTATGATTTACACAATTGCAAGATTCTAGAATGCATTTGTAGTTCTTTCAATGTAGTTGACTGGTAGTTTATAAACTATGCAACACATACGACTATTAAGACTGGGGCTACAAATTGAGCATTAATTAGCTTTAGAAATGTAATCAAGAAGAGACACATTTGAGATCACCCTAATTTACTTCTAGGAATCCAATCAACTCAAACCTTGAACTAAAAAAAAACCAATAATAATTTTTTTAAAAGTAGTACTTAATAGAATTGAAACGAAATAGGGTAAACAACATGAAATTGAAAGAACACCTTATAATTCTCATGCAATACATTCTATATATAAAATATAACATTCTAACATTGAATCATTTATATAATCAATAAACAAAATTACATAAAAGGGCTTTAAACCCTACCTTAATCCTACCGATAAACAAGGAGAAAGAAAGAGATCGTCTATAGAAGCAAATTAAACCCCAATAACAACAACAATATCTAAAAATTCAAACCAAAATTAATATAAATCAAATAAAAACTCTCTCTTCAATCCACAAAGAAATCTCCACTTTCAATCTTCTCACAAGCATGGACAAAAATTGAAGAATATCATCCAAATTCCTCTATCAATACTTAGACTTCATTCTCACAATCAAAACTTTCAGATTACCTAAAGAAAATCCACCCAAAACAAGAATGTAAAACTTTGTTTAATAATTCTCAGAGAAAGGTTGTGAAAATTCTTCCAAAAATATGTACAAGAAGAAGAGCACAACTTCCCTCAAAATTTCCAAAAAAGCAATAAAACAAAATATTAAATTAACAACCTCAAGATAATATCTTAATAAAAATAAATACCTTCCTTGATCACAAAAACATGGATTAAATAAGATAAA
The DNA here is from genome assembly GCA_027943335.1 of Chamaecyparis obtusa. Lineage (NCBI taxonomy): Eukaryota > Viridiplantae > Streptophyta > Pinopsida > Cupressales > Cupressaceae > Chamaecyparis > Chamaecyparis obtusa. The sequence goes on along the minus strand of BSBK01004546.1, from coordinate 46,730 downwards.
AACAACCTATCAACAAAATTCACCAATAAATTAAATCGAAAAGGAATAATTAATCTCTTCACAATTATTATTTAATAATATAATCATGCACACTTAGGAATATAAATATTCCTTATTAATCGGAATAATAATAATTAATATTCCTTATTATATATAATATTCTTCATAAATAATTATATAATTAATCTTCTATAATATAGGAGGACTATACAAGGTATTAATAAAATATATCAATCTACTATATATATATATTATAAAAGGGTATTTAATGTTTAAAATAATAATATTCATTAAATACAATTAATCAATAAAATAATATATAATATATATCTTAAAACATGACTTAACCATCATAGGTTAACCCAAAAATAAATGCATAATTAAATACAACTAACCCAATAAAATAAACATGCTCAAACCAAACCAAGACACAAGCAAAGGGATTTGGTGAATGAGGATTTGTTACCGAGATAATCAATAGAGTAAGTCAAGAATAGTAAATTATCCCTAACTAGGACAATGACTTAGGCTAGGTATAATTATGCAAGGTCTTAATGCTATCTCCCCTCAACCACCATTTAGGGATATACAGGCATGCCCAAACCTGTGAAGCTAGGTGGAGTCAATGCCTAGTACCTCGATAATCACTTGCAAAAAACAATAACACACACACACACACACACACACACACACACATACGTAAAATATGTTAACTAATACAATAAATGAAGGGATAATTGAAACATTGTATGGGCCTCACAAATGAGTAATACGACAGCCTCCCTTTCTATACAAATAAATCACGGAAAATTTCAACACAAGCATGTAGCATAAAACATGTCAGTATCCTAAATCATTCTCAATGACATTACCAGAATCATGGGTTAGACCATACAAATATATTGAATAAGATTGAAATTCAATCGTCATAAAATATAATAATAAAGATAACATAAGTAATGATCCTAACCATCTCAATGTATCCATCATAAACATATATCATCAAGTAACATCACAATAGAGTCATATCATCAAAGCATCATAAACAATCCATCACACACATTAAGGTCCTAACCATATATATTGAAATGAAAATATATAGAGGGGTATTACACAATTCCTTTCCTTAAACCTTAAGATTCAAGTCTTCAACCCCCAAACTTAAAGATATATTAATATATTATGAGGTGGGTTATGAAATTATCTCTAATCAAGGATATAGTGGACAAGGTTTTGGAAAAATAGAATAGGGAATAAAAGTCCACACTATAGAACCTTTTCCAAAAAAGGATTAGAATTCACACTAGAATAAAATGTTGTCCATAACCTTCTTCAAGATGATTCAATCATCTGTTTCTAACCTAGATAAAGAAAAAAGAAAAAACTTAACATAAATGATGCTCCTTCTACTTCATATTCCAATCCTCCACCTTCTTTACAAATCCTATATTACCACAAGAAATAAACATTCCACCTCTTGATGATGAACATTTGGCTTTAGAAAAATAAATCTTTTATAGACTTAAACATGAAAAAAATATTAGATTCCTCTTTTTCCTCTTTCTAAAAAATTAAAAGTCAAATAACAATGGTGTGCATTGTCATTTTCATCATAGTAATTCACATTCTCTTGCTAATTCCATTGAATTTAGATGATTTATTCAAGATTTTCTATGTATATTCCTTATTCATATTACAATAGATCTTATACTTTTTCTTAATATAAAGAATTTTGTGCATTAGCACTCCATTCACCTATTATTTTTCTTTAGATACTATGTAGTCTTATTAGCTTACCTTATTGGGGGCCCTCTATTTTTGCATCATAGTGCTATGTTTATATATACAATCTTACTTTATGAGAAACACAGTAGCTCATTTTCCTTGTCTTCACACTTGGGGTGCAAGGTTATCTCTTCAACTTCTTATTCTTCTAAGGAACCACTTTCTCTTGGTTGAGTGTGAGTGGTATTTGTTTATCATATGATACCTTTTCTTGCACAAAGTTGTTTCTTTTTCTTAGGGATTCTCTCTCTTTTCAAATAGGTGTATATCCTTGATTACAACCTCTTCCTTTCTTAAAAGTGCATGTCTATCATAACAAAATCCCTCACTAGGGACCCAAAAGTGTGTTATATCCTTCATCAAGAATCCCTTTACCTAGAAATGGGGAGAGTGTGAATCCTTGTTCTCCTTCCCCTCTTCTTCTCAATGATGTTATTATTGTTCAAGATCTTCTCTTGGAGGGAGATGTCTTTGAGAAAATATATCTTCCTCCTCTCCTTGTTTATCCCTCAAAGGATGGATTTACACTTGTTCCAAATTTTTTTTTTAAACAACTATTTCTTCCTTGCCTCATAAGACTTATGCCTCTTCGGCCAAGTTTGTATGTGCATTGTTTCTTAGAGGATATCTCCTTGGTGTTGAAGGAGTTTATCCTTTTTCTTATTTTCCTTAAGATGACACCATAGCTCTAAATTTCTATCTTAAGGAGGGGGCATATATACATCCTCCTTGTTTCATATGGTAGGATTTCCTTATGAACATCATTCTTTATTTGTTATCCTTTTTAAAGCTTGTTTTCAGGATGAGTTGACTATCATAACACAACTTTCTAGACTATTTGACTCTCCTTAGTACATTTCCTTGCATATAATACTTTTCTTGGTTATCTTTTTTACATTTATTAGTGCACTTCCTTACATACAATGCTTTTCTTGATTATCCTTTGCACATGTTTTTTGGTGAATTTCCTTGCATACATTAGTTTTCTCAGTTATCCTTGGGATTTGTTGACTATCATAACACAAATTGCAAGATTATTTTATCTTTTCCTTGCATTGATAAATTTTTAAGACAATCTGACTAGCATAGTACAACTTGCTAGACTAATCAACTCTCTTGGGATGAGAATAAATAGCATAACAAAACTTGCTAAACTACTTTTTACTCTTACTCCTCTTTTGTCTCATGGATCATACAACATAACGAAAAATATTTTTTAGTAAATTTTTTTCTCTTTCATGGATCACTTAGTATAAAAAAACTTTCTAGCTTGTGGGATCCATGGTTTCCTTTCTCTCTCTTTTCCATGATCTCATAACATAACACACCATGCTAGTTGGTTGTGTTGGAAATTGCAATTGAAGCAATTGTTGTATTTTCATTGATGTCAAACCTTAACTGGTAAGACTGTTGCTATGTAAGAAAGTACTATATCTATTTGATTGTTGTGAAGGTTGCGGGCAAGGTTGGTAACAATAGCACCTAAGGAAAGGCTGAGTTATCTTGATATTTCAATGGGTACTTGACTATGTGGCACAATGATAAAATAATGTATTGTTTATCTAAGTAAGGATGAAGACTAAACTGGTAGGCTTAACTAAGAAAAAGTGAAGAAATCTAGTTTAAGACAAGTGATGTTAGTGTTGACTGAGCTAGTATATGCCGAGTAAATTCAGTGTTGACCGAACATCAGTTAATTGCCAAGGAAGACAATATTAGTTGAGGAAATAGTTTTTGTGGTGACCGAGCTTTCTAATGAAGACTGAGGAGTTGAACACTATATTGACTGAGCGTCAGTAATTTACATTTGAGAAAGAATTCAGATTTCCAGCCGACATAGTTGAATTCTTGAATTATGTAAAATGTGTTGACTTTATTTATTGATTGTATGAAAACATTTAATGTACTGTAAAATATTTTATTGTAAATCTATAAGGAGATTTGAGATATTTCTAGAAGGATGGATGAAGAACATAAAGTTGGAAGGATTCGATGAATCTGACTGAATCCTAAGATCTACAAAGGAGATTAAGCGGCAAAAGATATATTGACCTAATTGAGGAAGTATTAAGGAAACCTAAGCATGAGGTTGAAGAGAGTGGAAGAGGATGCTAGAAGTATTGTTGATGTTATTGACTGTATAAGTAGAAAAGGCTGAAGGAGAAGTGTTGTGATTGCTTGAAGGGATTTCCGAGCAGATCAATGATGGAGATGGAAAAGGTTCACAATTAGTAAGCCAACATATGTGTATAGAATTGGATCTGATATTTGCAAAGTGAGTTGTATGTTTTTCAGATCAATACTACTGTTACTTTCTAACCATTGTATCAGTCAAAATCCTTTTAAAAGAGGTTGAATTAACAATCATATATATAAATCCTTTGAACAAGGTTGCATTCTAATAGAATGTATGTAAGTGCCATAACAAGGTGCACTTTTAACAGAGTGGTTTAAATCCTTTAACCAGGTCACACCTGATAGTGTGTTTGTAACCTTTGACAGGGTTGGCTTTTCACCGAGCTCACTTTAGAAGAGTGAAAATAATAGTAACACGTTACAAAGTGGTTTTTCCCAAATTGGGTTTCCACTATAAATCCTGGTGTTAATACTTGTGTGAATGTTTTGGTTTGAACATTTCTGTGTTTTACAAGTTAGATACTATTGGATAAGTGGACTACACTGTTATATGTTTATGTTATGCAATCAGTAATGACTGAGTAGTTGTTGGTTATTGGATCTGATTTGTTGAAGAGTTTTAAATTTTGTTTTATACATCTGGACCTGAGAACAATTGATTCACCCCCCCTCTCTATTGTTCTAAATCATATTAACAGGTTGGAGCATGGTTCCTTATCTCATCTTTAATGTATGCTCTTTCTATTTCCATGTGACCACTTGTTATCTTGAAATAACATTCCAAGAATGATATTATTCGTTGAGACATTTTGATTATTAAGGTCTCTTCAACTATTTGACTTGGAGCCTTTTTTAGTACTAACTCCTTTTTGCATCTTTTGTTTTTATATTTGTTTATCTTTATTCAATTTTATTATGTGCATCCTTGCATGTAGTTTTCCCAAGTTAAGATCCTAGGGTTTGAGGGCTTGTTACCTTGAACTTAGTGATGTCTTATCCATTTTTAGTCTTGGTCACCCCCCCTTTCTCTACTGTGAGTATGTGTGTAGTCTTCTACTCTTACTAAAGTGATGGTTAAATGCAACATTGTAAATTGCATCCCCATAGAATTTTTCTCGAGCTTAGGCTCTATTTTAGCAAGTACAACTTCCAACTTCCAATATTGTTTATTCCAACTCAATTATAATAAAAAATATAAGATTATTATGGAGCTCCAAGCTCCAGGTCCTAATTTGGGCTACATTGCCCAGGGATGTACCAACTTGGGAAGCCTATTATTTGGATTGAGTGGCCTTAGGTGACTGGACCTAACCAATCATCCCCAAATTGAAATTGTGTAATCCTTAGCTTGTGGGAGTGGGAAATCAAAGCCTAAATTATCTTTTTCTACAATTTACACCCTAAAATGCTTGGAAGAGGTATAAAGGAAATTTAATCCCCTCATTTTGACATCCATTAATTCAATCAAGAATTCAAGTATCAAGCACTCAAGACATTCATCCCACCATATTCTTTAGATCTAGCATTGTGACAACCATCAAAAACCTTCATGCAAGAATTTTTTCATGATTTTCCTTTTAGGTATTATGGAGTCATGTTATTGCATCAAAATTTGAGATTGATTCAAATAAAATTTCATCAATAAGGTACAAGACATTTTAATTTTCATATCTAGCCTTTTCTACCTAACAACATGCTTTCATTTCCATTTCAATTTCAACATTAATTCCTAAAACAAGGTTTGACCTAGGAAAACCCCTTTCAACCCAAAGTTTTATCTCTTTTCTATGTGAAGGTAATATGTGGAAAATACATAGGTTTAGGTACAAATTGAGCATTAGGATATCTATAGAATGCCTATCCACATATCCAAAATAGGTTTGGCCCAATTTCCTTTCTCATCTGAGTCACTGGACCTAGTCACCTTGATCGCATGAGTCCCTCTAATTCTACTTCAAATTTAAACCACAAGTTAGTCACAATATGTAATTTCTAGATTGTTTGTCAAAATCTATGATGTATTTTATAGTTCTATCATACATGCTGAAAGTCACCATTTTGTCATACTTTTCCCTAGATCTTGCATTCATTTTCCAAAATCACATAAGGATCCTTAACTCATCATGAGGGACTATTATATCCATTTTGTGCCCAACATCTTGAGCTAATTGGATCACTCCCCTCTCAAGGTAATTAAAGAGAAGATAAATCATGCTTCCTAGCTTGCTCATACAAGAAAGTGAACTCTATTCCCCCACTTGAGGAAGGTGTGTAACATCACAAGAAGGAGGTTAAAAAGTACCAAGGTTTTAAGGTTCAAATTATTATTTCTAGAAGAAGCAGATGCCATCCTATTTAAAATCTCTACCAACATTTTGAGCTAATTGTATCACTCCCCTCTCAAGGTAATTAAAGTGGAGATAAATCTTGCTTCCTAGTTTTTCCATACAAGGTAGAGAGCTCTATTTCCTTACTTGAAGAAGGTTTGGAATGACACGAGGAGGTTAAAAAGTACCAAAGTTTTATGGCTAAAATTATTATTTCTAGAAGAAGCAGATGAAATCCTATTTAAACTCTACCATTTGGAATATGAGAATCTATTATGAAAGGTTATACACTCCTTGTTGCTTCTTCAACTTTGGAGGCAATCAGGTCATATGAGAATAATGACAAGGTGAGAAATGCTATCATAAGTGGTTTAAATGATTTATAATTTTTGAAGGTGATGTATTGCAAGCCCACGAAGGATTTTTGGGAAAATTTAAGTAGTATTTATGAAGGATATGTGAAGATCAAGAAAGTCAAGATGCAGAACTGGAAGTTCAAGTTTGAGAATATAAGGATGTTAGAAGAAGAGAACATTAGCAATTACTTGCACTAGGTGAAAAAAGTCGTAAATGAAATCAAAGGTGTTGGTGGAACTGTGAAAGAAAATGAATTTGTTAGAAAAGTGATGAGATAACTTCTAATCTATGCTAATGACCTCTAAGTCATATGTTTTTGAATAAAGCCATAACATGGATACATACACATTGGATCAAATCTATTGAGTGGTCTCTTATTTTGAGATGTGAGAATTTGAATTTGACAATCATTATATCAAGAAGAAAGCTGCATCAAATCCATTAAGAAGATTGAAGAAGAACTTGACACAAGCAATGATCGAGATGATGAAGAAAAATTTCCAAAAAATAAAAAGGTAATTTACTCTTCAAAAGTTTTAATTGCAAAAGACTTGGTCATTATGCTGCTAGATGTACCTATAGAAAGGAATATGATGATAACAAAATAAGAGATAACTATAGAAGTGATATAAATAAAAGAGAAGATGCCATATATAATCCTAAAAGAAGATTTTATATAAAGGAAGGGAATTCACCTAAAGATGAATATTGTGATGATTCAAATGATGAAACATTATTTTTGGCTATAAAAAATGGTAGTTAAAGATTGGGTTCTCCATATTTTGAAACAATCACTAAAAGATCAATGATTGTAAGGGTTGTTCTACATGAAAAAGAAGATCTGGAAGCTTGGATGATTGATAGTGGATTCTCAAATCACATGTATGGTGATAAAAGGAAATTTATTAATTTTGGAAAGTATGATTCTAGAATAGCTAAGTTTTGTGACGAAGATGATGCTCCTATATGTGACCAAAGACCTGTATCAATTGTTGGTAAGAATAAGACAAATGATGTTTACTATATTAAGGGTTTAAGGAATAATCTTTTAAGTATCAGTTAAATGTACAATAAAGGTTAGGAGATTATAGTGCTTGGTTCTAGATGCGAGATCAGGAAATAAGACTCTAAAAGAATAGTTGCAGAAGGGATAAAGAAAAATGTTAATGTCTATTACCTTATAGAAAATAGAGGAAATAACTATGTGATGGCGTACATAAGTGAATGTTGGTTGTGGCACAAAATGATGAGACATTAACTTTGACAACATGACGAAAATCTATTCTACTGAAGTAGGGAGATATTTATTAAATATTAATTGATTGTAGATGAAAAATGATAAATAAATTAAATATTTAAAATTATTTAATTAATTATAGAAGAAAAATATAATTATAAACTTTATTTAATTAATAGAAAAAAAGGATAATAAATTAATTAAATAATGAAATTATCTGATTAAGAAAGAAAATGCTGGCTTAATTAAATACTAAAATTCTTCAATCAATATGTGTAAGACGTAAAATTGAATAGTCTGAATCTTGAATGGGTTCACCACTAAACCCTAGGATTCACAAAATATTATAATCTAAAGCATAAATCTTGTAAGCCAAATGCATGAAATCAATGAATAAGAGTAATGTATATCTTCTCATGCAAGTCTTGCTTATCTCTATCGCTCTTTGTAAGTTTCTTTAACTAATGGTCCATTTCTCTAAGGTGTGTATAAAGAACTATTAGTATCACAATCACACGAATGATAAAAAATTATGGTTAACGAAAATGATGACTGAAGTTTGTTAATATATATTGGTTTAATATCTATCGATGTATGAGATAGATCTAAAAATCAACGAATACGAATGAATGAGATGAACTGGTTGACAAAATTATGGAGATAATTGATTGCGTGGTTTTAGTGACCTGAATTGATTAACTAGAGAATTTAGAGTGAGTGTTTGTTAAGTGAAGAAGGTGGAAATATTAATAAGATTGAATAATTAAAAATTAATTATTCATGCACGTATGATAAATTAAAATAAATAAAATACTAATTTATCTATTTTTAGAAGAAATCTATTTTTTAAATATTTAGGTATGATTATTCTTATCCTTATCACATGATGGTTTTCTTATTTTTCTCATGCTTATCTACTCATGATTATAAGGTCCATATCCTTCTTATAGAGTTATATTACTAGTGGAAGTTATTATATCTTTCCCATTATATATTGAGCTTTCATAGTTACCATATCCTTCCATCTAGAGGAACTATGCATCCCCATGCTATATAATATTTCTTAATTTTTATATCTTGCTTCAAGAGTCATCTTATCATATTACACATATTGGGGGAAATCATCCTTTATGTGGTGGAACATTATTGCATTGTACTTATTTGTACCTTTTTTTATATCTATTGACATGATAATTTTACATTGATTATCATATCCAACCACTAAAGCTCATAAAAACCTTTGTACTTTTATTGATTTCAAGTTCTACCATGTATCGAGATATTTATTTCTACTAGAAACTTATTGTGTATCACCTTTAAATTAACATGTTCTCATACTAAACATTGGTAGCATATTTTAACCGTGTATCTCTTCATATGTATACAAGCATTGTTAACAATTGGGAGTTGCATCACCATTCTCATTTTCCCATGTTGGAGTTAGCACCATTCATTAACATTATCTCCAACATACATAGTTATTGTAATTATCTTTTAATATGTTATACTTGATTCTCACATAGTGTACTCCTTATAGTTGTTCTTTTACATGATTTACATGCTTGTATTCTTAGCTTACATTTTTTTATGTGTTACTATTATCTCTCCTCCAATTTCTTATATATGATAAATGAAACCAAAAGAAAGGGAATATTTATTACTAATATTATTATGTTGAGGTTCTATGTACTTTAAAAAACTCATCTAACAAGAAAAACATGTCATTATCACACAACTTCCTATCACCTAATATGATAGCCAAGTGAGATAATATCACATTCTATATATACAAAATCTCTCTGACCTACTCCTCCATTTTATTTTCATGATTGTTTATAGTAAATCTTAATATCCATTTTTTTTTAAAGATTTAATTGTACAATAGAAACAACTCATGAAATATTTCTTTTATTTTGTAGGATATCATTGGAGTATATTGTTACAACTAACAGTTGTCATTGCACCAAAAGATCAACTTGTTAATGCCCGATACAACCACTAGACTTATAGAAGACACATGAGACAAATAAGCCATGTCACAAACCACCACTACCCTGGCAACACCAAGGAGACCAAGGGTATAATAAATATTGCTTACCATTGTAACAATCCCCCCAGCATAATCATAGGGTTTGAACCTGTGACCAAGCTCTGATACCATTTGTTACAACTAGTGGTTGTCTTTGTACCAAAAGATCAACCTATTAGTGCTTGATACAACTGCTAGACTTATAGAATACACATGAGGTGGTTAAGCCATGTCCCGAACCACCGCTATGCTGACAACACCAAGGAGACGAAGGGCACAATCAATATTTATCACCATTGTAACATATATATGTGCTAGAGATTGAATTTGAATTATGCCATTCAACAGGGTATGTTACTCTACATCAACCTAGACATCTTTTCACATTTAAATATTTATTTTACATGAATGTTTATGTGTTTTATACACTTGGAGATATATGATCACTCTATGATGCACATGCAACTTCAAGTGATGTCAAATTTATATATATAACATTTTAATTTCTATTTATTTTTGTGAATATTTTTAAAATTATATTACTACATCTACATATTAACAATTGACATATATACATATAAAATTATGTGTGTCCCTCTATCTTTTCTTCTTTACTTGCACACATTTTTATATATTTAATCTCGTTAGATCCATAAATATATTCTATTATATTCACTCTAATTAATAATTTATTATATATATCATATATTTATTATACATATCTAATAATCTAAATTAATATATAGTAATATACTTATATATAAATCTTATTAAAATTTTATAAAAAAAACATTTTCTTTAAAATATTAGAAACTTAATGTTCCTCTCTTTATTAGTCACTTAAATCATCCTTTCTTATTGCCTACAATTGGAATAGTTTCTCTTTCTTCTTGTTTAGGTTGAGTCTTTAGTCTAATCAACAACAAAAATAATACTTTGAACAACAATAATAATGCTTTGTACTCTTGAAAAAAGAGGTCACAAGTTCAAATTCCACAAGGGGGTGGGATATGTACATCTTGTTTGTAGCACACTTAGGTGCCTCCCATAAGGAGTATGAGGTAGTCCCATATCATTGTCATCATTTTTAGACCCAAAAATAAATAGATGGTGTCATGAACTATAAAAGAACCATAAAAGAACCTTTCCTTTCCCTTTTAAATTGTTTTGTAAATAGGGTTTGGAGAATGTAGCACAAATAAAGCATATTCACCTAGCCCAAAGTCTTTCACATCAATTGGAAAACAATAAAAAAAAATTGTACGTGGACTTCCTTCTTCTTTTACATTTTCAATGACTATCTGATTATTTATTCTTATGTAGGTAACAAGAAATATATTGCAAATAGAATACATTTCTAGATGAGAACTTATTTAAGACATAAACAAGAAAGAAGAAACATAGATTCATGTGTGAGGAGAAGTTGAGGAAGTACCACCTCTATAATCAATAATGCTTCTTTAAATTTTCTTTTCCAAAGTTATTTTGTTTAGCTCGGTCTCTTTATCATCTGATTCCGTTCTTCCTAAAAAATCTAATTAGTTTAGATGTAGGTAAGAAGAAAACATCCAAGTTAAGAGTACTTAACAACCTTTCCTTCACATCACCTAAGAAGAAGTTTCTATTATAAATGTCTACTTTGTTAATGACCATGCCCACATTGAATCCAATCTTATTAAGTTTTAAGTCTTCTTAGAATCTCTATTTTGTCAACCCTTTTATTGACTTTGATTTTTCTACTTCAAAAACTGATAGAGGAATTTTAAGTTGAATCTCATTTTTGTAAGATGACATGTGCAATTAAAGAATCTCTTTGAGGAAATTTTTTTGAGATGGTCCTTGAGATTGCTATTGAGAAACTAGGTAAAGAGGCAAGAAAATTTTAGAAATGAATTCATTTGGTTATGTAAGGAGTTTTTTGAGAGATGTTGATTAACAGTCTGAACAAAGGAAACATATCAAACATTGGCTGGAGAAAATTTATGTTATTTCTTTTCTTATAGAGGACATCTTTGAGGAATGTGTTGTGGAATCTATGTATAGAAATATTGTTCAATCTTGTGGTTTGAGTTTCAATTAATGGATTTTTTTCTATCGAATAAGGCTGAAAATCAAGGACATCAAGGACTGCATCAACTCTATAATTGAAGATGTAAATACTAAAATTCTCTCAATAAATTCATGTCATCAAAGAGAGAAAGACATGGTAAAGTCGTAAAGAAGAAATAAAGTTGAGTTCATCTAATAGACTAGTCAATCAAATTTCCATTCTATTCATAAAGATAAATACAATGATTCAACCCAAATGATCAAATGATAAATCAATGACCAAGTTTAAAAATACAAACATGTGAAGTCAACCATACTATCAAACATACAAAGTATTTCCATATACAATGAAAGTATCAAATATAATAAGGATTCCGACCAACTTGTTGCACATCGATACATCATGAAAGTACAACATACATCAAGTATTTACATCAAATGCAGGACCATGAAGGTAGAAATAAAACATGATACCAAAATGCCATCAGACAACTACCCATCTATATATCCTTGTCTCCTAAGCCATTAGACATCTGTCCATTTACAAATCGTGAGACTGAAGTGTGGCTCAGACACTTTTTTCATCCAACCTCATAGTGGTTAGCTCCCGTGGGGCTCATGCTAACATGAGAGTGCACTGACCTTGCCCAAGAAGCCTAGCATCCCAAAACTAGTGGATCAAAAATAATATGATGCAACTGTGAGACTAACTAGTTTCCACATATGTCTTGATAGAATGATTTAGAACAATAGAGAGAGGGGGAGGGGGGGGTTGGGGGGTGAATCAGTTATTCTCAGGTTGAGTTGTACCAATTAAAATTTCTAGTACTTTAGCTAACTCAGATCTAATTAACAATTCAACTCGGTCTCTATAGCATATATCAGAAACATATAACATGTAGTCCATTGTCCAAAAGTAATTAAACTTGTAGAATGTAAAGCTTTCAAAAAAATCCACATCAAAATCATTCACACAAGTATAACACCAGGATTTATAGTGGAAACCCAATTTGGGAAAAACCACTTTGTAACATGCTATTGATTTTCACTCTTCTAAAGTGAGCTCTGTGAAAATCCAACCCTATTAAAGGTTTACATACACACTATTAGGTGTGACACTATTAAAGGATTTAAAACACTCTATCAAAAGTGGCCTTGTTAGAGGGCTTAAGAAAATTCCATTAGAATGTCACCTTGATTAAAGGATTTATATAATGACTGTTAGGTGAACCTTGATTAAATGATTTAGACTGATATAATGGTTAGAAAGTAACAATACGTTCTGATCTAAAAAACATACAACTCACTTTTCTAATACAGATCCACTTTGCACATATGCTAATTTACTGACTGGCCCTCATTTCCATCTCCATCTCTGATCTGCTCAAAATTCACTTCAAGCAATCAACACTCTATTTAGCTCCTTCACAATTTTACCTTCAGCCTTCTACTTAAAATTAGCAGTCAATAACATCAACCTCTTCTCCTCTTTGTAACCTCACACTTAGGTTAATCTTATACCTCCTTGATCAGGTAGATTAATCTTTTTCTATTTAATCTCCTCCGTAGATCTTAGGTTTAGGTCAGATTCATCGAATCCTTCCATCATTATGTTCTCCATCTTTTCCTTCTAGATACATCTCCAAACTTCTATTTTAATCCATACGAAAATGATTTACCATGCATTAAATGCTCCATAAAATTCATTAATAATGTTAACACATTCTACATATCCCAAGAATTCAACTACGTCAGCTAGGATTCTCAATTCTTTCTCCAAATGTAAATTATTGACACTCGATCAATACTGTGTTCATCTCCTCAGTCATCACTGTGTATCTTGGTCATCACTAAAAATTGTCTTCCTCGACAAACACTTTCTTTGCTCATTAATTTTCTATCGCTCAAAAATTACTGATGTTTGGTCAACACTAGATTTACTCAGCTTATATTGGCACTTGATCGACACTAACATCACTCGACTTAAACTAGATTTCTTCACTTTTTCTCGGTTAAGCCTACATATCCAATCTTTCTTCTTACTAGATAAACAACACATTACCTTGTCAATGTGCCAACTCATCAAGTACCTATTGAAGTATCACATAACTCAACCTTTGCTTAGGTCCTCTTGTTATCTCCTCTTTTCACATCCTCTTCATCAATCAAAAGATATAGTACTATCCTAGATAGAAACTATCTTACTAGTTAAGGTTTGACATCAATGACAATACAAAAATTGTTTTAATTGTAGTTTCCAACAATATCCCTCTTTGGCATTGATGGAAACACCACATGAATAACATTTGATTTACCAAACAATCCAAAATCTTTGTGCATCAGTTTTTTATTAATATCCTTAGCTTCATTCTGATTCACAACTTTTGATTTTCCTGACCTCTTACTCAATTAATCCCTCTGAATCTTTTGTATCTCTCCCCCCTAGGTTTCATTGAATCTTCTCCCTTAGTGTTGTATCACTCCAATTATTTTCATTGTATCTTCTCCCTCTTTGACAACAATGCCAAAGCTTGTATCTTTCTCTTACATCTTTACCATGTAGATGTCTTCATGTCAGTTTTGTATGTTGTATACTACCTCTGTCATCTTGCTTATGACTGATTAATATCTTTTCTTTAATTCTCACAACTCTAGGCAACTCCTAAAGTGTGACCTTTTTTGCATCAATTTGTCAAATATTTTGATTAGCACATTTGATGCAGTGCTCCTATTTTACTAGGTAGCCTTGGTTAGGGGAATCACCCCTAGTTTACCTCTAAGATATTCATGAGCATCCTTAGGTAAAAATTTTGTGAATATGTCTGTTAATTGTTCCTTTGTATTCACATATTCAAATCTCACTTCTTTATCTTGAACTAGCTCTCTCAAGTAATGATAATTGATAGAAATATGCTTAGTCTTGGTGTGCATCATTGGAGTCTTTGATATGTTAATAGCACTTGTGTTATCACAAAAATTACAACCGGCTTAGTGATTTCTTCCTTCATACCTTTTAACAATTGCTCAATCCACACTAAATTTAAACAATTTACTACTATTGCTACATACTCAGCTTTTGTTGTAGATTGGGAAATTCATCTTTATTTCTTTCTTGTCTAGGATACTAATCTCTTTCCTAGAAAGAATGCTCCACCACTTGTACTTTTTCTATCATCAACATTTCCAGCACAATCTGCATTAGTGTAAAATTTTAGTTCAAACTTGTCATTCTTCTTGTAGTAAAATCCATAGTCCTTTGTTCCTTTCAGATATATCAATATTCTTTTTACTACCATCATATGATTCTCCTTAAGATCGATAGAAAATCTTGCCACAATCCCAACTGCTAGGGCAATATTTGTTCTGCTATGAACAACATATTGTATCTTTCCAATCATAGATCTATACAAGGTTTGATTCACTTCAGTAGTATCATCAATTTTAGATAGTTTCAATCTAGTAGCCATAGGAGTACTTACTGGTCTAGAATCCTCCATACAAATTTTTTTTAGTATCTCTTTGACATATTTAGATTGAGTAATAAAGATACCTTTCTTCATCTGATAGACTTACAAACCAACAAAGAATTTGATCTCACCAAAGATAGACATTTCAAATTTAGTTTGCATCTCATTTGTAAAGTTTTGACATAGGGAATCTTGTGCTCCAAATATGATATCATCAACAAATATTTCAGATAACAAAATCTCTTTACCCTCTCCAGTCTTCATATAAAGATTCTTGTTGTCATTTGTCCTTACAAATCCAATCTTTATCAAGTAATTGTGCAGTCTCTCATACCATGCTCTGGGGGCTTGTTTCAATCCATATAGTGTGCAACTTGTGAACCATATTCTTCTTTCTTGGGCCAACAAATCCTTCTGGTTGTTCAATGTATACTTATTCTTCTAATATCCCATTCAAAAATGCAGATTTGACATCCATTTGATATATGTTGAATCCTTGATGAGCTGCATATGCAAGTAGAGTCCTTACTCCTAATCTTGTAATAGGGGAAAATGTCTCCCCATAGTCAATTCCTTCTTCTTGTGCATACCCCTTACATACCAATCTAGCTTTTCTTCTAGTGACTTCTCCATGTTCATTGAGCTTGTTTCTGAATACCCATTTTGTTCCAATAACATTCTTGTCTTTTGGTCTCGACACTAGAGTCCAAGTATTATTCTTTTTTATCTACTCTATTTCTTCATTCATGGCTTGTATCCAGTCATCATTCTCTAAAGCATCTTTTACTATTTTAGGCTCAAACTCACATAATAAGCATGTATGATCTTTCAACTTACTTCTTGTCATGACTCCAGATTCTTTATCTCCAATTATTTTATCAGGCTTATGATGTCTTCTTACATACTATGCCAATGTAGGTTCATATTTCTTTCCTCCTTGTTCTGGATCTTCATATTCATCTTGCAAATTATCTGCTTCTTCTATTGATTGCTTGTCAGCAACCTACTAATGCTTGGTAGTATCCTCCTGATGCTTGGCAACATCCTCCTGATGCTCGACATTATCTATTTGTGATTTTTCATCTTGTTCAGGTGTATTACTTGCCTCTCCTTTTTCCATGTATACAAAAGATCTATAATCTTCAGATTCTTGCTTGCACTGAACTTCATTTCTTTTTGCATATTCACCAACTCTAACATTTTCACTTTCCACAACTTTTTTAGTGTTAGAATTGAAACACTTATAAACTTTTCTCTTAGTGGAATATCCTAGGAATATGCCTTCATCACTTTTTGTATCAAATTTTCAATTCCTATTGTCTTTCACTATATAGAATTTACTCCCAAAGACTCTAAAATATTTCAAATTAGGTGCATAACCATGCCATAACTCAAAAGTTGTAGCATTTGTACCTTTCTTGATTTTTACTTAGTTCAAGGTATAAATAGATGTACTTGCAACTTCTCTCCAATACTTTTGTGCAATATTCTTCTCAATCATCAATGTTCTTGCACAATCCATAATTGATCCATTTCTTCTTTCTACTATACCATTCTATGGAGGTGTCCTTGGTGCAGACATCTGTCTCTTTATTCCTCTATCATTGTAGAACAAATTGAATTCATTTGATATAAAATCTCCACCTCTATCAGATATCAAACATTTCAACCTTCTACCTAATTATTTTTCAAAATTTTCCAAATACCACTTAAACAACTGAAATGCATCAAATTTCTCTTTCAAAAACATTACAGTCATCATCCTAGAATAGTAATCAACAAATAGAATGGAATACTTATCACCATAATAACTTTGTACACCCATAGGTCCACAAAGGTCAGTATGAACCAATTCCAAAATATTGTCAGAAGTATATGCCTTTCTCTTAAAACTAGACTTTGTAATTCTTCCCAATTGACATTGTTTACACATCACATTATCAAGTTTCTTCAATCTCGACAAACCTCTAACTTTCTTATTTTTACTAATATTTACCAGTTCGTCAAAATTCACATGACACAACCTCTTATGCCATAACCATACATCATCAAATTGTGCAAACAAACATGTTTCTTCAGATAGGTCTAGATAGAACAAATTACCTCTTGTCTATTCTCCACTTCTAATTAGTTCACCAGTGACATCAAATATTTTATCCTTTCTATGATGAAATTCCACTCGGTAACCAATGTTGTCCAACTATGCAACACTCAATAGGTTATAGTTAAGACCTCCAACCCAATATGCATTTTCACATTTCATTTTATCAGTTAATCTAATTGATCATTTTCCTTTCACAAGACATGGTGCATCATTACCAAACTTAACGCTTCTACCTTTGTAATGATCTAGGGTCTTAAACTTACTTTTATCACCAATCATGTGATGTGAGAAACCACTATCAATAATCCATTTGTCACCTTTACTCACATAAGAAATAAGTGTAGTTTTCTCATATTCATCAGAATCATCTTTCATAGCAACATAAACAACTTCTATATCACATTCATCAGATTCACTAGTGTCACTGTCAGTTTCCTCTTCAGCAATATAGCAATATTTCTTACCTTTGTCTTTGTAGTATTTGTACCTTCGGTGATCTCTTTCATTTCTCTTGTCCTTGTAATTTCTTTCCCTTCTCTCATCCTTGTCAATCCTATCAGGGCATCTTGCTGCAATATGGCTAACTTTGTTACATGAAAAATAGATTATAGGAAGTTTACCTTTATACTTCCCTTTTCCTCTTTTTAGCCTTCTAGCCATAAGTTCCTCAAGATCATCTAGATCTTCATCAGAAGTGTCACTATCACTATCACTTTTCCCACATTTTCCTTTTTCTCTCTTAGACTTATGCATAACCATTTGAGACTTGAATGCAGATTCAACATTAGGAACAATGTAGTTATCATAATTAGACAGCTCAAAAGTAGTAAGCTTACCAACAAGACATTCTAGAGCAAGAACATTACCAGGGTTACATCTTGATTCTTGTATTGTAGAAAATCTGATAGCATAGATAGGAAGAAAGGTTCTCAATACTTTACCAATAACAATTTCATTATCAATGTTTCCATTAGATCCTCTAATCAAATTCCCTACCTCCTTAATTCTACCACAATATTGAGCAATATTTTCACCTTCTTGCATTTTCATTTCATCAAACTTACCTCTCAGGCTTTTAGATTTGGCTCTTAGTACATTTGTATATCCACCATAGATAGTTGCAAGAGTGTCCCACATTTGATTTACATTAGTGTAGTCCTTGATGTCTTCAAATTTAGGATAGCTTAGGGAAGATGCAATCTCCAACATTGCTTGATTATGCTCTTGTTTTGCTTTCATCTCCTCGATAGTCAAAGGTGCAACATGTATAACATATTCATTTTCAACATAGTACTTTTTTGAATGACCAATACCAGCTAGATATAATTTCATCAAACTCTTCCATGCAGGGAAGTTCTCTTTGTTTAGCTTCGGTACCTCCTTTTTGTACATATTGATCACTAGCTTCAAGTACCTTTAAACTTTTCTTTGTAAGCACCAACTACTCTAATACCAATTGTTATAATTATTTAGAATAATAGAGAGGGGGTGAATCAATTGTTCTAAGGTCAAAATGTACCAATTAAACTTTCCAATACTTCAACAAAATCAGATCTAATCAACAATTCAACTCAGTCTCTATAACATATATCAGAAACATATAACATGCAGTCCACTATCCAAAAGTAATTAAACTTGCATAATGTAAATATTTCAACAAAATCCACATCAAAATCATTCACACAAGTATAATTCCAGGATTTATAGTGGAAACCCAATTTGGAAAAAATCACTTTGTAACATGCTACTGATTTTCACTCTTCTGAAATGAGCTCTGTGAAAATCTAACCCTGTTAAAGGTTTACATACACACTGTTAGGTGTGACCCTGTTAAAGGATTTAAAATACTCTATCAAAAGTAGCCTTGTTAGAGGGCTTAAGAAAATTCCATTAGAATGTCACTTTGATTAAAGGATTTATACAATGATTGTTAGGTCAACCTTGATTAAAGGATTTAGACTGTTACAATGTTTAGAAAGTAATAATAGGTTATGATCTAAAAAACATACAACTCACTTTGCTAATACAAATCAAATTCACACATATGCTAATTTACTGACTGACCCTCATTTCCATCTCCATCTCTAATCTACTTGGAATTCACTTCAAGCAATCACCACTTTGTTCAGCTCCTTCACAATTTCACCTTCAACCTTCTGCTTAAACTTATCAGTCAATAACATCAACCTCTTCTCCTCATTGTAACCTCACACTTAGGTTAATCTTATACCTCCTTGATCAGGTAGATTAATCTTTTGCCGCTTAATCTCCTCTGTAAATCTTAGGTTTAGGTCAAATTCATCGTATCCTTCCATCATTATGTTCTCCATCTTTTCCTTCTAGATACATCTACAAACTTCTTTTTGAATCCATAAGAAAATGATTTTCCATGCATTAAATGATCTATACAATTCATTAATAATGTCAACACATTTTACATATCCCAAGAATTCAACTATGTCCGCTATGATTCTCAATTATTTCTCCAAATGAAAATTAATGACACTCGGTCAATACTTTGTTCATCTCCTTGGTCATCATTATGTATCTTGGTCATCACTAAAATTATCTTCCTCGGTAAACACTGTCTTTGCTTGGTAATTTTCTATCACTTGGCAATTATTGATGTTCGGTCAACACTAGATTTACTTGGCTTATACTGGTGCTTGGTCAACACTAACATCACTCAACTTAAACTAGATTTTTTCACTTTTTCTCAGTTAAGCCTACATATCCAGTCTTTCTTCTTACTAGATAAATAACATATTACCTTGTCAATGTGCCAACCAATCAAATAACCATTGAAGTATCACATAACTCAACCTTTCCTTAGGTCCTCTTGTTATCTCCTCTTTTCACATCCTCTTCATCAATCAAAAGATATGGTACTATCCTATATAGAAACTCTCTTACCATTTAAGGTTTTATATCAATGACACTACAACAATTGTTCCAATTGTAGTTTCCAACATGTCTAAGTAGAACTAATCATAGATGTGGAAGAGAAAATGAAATTTAAACCAACATATTTACTAAAATATATGCAAACATTGCTTTGGCCAAAGTAATTTTAAAACTAGACTTCTACTAGCAGGTATAAGAAAAAAACATTTAGCCTTCTCTGTTCATCTCACATTTCAATGCCCTTTCTTATATAGTCTCCAATGCACTAAGTATTGACAATAATTTTTTTTAGGTGCAAGTACAATATTGTAATTTATTTAAGAAAATGGTACAAAAATTTAGCTAACAACATAATTATTGAAATTCTCTTTACTTCCATTTGATCAAAAGGCCAATTCATATTAAAATATATTAAATAATAAAATATATTTAGTCTATCAGTTAAACCATTCTAAAATAAAAATATCACACATTGTAAGTCATCTACTATATGAGTCCTATTTTTCATCAATAGACAACCAAATTAGTACACATATAATGGAGCTAGAGCTTGAGAAAAAAACAACTAATAGGATTAGTGTTTTTACTGTAACTAACATTAATGAGTAACTACACAACTATACTAAAATTTTCACAATCATCTGTGGTTTACTATTCTGTTTGGTAAATGAGTTTTTGAATGCCCATATAGAATTATGGAATCAAACAAGTACATCATGATTTGGCTAATTCTAGGCACACTTGAAGTATAGTTACACTATGACAAATTTTTTTTAAAAGAGAAAACTACCATCTAGTAGGCATCACTCCAAAATGAATGTGTTATCTAGGTTGTTGATTCTAAAATACATATACAAACTAGAACACAACTTTCCAAAAAAAAAGTTGAAAAAAATTTAAAATAATCTCGAACACCAAAATAAAAGTAAGGTGCTTCAAAAGACAATTATTCCTACATCGAAGATGTAAATTGTGACAAATGAGAAAACACACTATCAAGATTGCAGTATGGTGGTTTTGCATTATCATGAAAAATAAGCAAGTTCCTCATTTTTCTATTGGCCTACGAGAAAATAATAGAAGATTTATGCTCAAATTTTTTTTATCGCACCTCTAAAGTATTACACTACCAATAAATAAATAAAAAGATACATATTAATAAATCATTATTTAACAATGAAGATCCAATTCAGCTCATTAATTTTGACAGAGAATATGAGAAAATTCATCATTGTTTGAAAATCTAGAGGAAAAGATGTGACAAAAAATGAAAGAGTGTGATCAATCAAGCAAGGAAAATGAACTGTAAAATGTTTTCTAGCCCCTTGTAATTGATTTAAGTGTGAAAAGTATAAAGGTAAGAGATCGCTCTCAACCAATTTAATCTCAGATTCACATAATCCTAGCTAGTTTCCAAGACACCCAAAGAAACTTAAGGGAACAATGAAACAATAATGTGTCGCATAAAATAGGGAAATAGAGTATCTAAAATTCCTTACCAATCTACCCAAAATGCAACAACCATTCAGCTATGGAGCCTACAAAATAGCTAATGTTTCTATGCAATTTGTAACATCCTAAGAAATTTTTGCATAGACGTGTTTTCTTTTAACAAAAAGCTGTTCCATCTTCATTTTTCCTCTAATGGTAAGTTTATTTATGGTGTTTCATAAAATTATAAAGAAAAAAAAACTTAGATGAATTATGCAAACATAGATCCTAGTTAACCTTTACCAACTAAATTACAATAGTTGATAAAACAAACTTCATATTTATAATTAAAAGTATGAATTTGGAACTAGTCGATTAAATATGAATTTTGGAGGTAGTTTTGCCTCCTCCAACTGTCAGAAGGAAATCTCCCAGCTTGTGTGAACTCTTTCCCAAATTCTCCCTCTTGTTCATTCTTTGTGTTGGAAACTGCAATTGAAACAATTGTTGTATTGTCATTGATGTCAAACCTTAACTGGTAAGACAATTGCTATCTAAGAAAGTACTATATCTATTGATTGGTGAAAAAGATTAGGGCAAGGGAGATAACAAGAGAACCTAAGGAAAGGTTGAGTTATTTGATACTTCAATGAGTACTTGATTATTTGGCACATTGATAAGATAATGTATTGTTTATCTAAGTAAGAAGAAAGACTGAAGAAGTAGGATTAACCGAGAAAAAGTGAAGAAATATAGTTTAAGCTGAGTGATGTTAGTGTCAACCGAGTGCACGTATAAGAAAAGTAAATTTAGTGTTGAACAAACATCAGTTTATGCCAAGCAACAAGAAATTACCGAGCAAGACAGTGTTAGCTGAGGAAGACAGTTTGAAGAGATGACTGAGTTACATAGTGATGACTGAGGAGATGAACACAATATTGATTGAGTGTCAATAATTTACATTTGGAGGAAGAATTCAAGTTCCCAGCTGACATAGTTGAATTCTTGGGTTATGTAAATCATGTTGAATTTATTAATTGATTGTATGGACAAATTAATGCATGGTAAATCATTTTATTATGGACTCAATGAGAAGTTTGAAGATGTATCTAGAAGCAAGGATGAGGAACATAAATGATGGAACGATTTGATGGATTTGACCTAAACCTAAGATCTACGGAGGAGATTAAGCGAAAAAAGAAGGATCTACCTAACTGAAGAGGTATATAGGAAAACCTAAGTGTGAGGTTAAAAAAAGAGAAAGAAGAAGAGGACTAAAGGAAAGAGGCTGAAGTTGTTGATGTTATTGACTGATAAGTCTAAGCAGAAGGCTAAAGGATCAGAGTTGTGATTGCTTGAAGTGAATTTTGAGTAGATTGGTGATCGAGATGGAAATGGAACTCAGTCAATAAACCAACATATATGTGCAAATTAGATCTGTTATTTGCAAAGTGAGTTGTATGTTTTTCAGATAAAAAACTACTGCTACTTTCTAATCATTGTATCAGTCTAAATCCTTTAATCAAGGTTGACCTAACAGTCATTGTTTAAATCCTTTAATAAAGGTGGCATTCTAATGGAATGTACTTAAATCCATTAACCAAGTCACTTTTGACAGAGTGTTTAAATCCTTTAATAGGGTCACACCTAGTAGTGTGTTTGTAAACCTTTAACAAGGTTGGCTTTTCATAGAGCTCACTTCAGAAGAGTAAAAATATCAGTAACATGTTACAAAGTGGTTTTTCCCAAGTTGGGTTTCCACTATAAATCCTGGTGTTATACTTGAGTGAATGTTTGATGTGAATGTTTTTATATTCTGCAAGTTAATTACTTTTGGATAAGTGGATTGCATGTTATATGTTTCTGGTATATGTACTTTAGAGACCGAGTTTTGTTGGTGATTAGATCAAAGATTGCTGAAGTGTTTAAAAGTTCAATTGGTACATCTAGACTTGAGAAAAATTGATTCACCCCCCTTTCTGTTGATCTAAATAATAATAAAAATTGGTATCAGAGTTGTTGGTGCTTACAGAGAACAAGTTTAAAGGTACTTGAAGATAATGATTAGGATGTATAAAAAGGAGGTACCGAAGTTGAACAAGGAGAACTTCACTGCATGGCAAAGTCTGATGAAATTGCATCTTGTTGGTATTGGAGATTTAGTGAAATACTATGTTGAACATGACTATGTTATACTTGCTGCACGTTTGACTACCGAGGAGATGAAAGAAAAATAGGAACACAATCATGCAATGTTGGAGATTGCATCTACCTCAAGCTATCAAGAATTCAAAAACATCAAGGATTGCACTACTACAAAACAAATGTGGGATACTCTTGTAACCATCTATAGTGGAGATACAAATGTACTAAGAGAAAAAGCTGAAAGTTTGAGAGGTAAGTTTGATGAAATGAAAAATGCAAGAAGGTGAAAATATTGCTCAGTACTGTGGTAGAATTAAGGAGATAATGAATTCTATTAGAGGAGCTAATGGAATCATTGATGATGAGATTGTTATTGGTAAGGCATTGAGAACTTTTCTTCCTATCTATGCTATTAGAATTTATGCAATACAAGAATCAAGATGTAAGCCTGGTAATGTTTTAACTCTAGAAAGTCTTGTTGGTAAGCTTACTTCTTTTGAGCTATCTAACTATGATAACTAGGCCGTTCCTAATGTTGAATCTGCATTCAAGTCACAAATAGTTTTTCATAAATCTAAGAGAGAAAAAAAAATGTGTGAAAAGTGAAAGTGACAGTCACACTTTTGATGAGGAACTAGATGATCTTGAGGCACTCATGGCTAGAATATTGAAAAGAGGAAAAGACAAATATAAAGGTAAACTTTCTATAATCTATTTTTCATGTAACAAAGTTGGCCATATTGCAGCAAGATGTCCTGACAGGAATGACAATGATGAGGAAAGAGAAAGTAAGTACAAATATAAGAGAGATCACAAAGATCACCAAAGGTAAAAAGACTACAAGGATAAAGGTAAGAAATCCTGCTATATTACTGAAGAGGAAACTAACAGTGATAGTGATGATTTTGATATTGAAGTAGTTTATGTTGCTATGAAAGATGATTCTGATGAAGTTGAGAAAAATGCACTTATTTCTTATGTGAGTAAAGGTGATAAGTAGATTATTGATAGTGGTTTCTCACATCACATGACTGATGATAAAAGTAAATTTGAAACCCTAGCTCACTACAAAGGTAGAAGTGTTAAGTTTGGTAATGATGCACCATGTCCTATGAGAGGTAAAGGATCAATTAAGCTAACTGATAAGATCATATGTGAAAATGCCTATTGGGTTGAAGGTCTTAACTATAATTTGTTGAGTGTTGCACAACTTATTAGCACTGGTTACCGAGTGAAATTTCATTACAGAAAGGCTAAAATATTTGATGATACTGGTGAACTAATTGGAAGTGGGGGATAAACCAGAGGTAATTTTTTCTATCTAGATCTATCTAAAGAGACATGTTTGTTTGCACAATTTGATGATGTATGGTAATGGCATAAGAGGCTATGTCATGTAAAATTTGACAATCTGGTAAATATTAGTAAAAAGAAGAAAGTTAGAGGTTTGTCGAGATTAAAGAAACCAGATAATGTGATGTGTAAACAATGTCAGTTGGGAAAAATGACAAAGTCTAGTTTCAAGAGAAAGGCATTTACTTCTAAAAATATTTTGGATTTGGTTCATACTGACCTTTGTGGACCTATGGGTGTACAAAGTTACTGTGGTGCTAAATACTTTATTCTATTTGTTGATGATTACACTAGGATGATGACTGTAATGTTTTTGAAAGAAAAATATGATGCATTTCATTTGTTTAAGCAGTACTTGGAAAAGGTTGAAAAAGAAATAGGTAGAAGCCTGAAATGTCTGAGATCTAACCAAGGTGGAGAGTTTATATCAAATGAGTTTGACCTATTCTGTAATGATAAAGGAATCATGAAACAGATGTCTGCACCTAGAACACCTCCACATAATGGTATAGCTAAGAGGAGAAACAAGTCAATAATGGATTGTGCAAGAAAACTAATGATTGAGAAGAATGTTGCACAAAAATACTAGAGAGAAGCGGTGAGTACAACTGTTTATACCTTAAACCAGGTACAAATCAAGAAAGGTACAAATGTTACACCTTATGAATTATGGTATGGGTATGCACCTAATGTGAAATACTTTAGAATATTTGGGAGAAAATGCTATATACTGAAAGATAATAGGAATGGAAAGTTTGATACAAAAAGTGATGAAGGTATATTCCTAGATTATTCCCCTAAGAGTAAATCTTATAAGTGTTTGAATTTTAACACTAACAAAATTGTGGAAAGTGCAAATGTGAGAGTTGATGAATATGTAAAGAAAAATGAACAAGAAGCTAATCAAGAACCTAAAGATTATAGATCATTTGTCTATATGGAAGAAGGAGAGGCAAGTAACACACTTACACCAGATGCAAAGTCATGGGTAAGCAATGGCAAGCATCAAGAGGATGATGCCTTTCAATTAGAAGTTGAAACTAAAAATTTTCATGATGAATCTGAAGATCAAGGAGAAAATAAATCTGAACCTACATTGGCATAGTATGTGAGAAGACATCATAAGCTTGAGAAAATCATTGGAGATAAGGAATCTGGAGTCTTGACCAGAAGTAAGTTGAAAGACCCTACATGTTTATTATGTGAGTTTGAGCCTAAGATAGTAAAATATGCTTTAGAGAATGAAGACTAGATTCAAGCTATGAATGAAGAAATAGATCAAATAGAAAATAATGATACATGGACTCTGGTGCCGAGACTAGAAAATAAGAATTTTATTGGAACAAAATGGGTATTCAGAAACAAGCTTAATGAACATGGACAAGTCACAAGAAATAAGGCAAGATTAGTATGCAAAGGTTATGCACAAGAAGAAGGAATAGACTATGGGGAAACATTTTCTCCTGTAGAAAGATTAGGAATAAGAATTCTACTTGCATATGTTGCATACAAAAATTTCAAAGTATATCAGATGGATGCCAAATTTGCATTTTTGAATGGTATATTGGAAGAAGTATACATTGAACAACCTGAAGGATTTGTTGATCCAAAAAAGAAAAATATGGTTTGCAAACTGAACAAGGCACTGTATGGATTAAAGAAAGCCCCTAGAGCATGGTATGAGAGGCTGCACAATTATTTGATAAAGATTGGATTTACAAGGGCAAATGACAACAACAATCTGTACATGAAAGCTGAAGAAGGTAAAGGGATTTTGTTAGCTAAAATTTTTGTAGATGATATTATATTTGGAGGACAAGATGCCTTGTGTCAGAGATTTTCAAATAAGATGCAAACTGAGTTTGAGATGTCTATGTTTCGTGAGATAAAATTCTTTGTTGGTTTGCAAGTCTATTAGATGGAGAAAAGTATCTTTATCACACAATCTAAATATGTCAAAGAGATACTAAAAACTTTTAGTATGGAAGATTATAGACCAGTGAGTACTCCTATGGCTACCAGACATAAACTATCTAAAACTGATGATATTGCTGAAGTGAATCAAAACCTATATTGATCCATGATTGGTAAACTATAATATGTTGTCCACAACAGACTAGATATAGCCCTATTAGTTGGGATTGTGGCAAGATTCTCTACCAATCCTAAGGAAAATCATATAATGGTTGTGAAAATAATACAGAGATATCTAAAAGGGACAAAAGATTATGGATTGTACTACAAGAAGAATGAGAGATTTGAATTGAGAGGCTACACTAATGGAGATTGGGCAGGAAAGGTTGATGACAGGAAAAGTACAAGTGGTGGAGATTTCTTTCTAGGAAAAAGATTAGTCTCCCAAACAAGAAAGAAACAAAACTGCATTTCCCAATCTATAATAGAAGCCGAGTATGTTGCAGCTGCAGTAAACTGTTCAAATCTAGTATGGATCAAGCAATTGTTGAAAGGTATGAAATAGGAGATCACTGAACTGGTTGTTATTTTTTGTGATAGCACAAGTGCTATCAACATATCAAAGAATCCAATAATGCATACAAAGACTAAACATATTGCTATCAAGTATCATTACTTGAGGGAATTGGTACAAGAGAAAGAAGTAAGAATGGAATATGTGAATACAAAGGAAAAAATAGTAGACATTCAAAAAATCTTTAACTAAGGATGCTCATGAATATCTTAGAGGTAAATTAGGGGTTCTTCCCCTAACTGAGGCTGCCTAGTCAACTAGGAGCACTGCATCAAATGTGCTACACATAATATCTGACAAATTTATGTAGGAAAGGTCACACTTTAGGAGCTACCTAGAGTTGTGCAAAGAAAAAAAAAGCTGATAATCAGTCATAAGAAAGATGACAAAGGGAGAAATACAAAAATTGAATTGACAAGATGACACCTACATATGAAAGATGTAAGTTCTAGATACTGCTTTGGCATTTTTTTCAAAGAGGGAGATATTGAGATGAAAACACATATATTATAAAGAACACTAAGGTATATGATTCAGAGAATTAGAGGGAGAGAGAGAGAGAGACAAAAAAGATTCAGAGGGAGTAACTGTGTGAACATTCAAGCAAGGCTATATTATTGTGAATCAGAATGAAGCAAAGGATATCATAAATTTTTCCGATGCCTTGATAATTTTGATTAGTTGGTAAATCATGTGTTATTCATGTGGTGTTTCCATCAATTCCAAAGAGGGAGATTGTTGGAAACTACTATTGAAACAATTGTTGTATTGTCATTAATGTCAAACCTTAACTGGTAAGACAGTTGCTATCTAATAAAGTACTATATCTATTGATTGGTGAAAAGGATTGGGGCAAGGGAGATAACAAGAGAACCTAAGGAAAGGTTGAGGTTTTTGATACTTCAATGAGTACTTGACTATTTGGCACATTGATAAGATAATGTATTGTTTATCTAAGTAAGAAGAAAGACTACATAAGTAGGTTTAACTGAGAAAAAGTGAAGAAATATAGTTTAAGCTGAGTGATGTTAGTGTCGATCGAGTGCCAGTAAATGCTCAGTAAATTTAGTGTTGACCAAACATCAGTTTATGTCGAGCGACAAGAAATTACCGAGCAAGAAAGTGTTAGCTGAGGAAGACAGTTTGAAGAGATGACTGTGTTACGTAGTGATGAGTGAGGAGATGAATATAGTATTGAACGAGCATTAGTAATTTACATTTGGAAGAAGAATTGAAGTTCCCAATCGACATAGTTGAATTCTTGGGTTATGTAAATCATATTGACTTTATTAATTGATTGTATGGAGAATTTAATGCATGGTAAATTATTTTATTATGGATTCAATGAGAAGTTTGAAGATGTATCTAGAAGCAAGGATGGAGAACTTAAATGATGGAAGGATTTGATGGATCTGACCTAAACCTACTTGATCTATGGAGGAGATTAAGCGGAAAAAGAAGGATCTACCTAATTGAAGAGGTATATAGGAAAACGTAAGTGTGAGGTTAAAAAAAGAGAAAGAAGAAGAGGATTGAAGGTAAGAGGCTGAAGTTGTTGATGTTATTGACTGATAATTCCAAGCAAAAGGCTGAAGGATTAGAGTTGTGATTGCTTGAAGTGAATTTTGAGTAGATCAGTGATGGAGATAGAAATGGAACTCAGTTAGTAAATCATCATATATGTGCGAATTGGATCTGTTATTTGCAAAGTGAGTTGTATGTTTTCCAAATCAGAAACTACTACTACTTTCTAATCATTGTATCAGTCTAAATCCTTTAATCAAGGTTGACCTAACAGTCATTGTTTAAATCCTTTAATCAAGGTTGCATTCTAATGGAACGTACTTAAATCCTTTAACCAAGTCACTTTTGACAGAGTGTTTAAATCCCTTAACAGGGTCACACCTAGCAGTGTGTTTGTAAACCTTTAACTAGGTTGGATTTTCATAGAGCTCACTTTAGAAGAGTGCAAATATTAGTAACATGTTACAAAGTGGTTTTTGCCAAGTTGGGTTTCCACTATAAATCCTAGTGTTATACTTGTGTGAATGTTTGATGTGAATGTTTCTATATTCTGCAAGTTAATTACTTTTGGATAAGTGGACTACATTTTATATGTTTCTGGTATATATATACTTTAGAGATCGAGTTATGTTTGTGATTAGATCAGATATTATTTAAGTGTTTAAAAGTACAATTGGTACATCTAGACCTGAGAACAACTGATTCACCCCCCCTTTGTTGTTCTAAATAATATTAACACTTTGTGCACACGTACCCTTTTTTATTTTCCAAAATCTCCTCTTGTATCTAATGAAAGAGATTTTTGTACCTTTATCATAGCATGTCAGGTGAGTTCTAATAAGTTAGTCTTCCACACTCACCTTCCACACAAAGATGAACTTCCATTCATTAATAATCTTGTTTCCTACTTTAATCCTCCACTCACAGTTCAACCATATTCGGTTGTCAAGGGAAACAAACATTGATTATTATTATTATTATTATTATTATTATCATTATTATAAAAATAATCTCTTTCAATTATCATCATCCATTTTTATATGTATATTTTTACTCAATATTATTTTACAATTTAACACTATATTTAGAAAAGAATATTTTAAATATTATTCCCTTCTCATTTTTTATTTTCTTTTAACAAAATAGAACTCAAAAACTTAAATCAACCTTTCTCTATATTCAAGATACAAATACACACACATTTAAATCACCATCAAGGAATAAATCATTTAGATATCAATCTTTTTATCCATGGAAATTAGGTTAGAATAATTTTTAAAAAAAGACTAACTGGTGTGTGCAAAAACTAGACTTTTTTTTTATCTCACCCCTGCAGAGGAGCTAGTTGTTGGAAAAATGGTCAGTGCTCCCCTCGAGATTCATGACATGGATTAACCACCTCCTGTGTCTTCTATAAGTCTAGTGGTTGTATCAGGCATTAACAAGTTGATCTTTTGGTGCAACAAAAACCACTACTTGTAACAAGTGGTATCAGAGCTTGGTCACAGATTCGAATCCCCTCAGGTAACACTAAGAGGGAGATTATTGGAAAAATGGTCAACACTCCCCTCGAGATTAGTGACATGGCTTAAGCACCTCCTATGTCTTCTATAAGTCTAGTGGTTGTATCAAGCATTAACATGTCAATCTTTTGGTGCAATGACAACCACTACTTGTAACACTAGTCTCCTATACCTCAACCACACTCCCACCTTTTTCTTGTGAAAAAAATCAACCACTTGATTTACCATTATTAGTTTAGTCCTATAAAATCATAATCAAATTAAATTTCTTCCTTTATACTTGCAAAATTCATCATTTCATCATATTTTGATATAATTTATTAAAGTAAATCAGCATAATCAACATCATATAACTGTAGAATATCTATACGTCAAAATATTTCAAGATAAAAACATCATTAGAATATACCCCCGTAACATAACATCATTAGATTAGGATATTGACATAAAATCATCCATAGGTCAAAAAAATCAATAAATATATCAATAACATGTCTAACATAATGTGAAAGCAAAAAGACACAAGTTTAAGTCTATCTAACCCAGTCAAATAGTCAAAGTGTCACTAAAGAGTCCTAAAAAATAGTAATCTACTAAGTTAATTCATGTCATCCCTCCCCACTAGGAATATACATTGACCCGATGTCTTATGAAAGCACATCAACAATGTTCACACTACACACAAAAATATAAGCATAAATGAAATACCAAATTAAAGTCTATAAAAATAAATGAGGGAAAGATCTATGCATGTCTTCTAGATCTTCCCAAGTAGCACTATCAATAGAGAATTGGTCCCATTGGATATTATACTACAAAAGATCTCTGTCACATACCTAAATGGTATGATGATCAATGATGCATGGAGGCTCCACTAGCTCCACCTCTAGATCCTGAACCTACAATTCATTCCAATCTAAGATATTAGATGCATTTGGATGATAGGGTTTCAACAAAGAAACATGTAACACATTATGGATTCAAGCTAGAGAGGGTGGTAGAGAAAGTCTGTAAGAAATTGGGTTGATAACCTCTAACACATCAAAGGGCCCCACATATCTCGACACAAGTTTGGAAGACTTGCCAAAAAAAATTGAGCTCTTGTGAGGTCTCACACACAAGAACATTTTGTACCCTTCTTATAACTATCTGAAAGTGTGGTTCTTATTTACATAACTCTTCTATCGATCAACTTCTTGTTTTGGAAGACCATGAATCAAATTCATCCATTCCTCCATCTCTCTTATCATATCAAGACCAATAGTAATCCTATCCTTGAATCTATCCCAATTGATAGGAGTGCAAAATTTCCACCCATATAGTGCCTTAAATGGTACCATCTCGAATGAATCATGGTAAGAGTTGTATAAAAACTTTACCAAGGGAAGGTACTCTTCCCACTTGTACTCTTGATCCATGCAATACATACAGAGAAAATCCTCTAACACCTGATTTACTCTCTCCATTTGACCATCCATCTGAAGATGATAGGAAATGCTAAAGTTCAATCGAATACCCAAGGAAGCATTCAAGGTTGTCCAAAACCTTGATGTTATATGTGTGTCCTTTTTAGATATAATAGTCTTTGATGCACCGTACAATCTAAAGATCTCCTAAATAAACTTCTTGGCTAAAGCCATTGATCCATCTCTCAAGATCCATGGAATAAAGTGATATACTTTGGTTATTTTTTCATATATAACCAAAATGACATCATGTATACATAATTTCATTGGTAATCCCTGAATAAAACCCATACTTATGACTTTCCATTTGTATTCCATAATATCATGAAGGTATAAAAGTATAGCTGGATGGACATGCTCAGCCTTGAATCATTGACATTCTAAAAATTGGGTTACATAATCTATCACATCATGCTTAAGCCCTAGCCAAAAGTACAATGGCCTTGAATAAAAAATCATCTTTTTTAACCCAAGATTTCCTGCAAATATATTTCAATGCATCTCCTCAAGTACTACTTTCCTCAACCCCGCTTGGTCAGGAATATAAATCCTATTTTGGTATCTCATAATACCATCATCATTAAAAGAGTATCCATCAAAATAGTAATTATATGGATTAGTGTGCAGAGCTAATTTGACCATCTCATAATGATCATCACTTGGAAGATTCTGTAACACGTGCTCTCTCAGGTATTTCCTAGAACTAGAGATAGAAGTAATGTGTCTCCTACTAAGAGCATCTTCCACTCTATTCTCCTTTCCTTTGATGTATTCAATACCAAAATCATACTCACTTAGAAACTCTAACCAATGTCTTTGCCTGACATTGAGGTTAGGTTGCGTAGATATATACCTCAATCCATATGATCCATTTTTAGTTCAAAATGCGTACCCAATAGGTAATGCCTCCACATCAATAAAGCATTGACAATTTCAGCCAACTCTAAGTCATGTGGTGCATAGTTAATCTCATATTGTTTCAACTTTCGTGACTCATAAGACACTACCTTTCTATCATACATAAGTACATCTCCAAGACCTTCACCTCAAGAATCTATAATTAATTTGAATTTCCCATTAGGATCCGGTATGATCAAGGTAGGAGCAGATGAGAGTTTCTATTTCAATAACTGGAAAGCTCTCTCACATTGATCTGTCCACTCATATATATTCCCTTTCCTCTGAAGGGATGTAATAGGAGTTTCAATCTTGGAGATTCCCTCCATAAATTCCCTATAATAACCTACAAGTCCCATGAAGCTTCTAACTTCACTCATATTTTGTAAAGCTAGCCATTAAAGAATGAATTTAATCTTCACAGGGTCTACTATAATTCTATATACAAAGATGATGTGACCCAAGTAATGTATCTCTTTCTGATAGAAAGAACACTTTGACAGATTACCATAAATTTTCTTGTCTCTCAGACACTGTAAGACTATGTGTAAGTGTTCTCTATGCTCCTCAATGTTCTTGGAATATATCAATATTTCATCAATAAAAACCTCCACAAATTTATCTAGACAATCCCTAAACACACTATTCATCAAGTTCATAAATACTATAGAAGCATTTGTCAATCCAAAAGGTAGGACAAAAAATTCATAATACCCATACCTTGTCCTAAATATAGTTTTATATATGTCTTCTTCCTTGATCCAGAGCTAATGATACTCCAAATATCAAGTCAATATTAGAGAATATAGTTTCTCTTTTCATCTGATTGAAAAGTTCATCCATCTGAGGGAGAGGATACATGTTCTTAGTGGTCACCTTATTAAGCATTCTATAATCAATGCATAGTCAAAAGGTACCATCCTTCTTCTTTACAAAGATCACTGGGGCTCCCCATGGTGACACACTAGGGCGTATGAACCCTTTATCCAAAACTTCCTTTAATTGTACCTTTAGCTCATACATCTTAGTTTTAGTCATTCTATAGGGAGCCTTGGATTGTGGCACAATTCCATGCAGTAGATCAATGGAGAATTCAAACTCCCTCTTGAGAGATAATTCGGTTAATTCCTCTTGAAAGACATCTTGGAGCTCTTGTAATATAGGATAATCATCCAAAATGGGAGGAGTGTCAAGATCCTTAACACATGACACATACATCATGCACTCCTTTGTCTTTGCCTTTTTCAACTAGATAGCATAAAATATCTAATCTCAATGGGTCATTTCAAACTCCAAACTACTCTAGGTCTCCTTAAATCATCCAGACATTCAATTGATTTGTCCTTACAATTTACTGTTTCCTTATGCTTAGTTAAATAGTTGATGCCCAAAATGAAATCATATGATCCCAATGGGGCTACATAAATGTTTACTTGTGTTAGAAAACTTGGGAGTTCCAAGTTGTTGCAAGATAAATACTTCTCTAGCCTACGCTCTACCCTATTTCTATATTCTACCATCCAAGGTTCAACCATATATCCTGATCTAATAGGAAATCTAGATAAAACTCTAGGATATACAAAACATTCACTAGCTACATTATCTATAAAAATAGAAACATTATGACACAAAATATTACCAACCATCTGAATAGGGTACCCTAGAAATTATCCTTCCTATGATCAATAACTGCATGAATCTGGTGTTGATTCTATAGACCTTTCCCATCTATGGGGGTTGTACATTAAGGATAAGAGCTAGCATAATGGTCACCTCCAAATGTGAAACAACCATCTCTTGGTCCATGTATTTCCTTAGGATTGTTCCTTCTAATGTCATCCTTGTTATTATAGTTCCTATTATTACTTTGGTTTTGATTCTGAGTGTTACTATTGGAATTATTTCTAGAATTCCCTTGAAATTTTCCTCTCATGTTCCAAAATTTTTGACATCCACCATCTTTCTTCTTATTATCTAGATATTTCCTTTTGAAATTTTGAGTAGCATTAGATCTCTAAATGGTTCTCACTGCATGCATCTGCTACATTTTATGTTCCTGCCTTAAGGCCTTCCTGAAAGAAAAATACATCATTTTAGGTTCATGCATATCAACTTCTGAACCTACTTTAGGACTTAACCCAAGAATAAACTTGTGAGTTCTAAATCACTCATCCTACCAGTATTGAGGAACATACTTAACCAAGTGAAAAAACCTTTGATGATACTTTGTAAGAGTCAAGACACCCTGAATCAGATTTTGAAACTCAACCACCTTCCGATCATAGTATAACTATGGTGACCACCTCTTGTAAAAAAGATACAATAATTCTTCCCATGT
Source organism: Chamaecyparis obtusa (assembly GCA_027943335.1). NCBI lineage: Eukaryota > Viridiplantae > Streptophyta > Pinopsida > Cupressales > Cupressaceae > Chamaecyparis > Chamaecyparis obtusa. The sequence continues at coordinate 11,170 of BSBK01004546.1, read as the reverse complement.
GATCTCTCCAGGCTGTAACCTTTTCTCTACCATTTCGTTATCCCACCATGTGGTGGCTTCACCAATAAACTGGAAAGAACCCCATATAGCCATGGATTCACATAAAATATTGTGAACATGGAATTATTTCTCCATGGAAATAATCCAAGCCTTAACATCATCACCAATGGTCTTACCATTAAAGGTAGGAGGAATGACCTTCTTGAGGTCTTGGCTTAGCTCTTCTATAATCTTACCCCTATTATTGGCTACATTTGTAGACCTATGATCAAAAACTCTCTTAAGTTGTTCCTCATTCCTCATTCCTCCTCTTCTTTCCATTGAGCTTCCAATCTTTGATCCTATTACTATTTCCTTTGAGCCTCAATTCTCAGATCCTATTCCTATTTTCTCTCATATTCTACCATCAAATCACCTTCCCTCTTCCTCCATGCTTACTCAGTCTATTGGTTCTCATTTTTTCCTACCTCTCAAATCCTTCTCAAGATTATCCATGCAATCACCTTTCTTCTACAAAATGTTTCCTTGTTCATTCAAGAGGGCTAAGATCTGATCTAGCCTCTGATTTGGCTCATTATTTAGACTGTTACTAGGTCTAGACCTGTTATTGTTTATAGTATTCAAGGTGAGTGATTAGATCCTACACCAAATAAAATTAAGCAACTTTAGCAACAGTAGACCAAGGCCCTAGAGTTTAAACACAACCCTGATACCACATGTAAAGATTTACATTCTCCCAATAAAGACATGTCATCAAAGAGTGAAAGAATCGGTAAAGTCATAAAGAAAAGACAAAGTTGAGTTCATCTAATAGACTAGACAATAAAATTTCCATTCCATTCATAAAGATAAATATAATGATTTGACCCAAATGTTTGGATGATAAATCAATGACCAAGTGTAAAAATATAAACATGTGAAGTCAACCATACTTTTGAACATACAAAGTCTATCCATATATAATGAAAGTATAAAATATTATAATGGATGTTGACCAACTTGTTGTGCATCGATACATCATGTAAGTACAACATACATAAGGTATTTACATCAAATGCAAGACCATGAAAATCAAAATAAAACATGATACCAAAATGCCACCAGATAAATGTCCATCTACATATCCATGTATCCTAATCCATCAGACGTATGTCCATCTTCAAATCTTGAGATGAGAGTGTGGATCAAACACTTTTTACACCCAAATTGAGAGTGATTATCTCCCTCAGGGCTCATCCTAACATGAGAGCACACCAACCCTACTGGAGAAGCCTAACATTCTAGAACTGGTGGATTAGAAATAATCTAGTGTAACTGTTAGACTAACTAAATTCCACATATGTCTAAGTAGAACCACTAGTACATTTGACCCTAGTTTTAGACCAACATTTTCGATGAAATTGCCAAATGGTTTTGCTTAGTTAGAATGTAGAAGGAAAAATTTGATTTTTTTTAATCCATGCCTGTCTTCGTTGAAATTTCTATGACCTTTCTTGGAGGTAGAAATTTTGATGAACACGGACATAACTTAAAAAAAAGGTTTTATTTCATTTCATTATGTTGCACACGACATAGCAGAGCATTGAAGAAGAGTTGGAGGGCAATGAAGAAGAGTTGAAGGAGGGCAGTGAAAAAGAGTTGAAGGAGGGCCAATGCTTTACTTCCTATAGTCCAAAATAATAATCTTTGGAATGGAGATGGTTTTGTAGGTGGTTTATTCCGTAGGGCCTCCTTGTAAAATGCTCCTATTTTTGTGGACATGAACATAATCCAGTGGTTCTAGAGGGTCACCATGATTGAGTTATTGAGGTTCCTAACCTCAATGTGGTCAATTTGTAGGAAAGTAATGAAGATTTCAACACTAATCCCAATGATCATGTCGTAGATGAATTAACATGAGAAGGTGGGCTCATTTTGTTTATTGTCAGAAAGAAAGAATAAGGTGCCCATTTTCTATTTTTATTTTCATTATTATCCTTAGTTATGGTGGTTTTAAATGTGACTTCTCTAATGTCTTTGACTTTGAATCTGTTACATTTAGTCTTCTCAATTTTTAGCTTTCGTATTTTGTATAGTTTTGTTGGGAAGTCAAATTTTGACTTGGCTTTATTTGGGACATTATGTTAAATCTAGTTTAAGTTGCAAAAATGAGTAAGAAAGCTCCCATAATCTTGATGAAGATGTAAAAAAATAGTTGGATAGAAAGAGGATCTCATTTCTAGTCCATGATCTAGAAGACATTTATGATATGTTATGGATAACCTAGCTAGGGTCATAGATGCTAAAGTGCAAAAAATGGGATGGAATTCCCTCTTTGATGGCTAGGTTTGGGAAATTGTTCGCAAGAAAGCTCTTGATCATCCTTGTCAGGCTGCTTTTCAGGAGACACATACAACAACTTTTTTGATTTCTTATTTCTCCTATTTGGTTTCAATTCAAAAAATGAACCGTTCTTTAGAGATCTTCTCCCTAACATAGGATTTTCCTAAAATTGAGTTTTAGAGTCACCACCTCACCTTCTATGAGGAAAATATAATTATTCTGAGTCCTTTATCCTCAACAGAGTCTCTGTAATAGTAACCAAAGATTCTAAATTTGTTGGTGCTCAAAAATGTTGGACCATTTTGAGGCCAATTGACAGGCACACACAAGTGCCTCTACAATTCTGAATCGATTGAGCCAAGGATGGTAGACCTGAATCCACAAGTGCTTTTAAACTACCCAAATGCACGCACAGACAAAAGCAATTCCTTCCAAAGGGGTAAATAATCCTTGGAGGAAATAACCTAATCTCCTAATAACTAAATAGTATGAAATCCAAACTAAAGCCTAAAACCTAATTGAATGCTTTGTAAAGAGAGATTATCAGATTTAATATGTAAACTACAGAAAGAACCAAATAATAATTACAAATGAAATGAGATCAGTGCCTGATGCAAAATTTGGAATAGAGTCAATTACTTTCAATCATATGTATAGTTAGAGACGGTTTTAAGGGAACTCACTCCTATAAAGCGAGACCATCATCCTACAGGCTTCCATTGAATCACAAATTCAAAATAATTTATACAATTAGTCCCATTGATTTTAACCCAAATTAAGAGGCCAAAAGGAACAACAACATGTTCACAGACCTTGCAATTGCTATTCAAATTGTAAAAATTAACCTTAAACAAATGAATCAAGGAAAAGAACATAGTAGGACACCCCGGTTCACAGATTAATCTAAAAAACTAATTGAAAATAAAAAACTATATAACCTTAAAAAGCATAAACAACTTATCTGACATTTGCACTTGAAAATTTGAAAATTAGGTCCAAATCTGTAGTTAAGGAGATTTTCCCAATTGTGTCGTGTTGTCTTTTGTTTACAAATTGAATCAATATAAATATATCTTCCAAAGGTTCTCTATGAAAAGACACACCCTTTCACATGACCTAATCCTGACAACTAACCCTATAAATACAAATTAAACCATAATAATGGTTTTTAGGGAAATATTTCCCGTTCAATAAATTTGATTTGTTGTGACCTTAGGTGTTTGTGCATAATAATCAAACGTTTAGTTCCTACATAAAAACACACCCGACATTAGGTAGTCCTTTAATAAAACCTAAAATCAAAATCATTATATTCATAATATATTAGGCTTTCATAAAGACCACTATTATTTATTTATTAATTAATAATTAATTGAAATAAATTCAAGCCATAATTTTATAAATGTATTTGATAATAAGAGGGGAGTATAAATAAAATTTAAATATTAATCATAAGTTGCCCACAATAATTATCAAAACATAAAAATTACATTAATAAGATAATACCTAAAACATTTAATAGAAATAAACAATCTTATGTTTAGAATTTTACTTTTACTTTCAAAATAAAACATAATGCATTTATTTTAAAATATATTCATTCACAAACATAATGCAATCTAAATTACAACATAGAAATATTTTAAAAGCATTAGGGTAAAAAGTTTTATAATCAACCCTAACGAAAAGAGGAAAGTACTCATCCTAAATATCAAAACAATCCACTTAGGGCAAGTACATTGATTTTTACAAAATAACCACCCTAATGTTATAAATATTTCTAATATACAAAATAATATTATAAACATACACATAGTTTAGGAATTTAAAATAATTTCATTATCTCAATAAAAAACCCTAAAACGTATATATTAATGAGGTAAAAATAAAAAACCTTTTAATCACCCAATTAACATTTCCAAAAATGAAAAGATAGAATTAAGTCACATAATGGTAAAACATGATCTTTTATGCTCACTTTACCCTAAAAGTTTAATTTTTAAAATTAAAATTATAACAAGGTACAATTATATGATTACATTTAGGGATATGAAAACTAAAGATTAATATAAATTAAAAATATATCAAAACCCTAAAAACTTAGTAATCTTTACCAACATTATTTACCTTATCACATTTTTCACTTTAGGGTTTTTAGGAGTGAATTATAAATTAAAATTAAAAACAATCATATTGCTAACCACAATAATCCCGTGAAATATAAAGCCTCTTTGAAACACATATATTAAAGAGAAACACTATATTTATTTTCCTAATAATTTATTTCCAAATTATTAAAATGAAATTCAATAATCTTATATTTATCCCTTAATTCCTACCTATATTCTCAAGGAATAACATAGAGTACTTGGTTAGGGTAGGTTGGGTAGTTAGGTTAGGAAGAAAGCATGGGTTGAGAGGTCAAGTGTTCAACTCCCTCTCCCCATTCTTTTTTCCTAAAATCAAGAAAAATAAATAATACATAGGAAAATATTGTTTCATTATTGAATTGAAAATTAATTAAGGAAAGAATTACTCCCTATGTAAGAAATTGTGTTGACTTTTCACCTGCACATGAAAACATAAATAAATTAGTTTATCCTCCAAATCCTCTCGAAAAAAATAATAGACTAATTGGTTAGAGGGTAGGAGGGTAGGTAGGTAGGAAAAAGGTCGGCTTGAGAGGTTGAGGATTCAACTCCCTCTTGCCACCTTTTTCACTTAATTACTTTATTTATTATTTTTTAAAATAATTATTTATTTCAAAATGAATATGCATTAAATTAATTGAAATAAAATAACTAACAACCTAATACATGAAAATAGAAAAATGACAAACATATATGCCATTTTATTCATTTTAATTTTTTAGCATACGGAAATTATATAAAATTGAAATTTAAGATCATACTTCCTTGATGTTTTTTGCACATTTAGAACCTGAAATTTTCAGTGTCAACAAGTCCCCGACAGAAAATCATGTCCTGAACATGGAAAAAAAAACCCCCCAAAATATTTGCAATGAATTCAAATTTACAAGGGGCACCATTAGAAGTGCGGAGATTAGGGGTTTGTAGGGTTTCAAACCCATGACAAATGAAACAATTTGAAAAAAAATAAAAAAATGTACCCTTCATTAAGCAAATGCCAAAAAATCGAATCTCTTACCAAGGCTGCAATGAAATGATTGAAATTGAATGCCTATTCCTCTTGATGCTTTCTTGGGTTTGAGAAGAGCAATGTGGAAGAGAAGAAGATGCCACAACTTACAAGCTAGATGCATATAGGGGGTGTCTACATACAACTTCCCTCCTTACCGCCTCCTTCAACACTCCTTTGCTCGCGGACTATGCCAAAATGAAATAAAATGAAATGTGCCAGTAGGAGGGATATATGTATAAAATTTAAATTTTTGTTTTTTACTTCTATTCCTGTGTTGGTCGGAATTACAACCACTCTTTAGGGTCGTAATTCTGACCAACACAGGAATAGAAGTAAAAAAAATCAATTTTTTCTTCTATAAACCAACCATGGAAAATAATTTTAGAACTTGGTTGGAAATGTTGGTCTAAAAAGTGGGTCAAATGTAGTAGTGTATTATACAAATATCTAATATTGTACTTCATCATTAATATAAGAATTGAATACTTTAATCTATTAGTTTTAAAAATGATTTTTAAACTATTAATTTTCACTTTTTTCTTTCTATTTAATTAAATCTTTATTATACTTATGAAATATTAAATTAAATTTATATAAAATATAAAATATTTTTGTTTTATAATACTCGTGACCAATTTAAATTTTAAATATTACAATTCAAACATAAAAATACTTCAAATAATACATTTTATGGTTCATGAGTACATGTAATAGTTACATAAGGATTGATGATTTTGACTTTAAGCCAATATTCACCACCTTCTTTGAATTTTTCCATTACTTCACTTGTCCCTGAGTCATAATAATTGAAGTGCTTGAGTCTTTTCAACTGCTCCAATCCCTCTCCCACTTTCTTCACTTTTGGACACCAAAATAGATGAAACTCATGGAGACATTCCATTGTCCCATCTTCCAATTCTGGGAACTCCTCTAATTCACTGAACCATGTAATTTTCAAAAAGAGAAGTTGTGGAAACACACCAGCCTTTCCAAACACGTTTGGCAATTCTCTACACCTATCATTTTCCCACAACACCAACCTCACCAGGTTGGGCATTTTTTGCAACTCCGGATAATCACTACAATGACAATACCACAACTTGAGTTCCCTCAGATTAACAAAACCACATATACAACCTGGCACTAAGAACCTATGTAGCTAAAGACTTTCTAGATCCTTCATTGCTATAATTTTCTCTATGAGCTCTAACAACTCTGGTATACCTGTATGTCTAATATATAGAGGACACATCTTCACCAATCATGCAAGTATCCCTTCTTCCATCCCTTTCAATTCTCTTTCACCAACACTTAAGTGTAGCTCTTGAAGTTGAGTCATACTAGCTAAATCCTCTTCAATGGAAAGAGCCAGCCAATCTGATCGCAGTGTTCTCAAAGAGACTAGCTCTGATATTCCCCTTGGCATTTGAATTACCCCAAAACATTCTAAATGATCAAGGCATTTAAGTTCATTCATCCACATTGGTAATTTCCTACATTCCCAAGGTAGAGCAAGAAACAAGAGACTTTTCAGATGCCTCATAGACTTTGGTACTTCTCTAATCCCCATATAATCTAACTTCAAGACTTTGAGGAGTTTCATCTTCCCAATGCTCTCAGTCAAGGCAGAGATGTTTGTCCAGCTCAAATCAAGAACACACAATCCTCTCATAGTGGTAAACAAGTTTTCCAGAATGCTTGTAATCCTCTGATTCTGAGACAATGACAAAGTGCAGAGACAAACAAGATGATTCTTTGAGATGTCGTCATCATATATATTTTTCTTTCCTAGTAAAATCTGACACCAGTCACCACTTCTATCTTTAGAGGCCTCTTCAATAGAAAAAAAACATTTTTTTTCTCTTGATACCTATACGGCTAGATCAAGCAATAGATCATGAATTCTACAAATGGTTCTATCCATGTTCTCCCATAGTTGAAGTAGATAGAGATTGGAAAGTTGATACAAATAGTGCCATGCCACATCCTACTAGTCCTCTCCTGTTGGAATGAATCCTTCCCCATTCCACAAATTTATTAGATACTCACAATCTATCTTCTCATCCTCAAGGAAGAAGGAAAGGTAAGCAAAGTAAGCTTTAAGAAGTGCAGGAAAAGCGTTGTAACTCAATCTAAGAATAGGCATGATCCGATCAACATTGACAACAAAAACCCTTTGAAGTTGTTGAAGCTTGGACTCCCACTCCCTTGGCATTCTAGACTTGGCTAGAGATGCGGCTATTATTTTGATTACCAGTGGAAGATTTCCACACTGCTTTACAATCTTATGACCCACCTCTTCTAGATGTTGTGGTGGCTCTCTTCCTTCCTCAAATGCATAAGCACAAAATAGCCTCCAACTCTCTTCATCGGACAAATATTGCATCTCATAAACTTCAACTTTCCAATTTGCACAAACCTCTCTACTTCTCATAGTCACCACAATTTTGCATAGGTTATTCTCCCCACCTGGGAGTCTAGGTTATTTTGCCAAAGGATCAGAATTGTGATTGCTTGAAGCAAATTTTGAGCAGATCAGTGATGGAGATGGAAATAAAAAAATCAGTCAGTAAATCAACATCTATGTGCGAATTGCATATGTTATTTGCAAAGTGAGTTGTATTTTTTTAGATAAAAAATTACTACTACTTTCTTATCATTGTATCAGTCTAAATCCTTTAATCAAGGTTGACCTAACAGTCATTGTTTAAATCCTTTAATCAAGGTGGCATTCTAATGGAATTTATTTAAATCCTTTAACCAAATCACTTTTGAAAGAGTGTTTAAATCCTTTAATAGGGTCACACCTAGCAGTGTGTTTGTATACCTTTAACAAGGTTGGCTTTTCATAGAGCTCACTTCAGAAGAGTGAAAATATCAGTAACATGTTACAAAGTGGATTTTCCCAAGTTGGGTTTCCACTATAAATCTTGGGTTTACAAAGTGGTTTTTCCCAAGTTGGGTTTCCACTATCCCTTTTAACGGATAGATCCATAATAATTGACCATAGGCATTCTCAAAGAGAATAGCTTTAATATTCCATTTGGCATGTGACCAAACCCCAAAAAATTTTAAAGGGTGAAAACATTTAAGCTCATCTATCCATATTGGTAATTTCTTACATCCCCTAGAAAAAGAAATAAATAAAAATTTTCAAATATCTCACACTCCAATACTTATACAATTTATCATTTAAATTCTATATTTTAAAAAGTTTCATCTTTCTAATTTTTTAGAAAATAAAAAATTCTTGTTAAGATTAAATTGAGAATAAACAACCCTCTCATAGAAATAAACAAGTTTTGAGAATGCTTTTAATCCCTCAAATTTGAGAAAATGATAATGTGTAGAGACAAGTAGGACAATTCTATGATATGTTGTTCTTTCCCAATGAAATCTATTGAATTGAAATCCAAACAATACACAATTATTTCTTTTCTATATCAATCTAATGAAATAAAGTCTAATACAAAGACTGCATCTCTATTTCCAATATTCTTGAATGAGACCCACATAAAAATAAACTATAGAGATAATTGTAGGGAAACAACACTAAAAAAAATTGACATAAAACATATGACTCATTTATAACCAAGAATAATTATTTCAAAAACTTCATAATTAAATTATGAAAAGTTTACAATAAATTATTATATAGTTGTATATAGATATTATACGTGCAACAAATTTATACACCAAATAAGACACATTGCATTACAATCCTTCCTCTTCCTATGTTCTTCTCCATAGACACTATTACTATAAAAAACATTCTTTATCTAAACTTAATGTTGTAAAAAAATATCGCCCCCTTCATTTATTGTTATCTCTCACAAAAAGTTCCCTCTCATTTTCAAATTTGCGTACAAAACATTACATCTTTTAAAATAAATATTAACTAAAATACCTAGAATTGGAGAAAATAAAGGAACTTAACTCCCAAAAATAAACTCAATGGGATATGTTGATCCCACCTCTAGGCTCCCTCCTAAATGAGGGAAATCTAGAAGGTTTTGTAGGGGTCGGACAAGAATGTGCCTTGAAAGGCAACCTCCAGGATTTTATAGACGCTGACTCTTCTCTTGGTGGATTTGGAAAAGGAGAAGGAGTTCAAACAAAACTGAGGTGATGCACTAGAGGATTTTGAAACCATTTGAACTTATTTAGGGTATATGCACAAAGATGGGGGAACAAAAAGGTGCCACTTTACTTTTTGGTCCCCCATCGACCATAGTGCATATGCACTAAAGCGTGTGCGCCCTATAGGGCACACACACTATGGCTTGGGTAATCTAAACCATAGCGCGTGTGCCCTATAGGGCACACACACTTTGTAAAACACTAAAAAGTGTTTTTACAAAGAGCATTCACCCTATAGTGCACACGTGCTTTGAAAAAGACTATTTAGTGTTTGTTGTGGTTGGGAAAGCTCATTTTGCTTTCCACAAACCCGTAGTTTGCAGCAAATGAAGCCTTCCCAAGCATGTACATAGTCTCATTTGGGCTTGTTGAATCCATAGTTTTCATTCATTCATCCATCAAATGGCTCCACAACATCCTCATGTTTGATCTAAAAGAAGAGGTAAGTGTTTTTACATCCCATGCCTCTTATTTGTTTTAAAATTTTAGTTTTGATGCAATTTGTTTTGTTAAAATTTGTGTGTAATTAAGATTTAAAATCTAGTTTTTTTAATTGCCAGGAAGAAATAATCTCCCTCAACCCAAACCCGTTTGTCTTCCTCATGAAGAAATGAATGAAGAAACGAATGAAGAAAATAACCAAGAAAATGAACCTCAATTGCCTCCACCAATCAAGAAACCTCCTCCTAGAACACAAGAAAATTTTGATGAACCAAATTGAAAGAGGGAAAAAAGAATTAGAATCTTTAATTACGAGGTTAAAATATTCTATTGGTACAAATCCTAGAAGGGAAAGACTTGCGAAATAATTGGAAGTAATCTTGACCCACGTAAGCTCGGTTAGTGGGAAAATTAATTTATGGCAGGATATAAGAGAAGAACAAAAATAATATTATGTAAATAAATTATCTTATGCGGACATAAAAAAGAAAAAATCACAAAAGATGACATTTGCAAGCTATTTAAAAAACTAGGGGACACAAATACTCATAGAACTACAACAAGGAGGTTCCCAATTCATTGGTGCTTAAATGAAGACATTAAAAAACAACTTTTAGGAGAGATGGTGGATGGTCTTTAATTCACCTCCCTTAACAATCATGAGGTTCCTATATATTTCTTGAGGAAACTATATTGCGAGTTTGTACTCAAGGAGGTGCCAAATTATTTTGACTATCTAGATTCTCAGGGTAGAGGAGGGGGGTCATCATTTGATAGAGAGGGGGCACATCATGACCCTAACACACCTAGAGTTCTTATTGGCATGCCACAGGTGGATCATGTTACTATTCCTTCCGTTGTGAAGGAACATGTAGAGGCGGACACACCTAGGCACGATAGTGCTCTGACACAAACTCTCATTCAGTGTGCCACTCCTTTAGTTGAGGGTGACCATGGTAAATATTCAAGGGGGCATATTTTTGGGTCATGTGGAGCTTGTGCACATTTGGTACTGCAGAGAGAGAGGAAGAGGATCCTGGAATGATTAATATTTTCTAAATATGACATTTGGCATTGACACACAGGTAAATATTTCCAATTTCAT
>BSBK01004544.1:2500-297905 GCA_027943335.1 Chamaecyparis obtusa | reverse complement strand
GTAGTACTACGGTTTTGGTCAGTGATGAAGATATAGAAGGTATTAGAGCTTGTGAAGTTAACTAAAGATATTTTGGGATGTATACATGCTTCAGTTAAGAGTGCATGAGTTTTGGTTACTAGATCTGTGAGATACAATGTTCAGAAGGTATGCGAAGACAGTAAATCAGCATAATAGGGTATATGAATAGTTGCGAAGATCTAGGAGAGCATAGTAGATATGGTAACATGATAAGAAAGGTGAATAGATTATATTACTAAATCTTTGGTAATATAAGATTGTCGACTCCGTAATTAACATTTGCACAAGTTATTATCATGTTTTGTATGGCATTTGTGAAGCCGGTGGACTTGAAGGCTAATTTTGTATAAGTATAGAGTGCTTATGTGAAAGTGAAGAATGGTAATGTTAATAATGATGAAGAAAGATTGCGAAGATAAGAGAAGAGATCAAATGTGAGATCAATAAGAGGAAAAGCTATAACTAAAACTATCTAAGAAAGATTAGTGCTTGTACTGCTCACTTTTGGAGAACTCTTTCTGAGACAATTTTTTATTGTAAGAGCAAGTGTGCTCACCACCTTTAACCAAGTGTTTTGTATACCTCTAATAGCGTTTTGTATTCCTCTAACAAGGAAATGTACTATGTAACAATCAACTCCTAACAGGGCTAGATTTCCTAATAGGTATATTATATTTTAGTGCATATTTGTGGGTATCATCCCCATCGGGGTTTTTCCTTGGCTAGGGTTTCCTCTAGAACAAATCATGGTGTCACGAGTAATGTATTATTCTTATATGTTCTTTTCATTTTTGCATTACTTTGGATTGTTTATAATTGTTTAAAGTTGAAAACATTAAAGTCTTGTAATACTGATTCACCTCCCCTATCAGTATTACCTAATCCTAACAATTGGTATCAGAGCTATTGGCCCTTGGAGAGAAAGCCTAATAGCTTAAGGGAGATCAAAATGGATTCATGAGATTTACAAGAGAAATTTGAAGCTACACTTGAAGATCTAGATAAAGTGAAGGCTGAGAATGGCTAACTAAAATTCAAATTAAGAAGAGTAGATGGTTTCATCAGGAAACTAAGAGAACATCTTGAGATTGTAAAAAGTCAGAGACAAGACCTTATGGAAAAGATCAAATAACATTCAGACAGTGACACACCAGACAAAGTGAAGAACCTGAAGCAATAAAAAGAACAAATCAATCTTTTGATGATTAAAGAGATTCAACATGAAAAGGATGAAAGAAACAAAGTTGAAGAGTCACTAAAAGAAGCTAATATGCAGATGAGTCAAATGAAGACTAAACTTGACAAATACAAAGATAAATATCAGGAATTGGAAAAATATAATCAGATCATCAAAGGTGAACTCAATCAAGCCAAATTACACATTCAGAAGTTGCACATGAGCAGTGACAAGTTTGATGAACAAAGAGAAAGACACAATCCTAAAGGAGATACGACTGGAGTTGGATTCAATGAAGCAGAAAGATAAAAAATGCAAGAAGAATCAAATGAAGCAGAAAGATAAAAAACACAAGAAGAATCAAATGAAGAAAAGACTGAAGAGAGACCTATTCCTGAGGAGAGACCTACTCCTAAAGAGAGACCCACTCATGAAGAACCCAGAGAATAGTTTAGACCCTTCAGAGGTAGATGTTTCAGATGCAACAAAGATGGACACATGAAAAGAGATTGCAAAAGTAAAGGTAACTCTAAGCCCTTTACCAGTTACTATTTTAATTGCTGTGAATATGGACAAAAGAAAGCAAATTGTAGAAAACCTGATCAGTCTAGGTATAAGCAAGACTATATTAGAGAAGAAACAACAACTAAGATCACATGTCAAAAATGTAATAAATTTGGGCATACAACAAGGTATTGTAAATTACAGACTAATCAAGGTAGAAGGAGACCACCTACTTGTTAAAAATGTAACAATCTAGGTCACATTGCAAAGTTTTGTAGATATAATGGAGAAGACAATAGAAGAGGACCAAGAAGATCTAGTGAACCAAGAGGACCACCTCTTGTGGTTATAAGGAAAAGTGTTGGTGACAGTGGTAAGAACCTTAATGAGTACATGGATGAATTTGGGAATCATTTCAAGAAATCAGAGAGAAAGGAGGATGATTAGATATGGAAGGTGAAAGTTTTAAACAAAGACCACATGATGAGTTCTTTGAGGCATCGACCTAAAAGACTACATGCCCTTATGGGGAGCATTGGATGCAGTAAATATAAAATATCCATCCTCTGCATATGTGGAGTAAGCTCATGTGAGCTTAGGTATGATGTGTACAGACACTGAGGAGTCTATGGTTGTGAGCACAGCACTTGGAGATTCATCTTCTGTGTTCATGAGTTTTGTATCGACTGGATGGTATGCAAAGTTGAGCTACCCATGTTTAATACACATACTCAACTTGCGATGGATAAAAGGACTTAAAATACCTCAAATCTACACCATTTGTTGATCAGTGCTTAAGGAGAACAGAGTTGAGAAGGTTATCAGTCATCTGGAAGTGTGATTACATGATTGCGTGAAGCAAATCATTTAATTCAAGCATGTTCAAGGTATTTAAACCTAATCTTTTAGAGAATTCATGGATGTACCAGTAATTTATGATGTTGTAGATAGACCTAGGTATAAGTTCATGAGGCATCCATTCAAATCCCTTGAGGATGATCTGGAGGGAGCATTTTCACAAACCCCTATAGGCATGTTGCACATAGAAGACATTAGGGCATGCATTCATTGTAAATATGAAATCATTGGTGAGGCTAACATCTACAGTGAATTGGATGGTGTGGTAGAAGCTAATGGAACCATGGTAGAATAATTTAAGCACCTATAAGATCAAAAAATTCTCAATTTAACCCTACTCTCAGAGTTCACAGAAGTTGAATGGTTTAAGATCATTCTTAGTAGAGTTCATGACCAATTTTTTTTGATTGGTGATCAACCTATGAAAATATGTGCACAGTTGATTCATGAGATCACAAGCCTTGATAATGAAGGAGCTCTACCTATACTAGAAAATAACCTAATGAATCTAGCAGAAACCTTAACACATTCAAAGTGGGATAAGAGGGAAATGATATTTAATGATATTTATCTATAGGATGTTAGATTGGTAGCAATGTTGCTAGGCTACAAGTTGTTTTACAATAGTAGACCTATTTCTATATCTACTAGGGTCATCATGATGGCATACATAATGGTGAAGGAAAACAAGAAGTATTATCTATGTGAAATCCTATCTCAACAATTTATTGATAATGTGAAAGCTATTAAGAAGGGAAACTCTAAGGCATTTAGGTTTGGATCATTGCTAATTCATATGTACATTCATATCATTCACAAGTTTCCTAGCATGCATCCTAGAGCATGGAAAGATAATGAACCCACTGGACTATAGATCTTAGAGTACTATAGAAAATAGAAGAAGGAATGGGTAGATGGTGAATTGTGTGGCATGATCAAGATACTGCAAAGGCAAATGAAAGAGAGGTACAAAATACTAGAGAACTTAGTGGAAAAATATGAGGACACTATTTGTTTCATGGTTGAAACTGATTGTGTCTTCTTTGAGGTAGTTGACCTGAGAGAGAAGTGGTGTTATCCTATGGGATATGAGGTAAGTGTTGAAGTTCTAACTATGCAAGTGGAGCATGTACTGGTAGCAGAAAAAGACCCTACCCAAGAAAGATGGGGAACATTTAGGGAGAAGTATGAGAAAGTTAGAGAAGAGCAAGAAAAGGTAACAAGGAAAAGGAAAGTCAACAAGATTGTTGAAGATATCACTATGAAGGTGGGAATAACAAAAGCATAGTTAATAGATATGAGAAATAAGATGGAGGCATCTTCTAGCATTGCCACTGATGCATCCATTCCTTTGGAGATAGAAAAGATAGTAGCTCCTACTGTTGATATTGTTGATTTGTCAAACTCTCAAGAAGAAGAAGCACAAGATGTTGTGCTTGTAGTTATTCCTAGAATATCCACAAGGGCGAGTAAGAAGGACAATCCTAAAGAAAAAGAGACATAAGTGAAGAGGAGGAAGAAGGAAGAAAATGCAGTTGAGAATCCATAAACCTTGTGGAAACCATACCTTAAATTGCTGCAGAAAAGAGTAATCAAAGATGGAAATCTGTTAATAGTAAATAGATACTATGAGAGATATAACTATGAAGTCCAAGTAGTCATTGAAGACACTATAATTGAGCATCTTCTTGATTTCAAGAAGAACTTGTTGGAGATTGAAGGAAGCATTCCCAAAGACCTATAAAAAAAAATAGAAATTAGGAAACAGTTAGCACACTCAGAGGATGAGAATATAAGGATAAAAACAATTGAGGATATGTTACCGGTTGTGTCTATATAGGAAAGAGAAAGAATAATAAATGCACTAAAAACCTTACTTAGGAAAAAGTTTAGACAAGTCAAAATCATCGCTACGAAATATGATGAGGTGATAGAGGACACCCAAAAGGCATTAGACCAAGTTCTAATGTAAGATATGTTGAAGAAGGCCTCACCTCCCAAGGCTTCTAAGCATATATCCCTAGGTTTAGGATAAAGTTCCAAGACAGTGGATGAAAGTGCTCAAGTTAGCATGTAGCCATATTTCTTTGTCATTGGTGTGCCTACGACCCTAGACACTTCATAGGATGTTAATGATCCATTTTTGGATAATATGGATAGTGCAATGGAGGTTGGAGACTAGGAGTAGTTAGGGGAAGAGAAATTAGAAGAGAAACAAGAAGAAAAAGTACAGGAGGAATAAATTTAGTTGAAGAAGGTAGAAGAGATCAAATCAAAAAATGTTGCTGAAGTTAGTTTGGACACCTCCTTATTGTTGGAAAGTATTGCCAAGCCAGTAAGTTCTAATGTGGACAACATGGATGAGGATGAGCTAATGAGACTATCATTCATGGCTTTTGCTAAAGCCAAGGAAATATCAGTTCAAAAAGGTGACAAAAGAGCTAAGGTAATGGTTAGGGTTGTAGAAATAGTGAACAAGCTACTCCCCTCATCAATTATCTTCAAAGAAAAGGATGAAGCTGAGAACTTTGGTACAATATTGGATAGATTTGATAATCATTTTGATTCATTGCTAAAAACTACTAAAGAAAAGGCTGAGAAAAATTTCTTGGAAAAGAAACTGAGAGAAGTTTGTAAGTCCATTTCATGGGACTTAGACATTCTAAAGGCTACTACTCTCAAAGCCAAGAGTTGTGTAGCACAAGGAAGGAAAATATATAGCTACTACATAAATCCTTATAGACACATAAAGAACATTGATGAGATCATAGCCAAGGATAGGGCTACCATTGACAGTCTTATAGACAGCTATGAATCATCTTCACAAACAGTGGGAGAAATGAACAAAGAGACATCCAGGCTATTGGATAAAATAGGGGTACTGGAAATGGAGAAAGGGAGAGTTACAGATAGGTTTGACTTATTGAGAATCCTTTTGACCCCTAAGCTCACAATGCTTGAGTCACATCTTCTAGAGATGGTAAAATTTGGAGGCTCAATGATTGTGTCTGCACTCATAGAGCTTAAGATAGTGGACACTGCATCATATGCATTAAATAGATTAATCCATGTCAGTGAGCTTCTATTAAATTCATGGGCTGAGGAAGTAAAGACCTTGGAAAACTCTTTCCAAGATGTCTTAAGTATGGTCAGTAAGCACTCAATCATTTATGCTTAAGTTTTGTAATTTTGAATGTACCTTTGCCATTGATGTCAAAGGGAGAGGAAGAGAATGAAAAATAAGGAAGAGTAAGAAATATGAGAGAGTAGAATGTAGATGAGAAAATAGTAAAGAAAAGAAAAGATGTGTAAAACAAAAAAAAAGAGAAAAGAGAAAAAGAAAAAGAAGAAAGTTGTATTGTGACACTTCATCATTTTTCTAAGTGTTTCCATGAATTCCAAAGGGAGATATTGTTGGCAAGTGATGTTTTGGGCTCTAGGGATCACTCGAGGGTTGTCATCTATGGAAACACTTATGATTGGAGTGATTTCATGTTAAGAAGATTGCCACTGGAGTCACAGTCATGAAAATGACTAAGTCTAGAATCAGGATAACAGGGTACAGTACTACAATTTTGGTCAGCAATGAAGATATAGAAGGTGTTAGGGCTTGAGAAGTTAACTAAAGATGTTTTAGAATGTATACATGCTTTAGTTATGAGCGCATGAGTTTTGGTTACTAGATCTATGAGATGCAGTGTTCGGAAGGTATGCAAAGATAGTAAATTAGCATAACAAGGTATATGAACAGTTGCAAAGATCTAGGAGAGCATAGTAGATATGGTAACATGCTAAGAAAGGTGAATAGAGTATATTTCCAAATCTTTGGTAATATAAGATTGTTGACTCCATAATTAACATTTTCACAAGTTATTATCATGTTTTGTATGGCATTTGTGAAGCCGAATTAAAGGCTAATTTTGTATAAGTATAGAGTGCTTATGTGAAAGTGAAGAATGGTAATGTTAATAATGATGAAGAAAGATTGCAAAGGTAAGAGAAGAGATCAGATGCGAGATCAGTAAGAGGCCAAGCTAAGCAAGATAAGTGCTTGTACTATTCACTTTTGGAGAACTCTTTTTGAGATAGTTTTTGATTGTAAGAGCAAGTGTGCTCACCCCCTTTAACTAGGTATTTTGTATACCCCTAAAAGGGTTTTGTATTCCTCTAACAAGGAAATGTACTAGGCAACAATCAGCTCCTAACAAGGCTAGATCTCCTAACATGGATATTATATTTTAGTGCATATTTGTGGGTACCATCCCCACCGGGGTTTTCCCTTGGCCAGGGTTTCCTCAAGAACAAATCATGGTGTCATGAGTAATGTGTTATGCTTATATGTTCTTTTCATTTCTGCATTTTTTTGGATTGTTTATAATTGTTTAAAGTTGAAAACATCAAAGTCTTGTAATACTGATTCACCCCCCTCTCAGTATTACCTAATCCTAACAATATATATATATATATATATATATATATATATATATATATATATATATATATATATATATATATATATATATATATATATATATATATATATATAATTGTTGTTAAATAAAATGAAATTAAATAAATTAGATTATAAATCTAAAAAAAAACTTAAAAATTATTAAAATTAATTAATATATTTTAGGGGAGGTGGGGTTTTAAACCCTTGACCCTCCCCATCCACATAGCCCAAAGGGCTGCCAGTGACAACCTAAGGCTGTCATCAGTAGTCCCTAGGGGCTGTCGCGTGGCAGCCTTTAGCTACCAACAACAGTCCTTAGGGATTGTCACTGATAGTCCTTTGGTTGCCGACAGTAGTCCCTAGGGACTGCTGCAGTAGGACCCTGGGTGTTGTCATAGTAGCATAGGGCACGGGGCCCACGGGTCCCCCCACTCAAAAGTTTTTTTTTAATTTTAATTTTTAGTTATTTTTTTTTATTTGTAAAAAAATATAATATATGTATTTATATTAAAATTGTTAAATCATTTTGTTGGTTGTAAATTATGTTTTAGTTTAATATTTATTTTGGTAAATTCTTTTTCATGAGGGAGATATATATAAAATAACATTTGTTTTTACTATCTGTTCAAATGATAGTTTGATAATGAATATTATTTGGTTTATCTCTAAATGGTAGTTTAATAATGATTATCATTTGGTTTATTTTTAAATGGCATTTTTAATAACTATTATTATTTTGTTATAAAGGGGAAATTTTGTTTAAAGTTAGAATTTGGTTTTTAATTAAAATATATGGAATTTGTTTCATTATATAGTTACTTATTTTATATTTAAAATATAAAATATAGGTACTATAGTTTAGTATATTTATGCAGTTATTATTAATTTAATAATAACTTAAATTTGCAAGGTTTTCTTTTGGACATCAAAGTAATTATTTTTGCATGGCATTCATTTATCTTGCATGTGGTTTATTAAGAGAATGTTTTCACCCTTGGACTTTAGTTGTGAATGTTAAATCATGCAAATTGACTTTTTAGGACCATATGATTGATTAAATTTAGGGGGTTTCTTTATGATAACATTACTTTGATTTGAATCAATTGTGGATGTAATTATCTTGTTTTAATTAAATCATGTTTACTCTTTTATTTCCCTATGTGGTGGCTTAAGGGGCTAGAATTGTCAACCGGTGGGAATGTAATTCCAGAGGCAGGGAGTCGATGTTTTATTTATTGTGGTTGTTTACATTGTATACTCTATTGTATTTGATTGATTCGACCCAATCTTATGTGAAGTTTTCTCTGTGATTCTCTTCTGTGATATTTTGTATAATTGAGTTTTTCTTCATATTCTATATAGGGAAATATGGCATTGACTTTTTATGTCCTATCCATCGGATCAGGGGTGTTTTTTTATTGTGGACACTTGGAGAGTAACTTGTGTTATGGTTAGAGACCTGATGCATGTTCCTGTTGTTTTGCGGAACAGTCCCGAAGGACATTATTATTATCTTGTGATGTTATGTGGCATCTTTGAGCCTAGGGTAGGTTACCTAGATGTGTAGTAGGGGGTGGCTTGCAATAAGTGTTGGGGCTCAGAAGTGGCTGCCAGGATCACTTATTGTAAGTAATCTTAATCAAGTGAAAACTTAATATATCATTGGGGGGTATTAAAATGAATTTAATAAGATGTGGTTCATCACCCATGCTTGAGTGCTAGTATAGACTAAGATGGGGGATGAGATGATGCTTGCTACCTTGAGAGGTGTGTGTCTAGCATAGTTAATGGATTTGCCTATATGAGAGGTCATTGATACCGTTTATGGTCACTTGAGTGTCAAGGTCTTAGAGAGACTACCAGGATGAAACTTAAGGGTTAAACGTACATGATGAAACCTTCCTATGCACAGTCTGTTTATCCTACATGTGTTAGTTGCCTCTGGATTAGTGAGTCTTACCTACCAATCTTTTGTACCCCTGTTTCAAGATCTCTTCCTTAGTTGGTTTTTTTTATGTTTGTTATCTAAGAGGGATCTGTTGTTATCTCCTGTGTCACCAAAAATAATTTGGAGTTTTTTTGTGTTGCTCAGTTTCTGCTTTGACCGAGTTGGTCAGTAGTTGGTTGGTTTCCTATGGTTACCGCGTGTGATCAGTTCTCTCTTGGGTGATCGGTTATTTCACTGGCACTCGACATTGTTTGTCTGCTGCTCGGTTATTGTGCTTACCGACGGGTCTAGTTTTGTTTCTTGTTGTGGCTGACTTGTGCATTTATAGCGAATCATAGATTTAATGTTGGAATCCATCATTGGGAAGTGTGTGGTCCTAGATCTAACCGTTACTTTCATTAATTATGGATCTAAAGTCTGGCTGGGTTTGATAGCTTCTGGTATAAATGTAGATGTTTGGGTGTAGTTTAGGAGTCAGTTTTGGATAGAAGATAGAAGACATTAGATTGGAGATTTGTAGCAGATCCTCACATGTTTGGAGGACTTTTGAGATTCATTGTAATATCTGGCCGTGACCGGGAAGGCCTTATAGCCCGGCATGTATGAATCAATTGATGATAATATATGAAAGTTTTTGCATTCTTTCTCTCACTCTTGTGTTTGTTTTCTTTTGCGTGTGTTGAGTAGGCTTGGATCATCAGGGTGCGCCATTTCTTGGCCCCTCTTGCTCCTTGCCTTGCGTTAGCTAGTATCAGAGTGAGGTGAGATCTTGATCTAGTTCTACAGATCTAGGTTTGTAGGTTCCTCTTGAAGCCCTGGTTGAATTGTTGTGGGGTAGCAAATTGCAATCTGACCTACAATTACATAGGGTTTTTAAGATGGTTTATGGGAGGTGATCTATATCCTGTAATACCCCAAAAATGGGCTATATGTTCATTAACCTCCTACATCCTCAAATTGAATGAAATCGACATAGAAGTCCTAACCTAAGGCACATCGACACATCATCGAATCTAATTGATTATCTTAAATTTTGCATCAGGGAATATTCCTAGCAATATTCTTAATTATCTTAATTACCTTTAATTTAATGATTATTTGGTGATAAATCACATTTATCCTAAAGTTTGATTAATTGAATATTTTCATATTTAATTAATTAGATTTAATATTTGCCACTTAATTGTTTAATTAAATTTAATTCTATCTATTATTAATTGTATTATTTAATTTTGACAATAAATCCAATATCCTATGAATAATTGATTAAATTCTTATTTAATTAATTAAAGCATGTTGTCATTATTTAATAATATAGTTTTTAATAAAAGTTTGATTAAATGATTGATTAACCCATAAATCAATTATTTATTTTAAAAAATTATTTAAGTTGAGAGTAAATCATTTAATTATTTATTTAATTCTTAATTATTATGCACATTCAAAAGAAATAGTTAAACTCCAAATCAGAAAATCAATGCAAAGTGTTGACTTTTTGGAACTCAACATCCTTTTGGAGTTCAAAAAGATGATCTAAACTCTAATTTGAGTTAAAAAGTTGTTTTTGCATAATTTTGAGAATTAACTATCTTTCATGATCAGATAACTTAAAAATCAAGCTGAGTTAATCTAAGTGATTTATGGCTTTTTCCATGCACCTCCAAAGCCCTAAATTTCTATAAAATCAAGGCTCAGCTCTTCATAATTCATCTCATAATTTACGAACTTATGCTAGTGAATTACTATCTAGAGAATCGGAGCTTCTTTGCGAATCAACCACATTTTGTGAGATCACTTTTGTTTTCATATTATTGTTAGATCATTTTAGCATATCAATTTCCATATTAGCATAGATTCCATATCAAGTTTTCATATCATTGCATAGAAAATATCAAAAAAATAGATTAATTGCATTCATATTCCATATCCATCTTTTGCATTCAAATCCTTCATTTAGGTGTCGTCAAGGTCACTAATCTCGATAACAATCTGAGAACATCATACTCACACCTATTAGAAGGTAGTAAATCACCTGGTTAGTTTATTTTCAATTTATTGTACAATTTCAATTTTTGCTAACCTCTAATGTTTTACTGAAGTGTTGTGTCTACAGATCGGGTACAAAATTCACACACACATTTCTGGCACCCACCGTGGGGCAACCCACCTTTACATGCTAGTTTTAATTTTTTTGGGGAGCTAAAACCCTAAAGTTTCAAAAATTTAATTTTATCTCCTAAACAGCTTGGAGTTTTGCTCTGAATTTTTTTTGCAGGTTGGAAACATATTAGGGAAGCTACAGTAAAAAATTTAGAATTTTTTGAGATGTTTTGAATTTTTAATAATTTTTCCTTGAAATTCTAGAAAAAATCAATATCTAATGCAAATCAGCATATTTTTTAGAAATTTTTATATTTTCAGAAAGCTCTTTAAATTCTACAGGGGATCCATTCTTTATATTTTAAATTTGGACGCAATATAATAGCTCAAATAGTCAATTTACAAAAATGGGTCTCTAGGGCACAAATGAAGAGATTTTTCTAAAATTTTTACATTTTTGGAAAGCTCTCTATTTTTTAGTAGGGGTCTCTATTTTGAGTTTCTATTTTTGTGGTCAAAATCATTAAAAAAAAATTAGATCTTGTTGACTAGGTCAAATGCAGCAAAAAAAATAAAGTTTTGTGATGGGTATGCACTTATTTTTTTGACATGGTTCAATGAATGCTATGAATTGTCATTTGGGTTAATTACTGGTTATTATTGCTGATAATAATTGATTTTTAGAGCTAACCCTATGGTTTTCATAAGTTGAATATATGTTGCATATCTTGTTTGCTTGTTTGCTTGTTGGAGAGTTCGTCACTTGCTTGCATGGAAAAGCTCAACAAGAATTGCTAAAAATTAGGTAAAATCTACTAAGCACATTGTGAGGATCCCAGGTATTCTCCTTCATCTAATAACATTTTGATTTGGATTTAAAATAAATCTCTTATGTGTCTGGCTTGTGTGCATCTTTTCATGCTTTTGTCTATTTCTACACACTTGCATAATTGATACTAGGTTGTGACCCCTTAAGGATTCATTAAGTAGTCTTAGATACTTGTTATTAATCTTGATTTCTATCTTGGGTTATTGGACTTGCTAATCCACCAACCCCTCGTTCCACCCCGTGGTTGCAAGGTCAGCGCCACATTAAAGGGGAGGGGTCAACAGGATAGAAGCGTTAAGTGTTCCACTTGGCAACCCATTTGTGCTTTTAGGAACTCACTTGTTTTCTAAATTAGGGACTCATTTTCAGCTTGTGTGAGGTGTTAAGTGTTCCACCTTGTGGACTCATCTCATATTTACTTTAAGTGTTAAGTGTTCCTCTTTCTGCTTTTTGAGTACTTTTGGTAGATTCACTTTTGGAAACATACATATGTGCTCACATAGTAATTAGGCCCTATGAACACTATTCATGATTCTTGAGAGATTGGATTCCCAAAAAAATCCTTCTCGATGATAAAATCCTTGTAGGTAGGGAGGATACTTAGTGCGTTTCACATTCAACTTGGTTAGTGCATCTTCTCTTATTGATCGATACATTCTCTCCCAGGAGAGGTTGATAGATCACATGGGGTTAACATCACGAGCTTTGGTGAATCAAAATTGGTTAGTGCGCCTTCTCTTATTGATTGATACATTCTCTCCCCGAAGAGGTTGATAGGTCACCTGGAGTTGACATCATAGACCTTGGTGAAGCAAAACTTTGTCTTAGAGTTTCAGATTTATCTGTCTGCTTTGTTTGGGTTAAAAGTGAAAAGACATCAAAAACCTTGGATCTGGAGCCAAGTCCCCTTATGGTACAATAATGTGAGTCATCTTTAGAGAGGGTTAACCGTAGCAGACATTCCTTTCACAGGGAAAACTGCGTTGATGGAACCTCAAGCAGTAATAGCCATTTTCACCGTGGTAGTGACAGCCGCTATATAAATGTCCTTGTGGAAGAAATCTTCATAGGTGTGGTTCATTGTTGGGTTGTCAGATCTCCCTAGTAGCTCCTAAAGATTAAGTTCTCAGACTGTGTCAAAACCCTAGTGCACCGGGATTGGAGTTCACCCCTTTGGATCATAAAATTTGCAGAGTCAAACCATTACTAAAAACCCTAGTGAGGCCAAATTTTTATTTTCTAGGGTATATGTGCATCATTGCAAAACATTTTGGAACATACACAATTAGCGCTTTTGAGGATTAGAACGAATAAGTCACTTGATTGTTCATGTGCAAGGTTGGTTTTTCCCTTGTTCATTGTTTTCAGACATGGTTGAAATCACTTGCTTGTTGTTTTACATGCTTGTTTATCTATCTAGTTACTGAAAATGAACAAATTTGTTACAATCCTCAAATCTGGACAGTCCAATTTGCAAACAATCTGAATCTGAAAACTCAAAATTTGCAAAATCTGAATTAAAATTCTTTTCTGGAGTCAAAAGTCATCTTAGGAGGTTAGAAAGTCATATGAGTTTCTATCAAGTGTCATTTCATTACTGCCCATCTGTCGTATGGTAAAGAACCCAGTGTTGTATGAGTCTTTCTGCCAATCAAATTCCAAAAGTCAAGTCCTGCTAGCAACTGTCGTATGAGCTTTTCAACTATCATTTCATAGCATACCCACTATCGTACGAGTCTACAGAGTGTCATTTGGGAAAAATTTGAAAAGTTAGAAAATGTTAGAATTGCCAGATATTTACCTTTTTCAGCCTATTTCCAGAATCTATCGATCAAATCACTGTGTCAGGAACAAAGCAGTAGCTATTGAGAATCCAATCATTATCCCAAAGTGGCCTTTTGAATCTAATTCAACCTTCTATTTAATTGACTTGAGTCCTTTTTGTCTTGTGTCCAAACCTTGTCATAGCTATCAATCTTCAATCAATCATCAAAATGACTAAGTGTTGTGGTATCTTGTCCGCTATCTTTTGGGAATCTACCCATACATCCAGGGCACAGTATCCTTCACCCATGTCTAATCGAATCTTCAAATCAATCAAACCTTGACAAGGTTGTGTCATCTAATCATCTTGATTCAACTCATTCTTTAGTTGTCTTCATCTTATTCTTTTGCTTCACCCAAGGTTAATGGTGGATACTAGAGCTTCCTCTCACAAGAAATTAGGAGAAGCATCTCATACCTTAACTTTGACTCATATCCAGGGTCCAACTCTTGAACAACTCTACAATTTTGGTCTTTACAAAGACGACGGTCTTGGAAAATTTTGATTAAAAATTGGTTACCTTCCCCCTCCATCAATTCAAAGAGTCAATCAACAAAATCTACATCAATCTATTCCAGGGAGTTCTAAAACTCCTAACATGTCTCAAAGAATCAGTACACATGAGGAAGAAATTCTAATCACAGCTATGATGAAGCAGATGCAAGCTATGCAAGTCAAACTTAATAAACTTGAGAAAGAAAAAGAACCTAAAGAGTTCTCCATGGAAGCTCTATGTCCTTTTCCATTTGATAAGGACTTGTACATGTCACCATGCCCCCAGACAGAATTTGAGCAATGTGATAATCCTTATGATACCTCTTCCACGGAGAGTGACACATCCATCTTTGGAGACTATGATGACTATGATGATGGACAATATAATGATACCTATGACACCTCTGTTCCTAAGAGTCCTCCTTTTCATGTGTTCCTGCTTATTGGAAATGGGATGTCACATTGGATAGATCATGATGGTGATCCATATGATTTTGATTTTGAAAAAGACTTTGATGATTTTTGTGAACAATACCTTGATTATGATCCATCTACTACTACTGAGGACTATAAAATGCATCATGCTAGCTTGAAGCATCAATATTATAAGAATCCTTCTCCTAAGGACTCTCCTGCTGAAAATAAAGATTATCTTCTCAAGAAAGATCATGTTAATGTTGGACCTTTGTCTTGTGATGGTTCTTTTCCATCCCCTACTTCCTCCAATACTTGTAAATTTCCTAAAGTTTTCGAGTCTTTCAAATCTTTCACAGAACCTTCATCCAACACAAGTCCTGATACTTTTCATATGATTCCCTATAGTTATCCTCAAGGGCTACCCCTTGAAGAAATTCAAGCTAACCTTCACTTGGCTACCAATACTTTCAATAATGCTAACCCTAAAGAGCCTAGGCCTTCATATGCTATAATTCCTACTTCACCTAGTCCTCCACCATCTCTTCCAAAGTCTTCCATACAATCCCAACATGCTTCCTTGTCCTTAGAAGTGGCTCCATGTCAAGAGGACTCCAGAAATGATAAATAAAATAACATAAAGAAAGATCAAGATCAAGAACCCTCCATGTCGTCCACTCCTTTTCATGATGTCTCTTATCCACCTTAGGGTTCTTTTGATCTTGCACACCCTTTTTCATGCATTCCACCATGTCTTAAGTCTTCTCCTAAGCAAGATCAAGCTACTCCTTACACTGTTGAGCTTATTGACAATCAAAATAACCTTACTACACTTTCGCTTTCCAAAGATGATACTTCCATTAAGGTTGGTAAAAATGTTTTTGTTACTTCCAATGTTAAGCCTATTGAAAATCAAGAGAAAAATTATGTGCTTATGCTATCCAAAGATCCTTGTCAAGATCAAAGTCTTCCATCTTCTTATTCTACCATTCCATGTTCGTTTCCACTTTCTACTCTTCCTAAGTCTTTGCAAGCTTTGAAAAATCCTATCAAAGAAGATGCTCATATTCAAGATGTTCATGATTCTATTGAAAATTCTAATGCTCACTCTAAAGATGCTGATGTCCTTGGTTGTCATATAAATGTTGATGAACTTGTTAATTATCCTTTTGCATCTTCCACTTCCATCCTGGGACCTCTTCCACCACTACAAATGGCTTCACGACTACCTTCCATCTTGGGTCCCTATGTCCCTTCACTTTCCCCTCCTAACTCTCCTAATTTTCCATCCATCTTGGGTCCTTACATCCCTCCATCTCCCATCTATCCTCAAGATCAACATAGATGTATACCTTTGAATCCTTTTCATCCATCCACCCATCTAAACCAGTCATATCCTCCCTCTTCCACAAGTCCCAAGTCCTTTGGAAAAAACTTGAATGTTCAATACAAGAAAAAGAAGCAATACAAGAATCCATCAAAAAAAGAAGATCACCATGTCTCCTCTAATAGACATGGAAACACAAAGTCAAAAGAGATATCTAAGAAAAAAATTACAAGACAAGTATGGGTTCCAAAATCCATCATTAAAGATATTCTCTCTAGATCATCAAAAAGAAATGAAAAGCCTACAACTATATGGATTCCAAAGTCTCTCTTGAAAGAGTCTGGTGTTGAGCAAAAAGTGAAGTTGACATTCAAGCTTCCAAAGACTTCCACTTCATCTTCTTCCAAAAACATTCTTCCATTCCATGTGCCTAAACCACAACCTCTGCTATCCATTCAGCATATTCCTTCATGTATTCCTTCATTCACATTTCCTCCATCCTCTTGCCACCCTTCAAGGTGTGTGTTGATGTTGATCTTGCCTTCCTTTCCATCTACCTTTTCACAATATTTCCATTCATTATCCTTCTACCTTCTATCCTTTTTCCTCATTTGCCTATTCCTCCTATCTTCCAACTTCACTCACTTTACATAAAACCTTATCCTCCATTTTCTCTTCCACCTCCCTTTCCCTATCAACATCTTTGAGCATATCATTTTGAATCTTTGGCATATCATGGTTTATCCTTTCAAGGAGCATTATCTAAAAAGCTTTCCTTCTTCCCAAAAAAAAATAAATAAATAAAGAAATTGAAAATGTGCCTTAGTGAAAACCTGGAAATAGGTGCCTTGGTAGCAAAAGTAAAGAGAAATAAATTCATCCTATGGTGAAAACCACTTCCTTGTGGTGCCTTGGATAAGTACCATGATGAAAAATTGGCAATTAGACATGATGCATAGTTCTTCTACATATTTCATCCATTCCATCTTCTCTCTTTGATCTTGACAATGTTGATCTATACACGAACATTTGGCTATCTTGTGAGCTATTTTATAGTGATCTTGCTTTCATTCCCTTCCTGTTTAGCCTTCATATCCATTTTCCTCCATTCATTCTAGCCTTTTTCCATCCTTTTCCCCTTTGGTCTTGATCTAATAACAAAAAAAGAAAGAAAGAAAGAGTGAAACATGGTGCTATGAAGCCTCTTGACATGTCTACTCCTTTGGACTACATCCTGTCCTTCTTTGGCATTACGTTTTTGTGACTTATCCTATGCTGGCCTTTCATTGCTTGTCCAAATACACTTTACATGAAAATTTTTCCCTAGCTTGGGTATTCTTGAGGGGTTTTCCCTTGGGGATTTCTTCCCTTCATTCTCCTTCATTCTCTTGTCTTCCATCTCTTCCACCAGCTTGCTAATCCGTCTTGTTCTCCACCTTGCTAAACATTGGGACTGCATGATATGATCTTTCTTGGGAGTTTGCAATGGAAAAAGATGCTATCAAGTATACCAAGTATCAAAACCAGTATTAGAACTAGTATTAGAACAAGTATCAAAACTAGTATCAGAACTAGTATCAAAACTAGTATCAGAACAAGTATCAGAACCAATATTAGAACAAGTATAAAAACCAATATCAAAATTAGTAGTAGAACCAGTATCAAAACAAGTATCAAAAATAGTATCAAAACAAGTATCAGAACTAGTATCAAAACAAGTATCAGAACACCTACTGGGGCTACACCTTTCACTTTAATTTATGGGTCTGAAGTGGTACTGCCTATTGAGGTTGAAATCCCATCACTCAGAATCAAAATGCATGGTCTAGTGACTGATGATGACTACAGAGTGTCTAGGTTGCAAGAACTTCAACTACTAGATGAGCACAGACAAGCAGCGTACGATCATCTCAGAGTATATCAAAAGAGAATGTCTAGATGCTACAACAAGAAAGTCAAACATAGAGAATTTTAGGTTGGTGATCTAGTCTTGAGAGAAAATCCTAAAAATCAATCACATAGAGAGTGCAAGGGAAAGTTTGAACCCAACTGGCTGGGTCCCTTTATTGTCACTGCTACTTTCAGCTCTGGTGCCTATCAACTCTCAATGACTAAAGGAGAACAGCTTCGAGAACCAATCAACGTTCTCCATCTGAAGAAATTCTACACCTAAGGCATTCAGTGCTTGGTAAAATGTCCTGAAAAAATCTTAAAAATCTGAAAAAGTCCTGAAAAAATGAACATCTTGGTGAAAACCTAGCAATAGGTGCCTTGATGATTCACAAAAAAATAAAAAAAATATTAAAAGTACAAAAAAAATAAAAAATATCAAAAGTACAAAAAAATAAAAAAATAACAAAAAATGAAAAAAAAAAATGAGAAAAAGAAAAAGTGCCTTGGTGAAAACTTGGAAACAAGCGCCTTGGTAGCAAAAATAGAATCTCTGCCAAGATGGTGAAAACCTGGCAAACGAGTGCCACTTGTTTCAAAATGCTCCATCTATCAGTGCAATCTTGGTCTTTCCCAGCTTTCAGTCTTGCTTTAGTTTGTACATATCTCTCGGTTTGTTTCCGCATTCTTGTTCTCAATAAGTCGGTCTGTACACCACTCAGCTCAAGCGTCTATATCCTATCAATGTTTAACACTTGGGGGAAATCACAGTCATATCCTATGGCCTCCAGTATATCTTAGATGTATCATATCCAGTCAGAGTCCTTTGAAGCTTCATTTGAGTCAGTCAAGTCTGTCTCGTCCCCAGAAAGGATTTTGCATCTACAACAACAATCAAACACAAACTGAAAACAATATGGGCTTTTCATGCTTTTATTTTCTTGTATGCTTACTAATTCGCATTAAGATTTTTTCATATTATGTCCCTTCGAGCTCTTTGATGATGTCCTTTATAGGATTTAGAGAGTGATGACTAGGGGCATAATCTTTTCTTTGTCTTCTGCTTGTATGTGAAAATCTAACGTCTTTGGAAATTCTGGATTGAAATGGTGTCCAACTATAAGAGCCTCTATCTTGAATTGGATGGCCATGCATACCTCGACCGTTGATACCCAAAAAATTCAAGGAAGTTTGATCTCACTATTGTCTTTTTGAGTAAGTTCTTTCTCCTACTATGAAATGCGATCTTACCTAAGGATGTGAATGATAAAGGGTCACTACGGGTAATTCACACTAGATTTAGAATGATTTCTTGACTGTTTGATGTGTATGTTAAATGCAAATTGCTATATCAAAATGGACATGATACTTAGGTCATCTTGGCACTTGTGCCTTGGTGCTTGTATCTAATCTGACATTCCGAAAATAAAACCAATATTCATATGTCCATGGTTGTTTGACTAGTGGGTGTTGTATTGGTTCTTGAGTGTTACAAATCAATATTCATATGTCTATGGTTTCATGGCTAGTAGGCATTGTATTGATTTATCTGGTTACCTAAAAGTTCAATGATGATAACAAATCGACACATGATCAGTGAGTAGGTCCTAGGTCCTAGGGTTGCATTATCATCCTACATGTTTCTTTGCATTTTTGCACTTTGCATGATCTCACAAATTGCTTGAACACTTAAAAGATTCTTCAATCACCTATTCAAATCTAACAAGAGCTGAATCTTACATGAAGGTTCCTCCAATGAACTAGCAAGTACAAGCCTTTTTCGGGATCAAAATTGAAATCTGAGATCGTTTATATTATGAACTACTTGTATAATCAACCTTCAATCATCAAAGAAATCCAATATTCAACTTAACTGATTATCTAACATCAAACTATCAAAATTTCAACTTGGTCAACCATGGTCAACTCATGGTCAAACCTAGTCAAACTTGGTCTCCCGGACCTCCAAATGATGTAGAACGCATTCTTGAACATGTATAACCAATTCTCAAATCAATTAACATGCTTCTAAACCATTTAACACTGACTTCTCTTGACAAATTTCAATTTTAATCTTGAAGGGGGCATGGTATTGCACATCATTCAAGTCTGTAAATCTAATTTTATTTGGAATCTGTTATCTTTCATTAGTAATCAAGACAACAACCACATCTAGTTGCTGACTCATCAAAATTCCTCATCGCTCAGGTAAAATCTATCATCACTTGGGGCATATCAGATTCATCGATCCATATCAATCTGGTATTCTCCTAATCTTGTAATCTGTATCAGCTTTTCGCAACCATCAGTTCATCGGTGTTATTTCCTTGGTTCTTCGGTAAATGAAGGGGTTAGATGTGATACCTACATCGTGGTTCTGCTAAGACAATCGAGTCTAGAATCAGTCACTCACTTCTTTGCAATCCTAAGGTTCAAAATCAGGTGTTTTGACACTCTTTTGCAATCATCGGTTCATCGCTGCTATAGTGAACATTATCTTTGGTCATTCAAGACCTAATATCTTCAAATATTTCAATCATCATATCTTTTGAATCAGTTTCATATCTTTATCATACACAGACTATCTTTGACCCACTGCACTTCGCACAGTAATTCAAAGAGGGGCAAAATGTAATACCCCAAAAATGGGCTATATGTTCATTAACCTCCTACATCCTCAAATTGAATGAAATCGACATAGAAGTCCTAACCTAAGGCACATCGACACATCATCGAATCTAATTGATTATCTTAAATTTTGCATCAGGGAATATTCCTAGCAATATTCTTAATTACCTTTAATTTAATGATTATTTGGCGATAAATCACATTTATCCTAAAGTTTGATTAATTGAATATTTTCATATTTAATTAATTAGATTTAATATTAGCCACTTAATTGTTTAATTAAATTTAATTCTATCTATTATTAATTGTATTATTTAATTTTGACAATAAATCCAATATCCTATGAATAATTGATTAAATTCTTATTTAATTAATTAAAGCATGTTGTCATTATTTAATAATATAGTTTTTAATAAAAGTTTGATTAAATGATTGATTAACCCATAAATCAATTATTTATTTTAAAAAATCAGTTAAGTTGAGAGTAAATCATTTAATTATTTATTTAATTCTTAATTATTATGCACATTCAAAAGAAACAGTTAAACTCCAAATCAAAAAATCAATGCAAAGTGTTGAATTTTTGGAACTCAACATCCTTTTGGAGTTCAAAAAGATGATCTAAACTCTAATTTGAGTTAAAAAGTTGTTTTTGCATGCTTTTGCATAATTTTGAGAATTAACTATCTTTCATGATCAGATAACTCAAAAATCAAGCTGAGTTAATCTAAGTGATTTATGACCTTTTCCATGCACCTCCAAAGCCTTGGATTTCTATAAAATCAAGGCTCAGCTCTTCATAATTCATCTCATAATTTGCGAACTTATGCTAGTGAATTGCTATCTGGAGAATCGGAGCTTCTTTGCGAATCAACCACGTTTTGTGAGATCACTTTTGTTTTCATATTATTGTTAGATCATTTTAGCATATCAATTTCCATATTAGCATAGATTCCATATCAAGTTTTCATATCATTGTATAGAAAATATAAAAAAAATAGATTAATTACATTCATATTCCATATCCATCTTTTGCATTCAAATCCTTCATTTATGTGATATCATAGCTATGGACTGTTGTCATATTTTGTTGGGTAGACCTTGGTAATATGATAGACATGCTATATACGATGGGAGATTGCATAAGTATACTATTGTGGTTGATGGAAAGAAACAAATCTTGTTACCATTGATGGAAGAACCTGTTAGTAATGTTTGCACATCTGTGAAATTTTTCTTGATGGAAGGAAGAAATTTTGTTAACTCATTGAAGAATAATGATGTATGTTTTGTTGTGATTTCTAATAAGCCGAGTAAGAAAATAGAGGATAATATTGCTAAGGAGATTGATAAGTTTCTCACTGAGTACAGTGATATCATTTCTGATAATGTACCTGATGGTTTTCCATTGAAAAGAAGCATTGATCATTATATGGATCTAACCCCTGGAGCCAGTTTATCAAATAAGGCACCTCATCGGTTGACACCTACCAAAAATCAGGAATTGAAATGACAGATTCAAGAGTTGCTGGAGAAAGGTTTGATCAGAGAAAGTTTCAGTTGTTGTGCAATACCTGTTGTATTGGCATCAAAGAAGAATGGAGAATGGAGAATGTGTACTGATTCCAGAGCAATCAATAAGAGAACAATGAAGAATAGGTTTCTGATACTGAGGATGGATGATATAATGGACAGTTTGACTAGAGAAAAGTATTTCACAAAGATTGATTTGAAAAGTGGGTATCATCAGATCAGAATCAAAGAAGGTGATGAGTAGAAGACTACTTTCAACAAAAAAGAAGGTTTGTATGAGTGGTTGGTTATGCCTTTTTGTTTAACTAATGCACCGAGTACTTTTATGAGGTTGATGAATGAGGTTTTCAAGAAATTCTTGGGTAAATTTGTGGTTGTATATCTTGATGATATTATGATATTTAGTAAGACTGGAGAAGAACATTTGTTACATGTTAGACAAGTTTTGTAGAGATTGAAAGAGGAAAAGTTGTTGATAAATTTGAAAAAGTGTTCATTCATGAAAGAAAAGATTGGGTATTTAGGATTTGTTATTTTGGCTGATGGTTTGAAGATGGATCTTGAAAAGATTGAAGCTATTTTGAATTGGCCTACACCTATGAATGCTAGTGAGGTAAGATCATTTCATGGTTTGGCAAGTTTTTACCAAAAGTTCATAAGGAATTTCAATTCAATTTGTAATGCTATGACTGAGACTATGAGGGGAGACAAAAGAGAATTCAAGTGGACACATGGAGCTGATAAAAGTTTTGAGATTCTGAAGTAGAAGGTTGCTAAATTACCTATTTTGGCATTACCTAATTTCAATAAAGTATTTCAAGTAGAAGGTGATGCAAGTGAAAGTGTGATTGGAGTTGTGTTGAGTCAAGAAGGTAGTCATAATAATTTGAATCAGAGACATATGAAATGGGTTGAGTATTTGCAGAGTTACACATTTGTGATCAAGCATAAGAGTGGAGTTACTAATTGAGTTGCTGATGCATTGAGTAGAAGAAGATTTTTGATGACCGAGATGAAAATTGAAGTTCTTGGTTTTGATGAGATGAAAGGTTTGTATGAAAATGACCCTGATATTTCTGAGCCATGGAGAAAGTGTAGAGCACCTATTCAAGATCAACAAGATACTAAATGGGATGAATATTTTATTCAAGAAGGTATGCTGTTTAAAGGTATTCAATTGTGTATACCAAGAGGAGTAATGAGATCTAATTTGATAAAGGGGAAACATAGTAGTGGTTTGGCTAGACATTTTGGTATTGATAAAACATGGAATTTTCTTAAGGAGAAGTACTATTGGCTATAGTTGTATAGAGATATTCAGAAATTTGTGAAAAGTTGTGGTATTTGTCAAGTTGCAAAAGGAGTAAGTTAGAATACTGGATTGTATACACTGATTGCTATTCTTGAGAAACCTTGGATTGACATCAGTATGGACTTTGTTCATGATTTACCGAAGATAGTAAGAGGTAATGATTCAATATTTATTGTTGTGGATAGATTTTCTAAAATGGCACATTTTATACCATGTAGAAAGACATCAAATGCAGTACATGTAGCAGATCTTTTCTTTAAGGAAATTTTTAGATTGCATGGATTACCGAGGAGTATTATCTTTGACCAAGACAATAAATTTGTTAAATACTTTTGGAAAACACTTTGGAAGAAATTTGGCACTAAGTTGAAATATAGTTCTACATTTCACCCACAAAACCAATGGACAGAATGAAGTTGTGAACAGAAGTTTGGAAAATCTTTTGAGATGTTTAGTTGGAGACACACCAAGTAATTGGGACTCTATGTTAGCACAAGAAGAGTTTGCATACAATAATTCAATGAATAGGAGTACTAGAAAGACACCATTTGAGATTGTGAATGGCACACAACCGGGAGGAATATCTAATTTGAGAGATATTACTAATGGGAATAAGAAAAGCGCTGAAGGAGTAAAGTTTGATGAGTACATGAAAAAATTGCATGAAGATGTGAAGCTGAAGCCGGAAGACAATAATCAGAAATACAAAGACAGAGAAGATAGATCAAGGAGACATAAAACTTTTGATGTTGGTGATGAAGTGATGGTTCATTTGAAGAAAGGTTGATTTCCTGTTGGAACATATGGGAAGCTGAAAATGAAGAAGTTTGGACCTTGCAAGATTTTGAAGAAATTTGACAGTGGAAATGCATATGAAATTGAGTTACCTGATGACATGGACATATCACCTATTTTAAACATTTTTTATTTGTATGAGTATCATGAACCTGATGAAGAAGTGACAATACCGACAAAATATCCTAAGTAGTGGAATGATGAAGTTGAACAAATTTTGAAGGAAAGAGTTAGCAAGAGCACAAGAGGAAAATAGTATATGGAATATTTGGTTAAGTGGAAGAATAGACCGATGGAAGAAAGTTCATGGATTTCATAGTCTGAGTTGGATGTAGCTCGGACCAGGCATACCAAATGATTTGGAGAATCATTTCAAAATAACCCCAGGTGTCTGATGCAGGAGCATCTCGGGTCCTTGGCAATCTTGTGTAACCAAAAATAATTTGGAGTTTGTCTGTGTTGCTTAGTTTCTACTTTGACCGAGTTGGTTGGTAGTTGGTTAGTTTCCTGTGGTTACCAAGTGTGTTCAGTTCTCTCTTGAGCAGTCGGTTATTTCACTGGTGCTCGACATTGTCTGTTTGCTGCTCGGTTATCATGCTTACAGACGGGTCTAGTTTTGTTTCCTATTGTAGCCGACTTGTGCATTTATAGTGGATTGTAGATTTAATGCTAGAATCCATCATTGGCAAGTGTGTGGTCCTAGATCTGACCGTTACTTCTGTTAATTATGGATCTAAAGGTTGAATCAGTTTGGTAGCTTCTTGTATAAATGTAGATGTTTGGGTGTAGTTTAGGAGTCAATTTTGGATAGAAGATAGCATACATTAGATTGGAGATTTGTAGTAGATCCTCTCATGTTTGGAGGACTTCTGAGATTCATTATAATATCTGGCCATAACTGGGAAGGCCTTACAGACCAGCATGTATGATTCAATTGATGATAATATATGAAAGTTTCTACATTCTCTCTCTCTCTCACTCTTGTGTTTGTTTGCTTCTGCATGTGTTGAGCAGGCTTGGATCAGTAGGGTGTGCCATTTTTTGGCCCCTCTTGCTCCCTTCCTTGCGTCAGAGTCTTACCTTGCAATCTTTTGTACACCTGATATTAGAGAGCTTTCAAGATCTCTTCCTTAGTTGGTTTTTTTTATGTTTGTTATCTAAGTGGGATCTGTTGTTATCTCCTCAGCATGGTGGGAGTGGAAAATTTAGGTTCCACGAGGTCGGGCAGTAGTGATTCTTTTACCATTTGAGATTCTAACATTCATTTACCAGTGCTAGATGATCCCTATGGTAATTGATTCTTCTTGTTCTTTTTTGGTGGAGACGTGTTCTTATCTTCTTATTATATGTGGCCTTGTATCATTGTATTAGTTATTCAAAGATATCATGTTGTACTTCATTTTGGATTATTGTATTACATATCCTATGACATGTGCAGTGGATGTAGGTTATTATGGATACCTTATGGTACCATTTGTATTTATGTTATCTTTTATATGATGATGTATGTATCATTAAATTGTTTTGTTGATCTAATTTATAAAACCAGATGACAATACCTGGTGTGATACCTAGAGTATTGTAGAATTCAACATGAAAATTGAGAACAATAAGATTGCAAACCAAAAATTGATCCATTCTATTCGAATATTGGAGTTTATACAAATTTGATGGATCCCAAGGGTCATCAGAATTCCTTGGAAATGAAATGAAGAGCCATCATAATATTTCTTACAAATAAACTATTTGAACTATAAAAAATTATCAAAAAACTATATATAAAAATTTGGTCCACTTGGAGAAGGCATAACTTTCTAGTCCTAGCTATGAATTGTGAACCATTTACTGAAACATAGGAAAATTTGAAAAAAAATAGATTTTAGTATATCTCAATTTAATCCTGATCATTTGTTGAGATTTGTAATTATATCTAATCTAAATTAATTAATTAATGCTTACGTAATCTTTGTCAAGGAATCCTTGAGAGTTGTAGCCTATGTAAGTTGTTTATTGCTTTGTATTGCTTCGGCATTGTAAAACATTGTTGTTATTGTAAATGCTTGGGTTTGTTGCCCCTCTTTTGTTTGACTTGGTGCATTAGGGTGGTACATCTATTTAGGGGTGAATTTTATGACTTATTTATTAAATTATAGACCGATGTTGATTATCGGAGTTACGATAAAATAAAATTGTTCTTGGCCTTTTTCCTTGATAGAAATGGGGGATAAAAATAAGGAAAATGCCTATTTGTTCATGATAGATTTGGTTGTTTCAATAGGGGGAGTTGATAGTAATTGATATTTATATTAGTTGTTTTTTTTTCATCAATGACAAAGGGGGATATTGTTGGAAATATATGTTTAGTTTTTCGTATTCATTGATTTCAAACATTGTGTTCCAAATATTTTTTTGGTTGCCTATACATTTTGGTTTATAAGTCTTCTATTCTTCTATTCTTGGAGATGTATGTATTTAGAATAGTGGCTGACAGGTATGTATTCAGTGCTACAATGTAGTGGAAGATAATATACAATGGAAGAAAGATATGTATCTAGTGATCATGTATAGATGATGTTTAGCAATGCATTAGTGTTTCACTCTTATATCTAGAAGTATGTGTGGCCTAGATGTTTATGGTTCAATACCAATGAAATTTAGTTTTACAGTTGCAGTTTACAGTGCTTCATTTATTCTTTTTGAAAGGTTTTTGCTCTGAAAATTAGGGTTGTAATTGTATTGATATTTATGCGGATGGATTCAAGTTTTGGTATTGGTTTTTGCATTCTTTGGTAATCCAAAAATTGTATCTTGTGATCTAGAAACTATATCATCAAATGTTACAATTGTTATCTTGGTTTGGAAATGTATTTTGACAACTTTTGACATGGAATGTCAACATGTTCTAGTGTTTCAAATGTGTTGTGTGGATCTCACCATGTTGTGTGGAGGTTCAACATATTTGGAAAGTTAGATGATTCATGGGCTAGTGTGTTTCTACACATTTAAGATGGTGAAGTTGTTTTAGTATTTGCAGATCTAGCATAGGGCTATGTGTATCATGTTTGTGGTCCCTATCTCTCTCTCTTGGAGTGGATCATGCTTCTTGATTTAGGTCTAGGTTATGAATTTGATAATTATCTCTTATCTATATGGGTTCATTCTATATGCAACCTATGCATTTAATGATTATCTCTTATCTAGTTGGGTCTATTCTATATTTTTGTCTAAATACTATTATTGTGGGACCTTATTGCATTCTTCTATTTCCTTGGTTAGCTTGTAACTTAAATTTCAATATCCCTTTGACATGGCCAACCTTGTTGTAGTCTTCAATGAAATATCATGTATATAAGTATATTTTATGCCTTGATAAAATGTATGGTGTGAAGCAAGTGAATAGTAAGTGAACTAGTGAAGAACTATAGTTAGTAGAGAAAAGTTCATTGATAGTATAGAAGGATAAAAAGTACTAATAGCGTGTTGATAATATTGACAATATTATATAGATTAGTTGCATTACTAGGAGAATCTATCTTTTTTCTTGTAATGATTTGTATGCTCCTTATCTCTTAGACAATGAGCCTTGGGAAAAAAAGGTTGTTGTTGTATCCTACTACTTTGGTAGTGACCCACTAATTGCAAGTTTGGAGTAGTGATCTCCTATTTGTATTCATTTTTGAATTGGTAATGAACCTTTGGTTACAAGTCTGGAGCAGTTTGCTCATACCATATTTTGTAATCAGACTTTATACTTTAGTGAATTATTCTTTGTGAGCAAGTTCTCACCGTGGTTTTTTCTTTGTTATTTCCACATATAAATATGAGTTTTCATGTGTTTCTATGTTTATTCATTACTTTCTTATATTTTCATGTGGTAATTTTTGAAGTTAGATAGTGAGTGTTAATTTATGTTGATTCACACCTCCCCCCCTCTTATCATTTAGAGTGTATTCAACAAAAGGCTTATACATTGTGATTTATTTCATGTATCCTATGTTGATATAATGAGTCTCCTCTATAGGTCCTTCTTTGTATGTTTCTTAGAGATGGTGAGTATTTGTATCAAGTCACTTATATCTATTGGCAAAAAGGTCAGCGCTACCCTCTGGATTTGTGACATGGTTTAACATCCTCCTATGTCTTCTATAAGTCTAGTGGTTGTATCGGGCATTAATAGGTTGATCTTTTGGTGCAACAAGAACTGCTACTTGTAAAAAGGGGTATCAAAGCTTGGTCATAGGTTTGAATCCCCTCAGGTAACACTGAGGGGGAGATTGTTG
This sequence comes from Chamaecyparis obtusa, assembly GCA_027943335.1. Lineage (NCBI taxonomy): Eukaryota > Viridiplantae > Streptophyta > Pinopsida > Cupressales > Cupressaceae > Chamaecyparis > Chamaecyparis obtusa. The sequence goes on along the minus strand of BSBK01004544.1, from coordinate 269,516 downwards.
GAAAAATAGTCAGAGCTCCCCTCAAGATTCGTGACATGGTTTAACAACCTCATGTGTCTTCTATAAGTCTAGTGGTTGTATCAAACATTAACGGGTTGATCTTTTGGTGCAACGGAAACCACTACTTGTAACAATATCTTGCACTGAGATAGTGAATCTTGGTTGTGAATATGGTAGTGGTCCTCATTTTAGTTTTTCATATATTGCTAGATATTCTCACCATGTTTTCTCCTTCATTGGGTTTTCCACATAAATATGGTGTTCTATTGTGCATTGTTGTTGATTTCTTTAGAAACTAATTTATCCCCCCTTCTCAATCTCCAAGTGTGTTCAACATTAATTTTTAACTTTATTGTGTTAGGTACATTTAATTTATTTTTTGGGCTTTCCTTATTTTTAAGATTTTTTTTAAAGGTATTTTCTATTGTACTTTTATATTTTTTGGGGTTTTTAAGGTTTTGAAAGTGGAAATATTATGATTTCATAAATAAGGTAAATACAATTAGGATAACACTACTATAGAGTGGTCTTGTCTTGATAGTGTAAGGGAGGATTTTTTTAGAGTGGATTGGCTCATCATATAGTGAGCATGATTGGATTGAGTGGTATATGTCCCCATTGTACAACCTTTAAGATGTATTTACTATGATATTGTAACTCTTTTTTATAGAACAATTTCTAATGTCTTGACATATCTTACATGTGGATAATAACTCTATAATATTTAGAGGATTTTCAATTTTCTCATCTATGGGGATATGCTATAATCGACCAAAATATCTCAAAGGATAAGAGACTTATTTAAAATCGCTAAATGTTGATATGGGGGTGAATCAAATTGCACAAAAACTTAACTTATTCTATCACAAACCTTGGAAAAATATAAATATCTTCATAAGCTACTAAAAGTAAACACAATCTTCTAGAAGGTATAGAGAAATGATGAAATGAAAAGATATAGGATCTCCTAATCAAATAATAAAAAAACTCTATCAAATTTGCACTCTTCTGTTTCTCTTTATCATTCACATTACCTTGCCTTCACATTTTATCCATGCATACTTTACATCCATGCCATGCTTAATTTATACAATTTCACACTTATATATACTAGCTTGATCTTCAAAAATTCAACAAGGTTGACGATAGAAAAATAAACAATAATTGCACAAAGTCAGCCACCATGAACATAAATATTCAATTTGATCCATCCCATGATATAAATAGGACCCATATACATAATAATATACCTCTAACAAATGACTTCAATTAGAATCACCCCAACCACTTTTAAGGTCAAACCCAAAATGAAAGGTATAGAAAAGCATTAAAGAACATTAGTGGATTGGCCCAAAAAAACTCTCTAATGTACATGATGTCATGTGAAGAACCACACACCATGGTAGGACCTATTTCTATAGATTAATTTTTCCTCCAAAGCATATGTACACCAATAATTTTTAAATCAATTCATAATAATTAGTTGCGTCAGCCAAAGACCAACACAAACAACCATGTCTCACTCAAAGAAACATAAATTCACTTGTGAAGAAAACCAACATATGATATTTGAAATATAACACTAAACACACATTAAAAAAATGTCCACAAAATTGCACGACTTGAAATTCCATTGTAGAAAAATGTTGAGATTCCTTTGAACCTGTCATGACTATTTATGATAATTAGCCCAACTATCAACAAACAAGAAAAAAAGTCTTCCTCTAAACTTTTGTGAACCTAAAATAGGATAGTGAAACATTCATAAACCATTAATTACAACATGAAAACCAAAAACTACCAAAATATAATGTGGAAGAATGTAGAGAATTCTCCCATAAGGAATTCAAATACTCTTTCATGTATATTCCAAAACCCCATATTCCATCTTTTAGATATACTTCATACTAACTTTTTATCACCACTATAAATTAGAAAAATATGTGAACATACAATAGAAAACATCAAATAAAATTTCCTACCTATTGTATTTTAGATCTACTCTTTCCTACATATCTCAACAATCTATACACTAGGCATAACTTCTCCATTAGGTACACTATTAAAACAAATTGAAATCAATGAATGAAACATGTTGACCTTAATGACAACACTAGACACATGATTCTAAGAAGACTATGTTGCGCCACTTGCATGGACATTGATAATACTAGAGATAGTAGAGGAATATACTTGAATTCCTTCTTGAAACTGTTGGACTAAGTATGCAAAGGTAAGTGTTGAGAGGGGAGGGGTGAATCAGTACTATAAAAAAACTTTTAAACTATTTGAACTTTCTTCCTTAAACATTTACTGATTCCAATACTTTTGCATGCATTACATGAAACATATAAAAGATAACATACTCATAACACAATTATTTTGGTATCGTAGAAATCCTTGTTAGAGGATAAAAACTATGGTGGGGATGATGCCCACAAAAATTCACTACTGCAGTAAAAAGTCTACTCGGTTAGAGCTATAATGCTAGCTATTTATGATAGCTTACCCTGTTACTTGAGTATTAACTCAGTTAAGAGTCCTAAGAATTGTTAAGTCTACCAACTTGTAAAATGATTTTACAATTATAATCTAAGAACTATACCTGGTTATAGGATTGACAATATAAGATCAGTTAGGATCTACTCAGTTAAGAGACTTTTACAACTCTTATTACTCTTTGATCAATAACAAAAACTTTTCTGTTAAACTTGCATCAAACATATGCATATCAGACTCTTTATTCTTACTAACTCATTACCTCATAGTGTGTACCTCTTCACAATATCAATTCAGTACTCGATAGATTCACTTCTAAATCACAATCACTATTTTTTCTTTACTACTTTATACTCGGTGGATTCTCTTTTCCTTATCTTCTCCTACAATCTCTGCTTCACACATGAAATCTCCCTTTGCTCATACATACCACATTGATCTTCACATTTTGATCTATTTACATATAATTGTAGAAGCGGTGCTAGTGTTCTAGAATCATCACTTCAAGAAGTGCTAGCATTAGTTATTCCTCCAATGCATATTTTATATGTAATTCTCATTGGTAGATCTCACCTTGTAATCATGTGTAATCATCATGTTTAAATCTACAATGCTTTGTCATACAATACTTTACTGAATGATTTTGACAATCATTATGACTTCCACATAACTAATGACAACAAAATAACTCTTAGGGGTATCAATCTCCCCCTTTGGAATTAGTTTAGTATCTTTGTTAAAAACCTTCCAAGTCATCAAACATTCAAAATTTTATCCTTGTCAAATTTATCCATTCCTCGGTAAACATATTACTCCACCTAAAGTATTACTTCTTGAACATATTCTTTAACATATCTATTCATCCTTCTTCTATATACATATACTATATTAATATCACATTTCATCTTTATTGTATATACTATATTTATATAATATATTCCCTCTTTTTAAACAAAAATGCCAAAATAAGAACTTACTCTTTATCCGGTGTGGGGATCTTGTCAAAAATAGATTTGTACTTGGCATGAGCATCCTTCAGTGATGCCTTCCATATATCCTTAAGTGTCTAAAACACTATGATTTTCTCACTTAAATCAACAGTTAAGCTTATCATGTTGTCCATAGCACTAACATCCGGTGTGCTAACTAAATGTTTGACCTTATGTAGTTGTTTATGCAATGATTCAACATGTGGAATCAAAATTATGTGGAGTTCCAGTAGATCCATTTTGATCTGATTCTCCTCCTTTCTTAATTAAATTGCACTCCCATCAATTTCTTTAGCCTTTCATAATATTCCTTTATAGACTTAGGCTTGGTGGAAACTTTTGATAATTTCTCAATGAGCCCCTTTTCCACATTATCATCTTTCTCTCTTATATCCTTGGTGAAATTGGAAATTAAGAAAATTTGTTGAAATAATAAAAGAATTATTTGTATTTCATTATCCAATTCATTTACTAACTCAGAAAGAGTTACCTAATGCAACTGATTGAAGGAGTTCTTCAATCACGTTTTTCTCCATTTCCTTCTTATGTACTTGCAACATATACTCCCTTTTATCAATACCAAGCTAGTTTATCTAACTTACCAGTTCTCTTAACTACCTATAAATATCTTCTTTTTCATTTATATTGGCCTCATGTACAATCTCATTCAATATGCCTTTGACTTGTTCTAAAACATCAATTTTTTGCTTCTTTTCTATCAACTTGTCTTGTGCATCGTTTCTCTTCAATAGATCTCCAAACTCTGAGAGTTCCTTTGGGCTCATGGTTGTAATATCGACCTTGGTAATAATGATGGGTTGGCTTATATCAACCTCTTCCTCTTCTTGGATTTTCCTTTAGAAGTAGATGCCTTATTTGCATTAGATTGTGTAGATGTATCCTCAGTCTTGTCTTCTTTTTCTTTCTTTTTCTTCTCTTCTTTCTTTTATTCAACTTTTTCTTTTTCATTTTCATTTTCATTTTCATTTTATTTATCTTTTTCTTGTTCCTTCTTTTGTTATGTGGTTTCTGTAGGAGTTATCGACTCTTGATTCCAACCTTGTGTAGTTTCAGTCACTTTTGTTTCCTCAATCTCCTTTGTGGTAGTCTCTCATGTTGGATCGGTGGGGGCATCAGCTTCAATGTGTACTTCTCTTGTTACCTCTAAGATTACTTCTTCAATCTCAGGAAAACTCAATACCTATTCAATAATAGGATCTTTTTCCATTAGCCTTACCTTACCAGAATCATTAATGTCCATTTCCTTTGTTTCCTTGGCCTCAGTTTTCATGATGTTTTCATCATCTTGTCTTGTCTCATCCAAGTCTTGACCTATTATGTCCTCAATTATGACTTCTTCTATATTTCAAGTCAATTGGATTTGACTTACCTGTTTATTCTTTAACCTTTTTAGTTATTGGTGGATCAATAGAGAAGATCTTTCTCCAAATATCATCAGTTTCCTTTTGAACTTATTCAATCTTACTGACCATGATTCTTAGTGCTCTGCCTTTTACTTGGAATATTTTTGAGTATTCTAGCAATGTTTCTTTGTTTCCTTTCTTGGTTAGGTCTGAAACATTAATTTCTAGGGACCTCTCTCTCATTTATTTCTTGGCTACTAGAGAATACTTCCATCTAGCATCAAGTTTTTGATAAAGTCCATCTTCAAGATTCAATGTCACTTCAATAGGTATTGTTATGAACTTGCACAAAGTAGAAATGACAGTCTCTTAAATTTTACTTTTCTCATCATCATTTCTCTTATCATACTTTAATTGTTTTAATATCGAATATCCTCCATATTTTTCAAGTGTCTTGAGTAGTGCATCAAGACTTTTCACTTTCAATATTTGACTTTGCACAACCTTAAATTGTGATAGGTCTTCAGACTCTATGTCACTTTCTTGTTGTAACTTCATTTTCCTTCTAGGTCTTCCAGTAGCCTTGTTTTCTCTAATGTAAGTTTTTGTTTTTATTGGTTCTACATCTACTTTCTTCTTTTCTCCCAGTGTGGAGGAAGACCTTGTAGATGGTCTAGTATCGATTGGGCTAGGAGTCTCTTTCTTTACTCTTGTCTTCTTCCCCTTAATCTCAGATGGTTCAATAACCTCTTCACCTTCAACATCAATACCTAGATTCTCTGACAAGGTGTTTATCATTCTACTTGTCTTTCTAATTTCCTTTGGTATCAAGATACCTAACTTGATTTTCTCTTTAATTTCCTCAAATGTACCATACCAAGTTGAACTTCTGTCAACTAGTTTCTCTAACAGTCCTTTAATTTGAAAAGAGGTAGCATCAATGTTCATCTCATATCTGATAGGTTGCAACCACTCAGTTCTAGGCTCTACTTCCCTATCTCATCTTTATATTCTTCCACTAGACAAAGTGGAATCCTCAATCTTTTATGCACTCTTTCTTGAAATTTAAGAAAATAGTCATTCATGCTCAAATCAAAATTATCTCCTATTCTTTCAATATAATCATTAATTTTGTGTGTGATCATTTTGTCTTCTTTCCAAGTTACTTCATTGACTATAGAAAACAAATTATTAAAGTAGAAGAAAATACATACCAGAAGTGATCTAAACTTCAATGTATTTGATTTTTCTTTCCTGATGATATTCATATTATCATCCAACTGCTTCAACAATATCTCACAAAGGTCTATCTTCATATCCTTCTTAACAATTTTATATGATATGTCAACTGCTCCACAGGGTAGACTATCTACCCGAGATGACTGGAATATTATTTATGATATGATATTACCTACAAATCTCAACTCAGGATCATCAATGGTAGAAAAATTCAATGCTTTTCCATCCCATTTTTCCTGTGTAATCTCACATAGCTTATTCTTATCATTTTTCTTGTATGCCCTCGGTCTATCATTGACTGAAAACCCTATGACTATGTGCAAAACATCCTTTTTGATCTTTACTAGTCCATCAAACCACATGAACTAATCATGCACTCAACTTAGTACTATCCTCATCCATTTGTGTTTAAATATTGTTGGCTCATGTATAGCATGGACCAAACCCTTAGTTTCCAAATGTGTATGGTTGCCTTTCAATTTTTTATTCATACACAGATTTCTAGATGATGTGTCTATTTCTGCTTGGCATATGCCTTCAATCTTGTAGTGAATGAAGGCATGAATGTCTCCAATCAAAATTACCCTTGGCAAGATTGATGATAGGGCTCTAGCTTTGTCAGTTTCCATAGCAACGACATGAGGCAACTTGTACTTAGGATTCACGGGATCAATATTCTCAATAATAACTAGTTTTAGTATCTTAGGTGCCATCTTGATCTTAGAAATTATCTTTAAACACTAGGGTTCACTTAAATATCAACTTTGAATTTGCGAACTTAACTAGTTAAATACCAAAAATACCTTGAATGTGTTAAATGTTGTTTGGAATGCTTAAAAAATTGCTTGGTAGTTCCTTCTCAGTCAAATGCTTCTAGTAACTATGAAAATGTAAGGTATAAATGAAATGGCATGGCCTCTATTTATAGTTTTTCATGGGTTAGGGATTCCAACGACTATAAAATTTTGCATTAAATGCTTCTTACCTACTTCATTTCACCGATAACCAAAATACACTTTCCTTCACTGAAAAATAACTCATACACTTTACCAATCAAAAAATTAAATATTAACTTCAAAAATTATATTCAAATGCACCTTAGTATACTAATATGGATCTTTTCACTAATTATAGGAACCAATTTAAGATAGAAATTAGGTTATCAGCTCCTACACATACCTTTGACCCATTAAGTGAATATAGGTGCACCCAATTTGGTGGATTTGGTGTCGTCAGCTATTTCAAGTTCTGTTACATCATCTTGAGACTTCCTTCTCTAACTCTTATTCATCTGATCTCTTATTTCATCAATATTAACTTGAGTCTTTTCACTCATTTGTTCCTCGTTTGGGGCTTCACCTTGGTACCTGCAATCCTTGGCTAGGTGACCGACCTTGTGATAGTGGAAACAATTCATTCCAGAGTTTCTCCATGATTTCCTATTGTTCATACCATGTATCCTAAAGAAATTTGCAGTAATGTGACCAAATCTTCGACATGCAGTACAAGTGATTCTTATATTATAGTCCCATGGTATAGTTTGTCCTTGTCAGTTATTTTCAGCATTCTGTCAATTAGGGACCAATTTCTCATTCCTTCTCTATGATCTACATTTTCCAAATTTGTGACCATATTTATTAAAATTATTATTGTAACCCTTGTAGCTTGGGTTCCTTGGATTGTTGGCAGTTCTTTCTCTACACTCAAATACCTTATGACCATATTTATTGAAATTGTAACAATGACCATTAAACATAGGAGTACTTCAAGGATTACCTTTTTTTCTCCTGCAAACATTTATTGTGTTTCATGGTTTCCCACAATGGTAGCATGTAGGATTCTTTGACTTTGGTGGGTTGGCAACATTATCTCAGTTGGCTTCTTGTTTGGAGGACTCACCCTTCTCAGTGGTGTTGTTTGCATTATATCCAAGTCCATAAGTATCTCTTGGTTGTCTATTATTTCTTAGTTGTTCATCCAATATCTTTACTGTGTCTTCATTCTTTTTCAAGACTTTATTATAATCTTTCTCAGCTTTCAGATCATTCTTTAGATTTTCATTCTCAAATCTCAGGTCAACAATCTCTCCAACTTTCCTTGCACTCTCTCGATTTGCACTAACTAGTTGGTCTATCAAGTTGTAGTGAATGTGTGTTAACCTTAGTATCTTCCTATCTTTTTCATCTAGTCTTTTTTTCATATCTCTTCTCTCTTCTTCAGCTATTCTTTTGTCATCTTCAACTTTTACTTTTTGTTCAAGAATTTCACACATCCTTACTGATTGGATTTCTTGTTCTCTTTTTAGTGTTTTCATCTGATCAACAAGGATCTTGTTCTTTTCATGTATTTCTAATATTATAGCACCATATTGATCATACATGCTTCCCTCTAATTTTTCTTCAAGTTCTTTAACTTGATCTTGTGTATCTCTTAATTGTTGTGCTAGCTCCTTTCTCTTGTTGAGTGAGTGCTTCAGTTTTCTCCTCAATTCCTCAATCTTCTCATTGGTCATTCTCTATTCCATGTCCATGTTTTAAATCACCCTTTCATACTTATAGCTTTCCATTTTTCTAGATCTTTCCTCTCAAGTGGTTAAACTTCTTAATAAGAGACTATGCTCTCATACCATTTGTTTGAATAAGTATGCAAAGGTAAGTACTAAGAGGGAAGGGTGAATCAATACTATAAAACACTTTTAAACTATTTGAAATTTGTTCCTTAAACATTTACAAATTCTAAAAAAATTGCATGCATTACATGAAACATATAAAAGATAGCATTTAACTCATAATACAATTATTTTGGTATCATAGAAATCCATGTTAGAGGATAAAAATTGTGGTGGGGATGACACCCACAAAACTTCACTACTGCAGTAAAAAGTCTTCTCAGTTAGAGCTACAATGTTATCTATTTCTGATAGCTTACCCGGTTAAGAGTATTAACTTGGTTAAGAGTCCTAAGACTTGTTCAGTCTACCTTGTAAAAGGATTTTATAAATCTAATCTAAGAACTGCACCTGGTTAAAGGATTTAATATATAAGATTTGTTAGGATCTTCTCGCTTAAGAGAATTTTATAACTCTAATTACTCTTTAATTAGTAACACAAACTTGTATGTTAAAATTTCATCAAACATATGAATATTAGACTCTTTATTCTCACTAACTCATTACCTCATATTGTGTACCTCTTCACAATATCAATGTAGTACTCGGTAGATTCACTTTTGAATCACAATCACTTTCTACTCTTTACTGGTATGTACTCGGTGGCTTCTCTACTCATTACCTTTTCTTGCAATCTCTGCTTCACACATGAAATATTCCATTACACATACATGCTGCAATGCCCTGCCAAGGAACCCAAGAGAGATTAACCTATAACATGCTACTAAGTTTGGTGAACATTTTTTTTTTTTAAGTTAACATACAAGATAAACAATAGTGCGGAAGCAATTACCATTTACTCATATTGAAACAACATCCAACACAGATTACAAATCTCGAGGGTCCCATGACGTAGAATTACTTAAGAACAAAGATACAACTAAGGAAAAATAACAAAAAACCCCATAACATAAATGATACAATTACAACTTACATTAATAAATACAATCCTCATGGACATCCATGATAACTAATAAATTGACATCCACTGCACATGTCACAAGGTATGTAATAATAAATCTAACATATAAGTACAAAGTCCATATTAGGTATCACATGCGATACTCTAATATAGGATTACATAAAGGAAGATATGATAAGAACCATCAATGAATAATCAATGAAGAAACATAAAGGCATCCAACTGCAGAAGTACCAATAGCATCGGCACCATAACATCAAATCTCAAATGGTAAAGAATCACTACCACCCATCCGTGTAGAACCATAAAGGCCTACCCCACCGTGCTAAGGAGATAACAACAAACCCCAATCAAATGACCAAACCAAACAAGAATAACCACTGAGCAAGGAATCCTGAAGGCTCTCTACTCAAGGTGTACAAAATAAAGTGCAAGGTGAGACACACTAATCAAGCATTGAGTTACCTTGGACTGGCCACTCTGGGCCCCAGACTCTCAATATGATCCATGTGGGACTAGAATACTCTCTCATGGGAATGAGGAATTCTAATCATACCATACTCTAAATTATCTTTTTAATGATCTATACACATTTTAATTACTATGTTATCACTTAATTACATAACTTAAGATAGGTTACCCAGGTATTGACCACTTTGGGTCCCAGCCCCTATTGTAAGCCACTCCCCTAAGATGCACCTACTCAACCTCCCCTAGGCTCATAATCTCATAAACATCAAAATAGGTATACTACCAAGTAATCCCAGAAGTAGTTTCACACATAAGAAACTGACATGATTACAAAGATACCAAAACCAGATGGCAAATCAACTAGAGCCCATAAGATCAAAACATAGATGGTAATCAGAATAGGCACACACATCAAACATGATATTGAAAACAAGTCCAACTGACATAGAACCCTGCCTTTGTTCCCCCTAGGTCTTCTAGTACCCAATATCACCATTCACACAAGAAAATATGAAGATTACAACACTCACATTATAAAGAAATGAAAACTGAGTCACAATCATTTAAATTCCACAATGAACATAATTGAATCTTAGCACAAAACGATTAGACCCACTAGGAGAATCTAAGCCTAAACAATATAACAATATCATAAATAAAGAACATCTTCTCATGATATCCTATGGAACGAATAGAATGAAAATCCCAATTTCAGTATTAGCATAAACACTTGTCAAGTAATTGATCCTAATAAAGGTTAAATGGTTTATATTTTCCACTATCTATTTTCAACTATTAAATCTAATATTCGATTAAATCCTTATAACATAGTTAAGAAAATTGATTCAAAATTAAAAACATAATTTAATTTTAAACCAAAAATATTTAACTAATATATCTTAACTATAAAAGACAAGCAATTTAATCAAATCAAGTAATTAAAATTGACTAAATTAAATTAACAAACAAATTAAATTACAATTCATTTAGTTAAACTAAATTACTTATGCAAATTATTTAATTAGAACTAAATCTCATACAAAAATTAATTTAACTAAACTAAATTTAATTAAACTAACAAACAAAATAAATAAAATTTTAAATTAATTAATAAATAAAATTTTAACTTTAATAAACTAAAATTTATTAAACAAAAATTAATTAACATATAATAAAAAATGTAATATAAATAATAATAATAATAAAAAGTTTAAGGGGGGGGGGGAACTGGGCCCACGCCACCCTTGTCCCTGTCAGGCGGTACCCAAGGTAGGGCCCCTTGTACCATGTGGTACCCACTGGTACCGTCGGCAAGGGTACTACTACTGCCGCGCAGGGTACAATATTGGGAGAAGGGTAAGGGGGTGGTCCCTACCCCAATATCATTTCATATAATTTTTTTTATTTTATAATTTTTTAAAAATTTGTTTATTTATAACAAAACAAATTTTCAAAGCATGAAATATTTTTTTAAAAATATATATTTTTTAGATCTGAAACAGAATTCTAGAAAATCTAAAATATGATTTTTTTTTATCTTAAATCTATTCTAATACACAATGCATAATATATTTATATGTATATGTTTTCATTGCATGACTTTCCATATTTGTCTTTTCTGGTCTCTTCTAATTGACAGGGTTTTATTAATTTATGACTGTTCATTTTTCAACCAGCAAGTACCTTTTAACCAAAATTGAAATATTTGCTTTAACTGTATTTTTTTTAATAGTGGATAATATAATTTCCGGAATTGACCTTTCTACCAAAATTGGGTTTTTAACCAGAATGATAAAATTTATTTATTTCAATCCCCATAGTTAAACTATAGGCCTGAACTAATTTATTGATTTCTAGGAAAACTATGAAAAGTTATTTAACGTAATTTGGCCAGCATAATGGTACAATGTCAAATAGCAATAAAATATAAAAATAAACTATAGTTGGGTTTCTAAATACCCAAATCCAAGATAAACACGGATCTACCAACTAAAAAGCATAGAAATCTATACAACCACAGAAAGACAAATAGATGTGAAAATAAAGATAACAGGCAAAAATTGATGCCTACCTCAGATCCAATGCCAGAACTGAAAATGAAAACCCTTGTAGATCTGAAAATAGAATTTCCTCCAGAATTCAACCCAACCTGCAAATTTGAAAGCTATGCAGCAAACAAGTACTCGATCCAGATGCACCAAGAAGCCAAATCAACAAGCTACCACAACAATCCAAAATCCCCAAAATTCAAAGCACACAAGCTCTCCCCAAAAATCTTCACCAAAACCTGTCTCTTCCCAAAAATGAATGCAATAATTTCCCTAATAGGAATTCAATTCCCAATTTCATGCAATCCCTAAAGACAACTCAAAAGCTAACTCATAGTTCAACTCCAAATCAAAAATTGAGGGAAAATCCAATTAATAAATTAAAAATATTTTTTAATGCACAACTCAACTTTAACTTTTTGAAACAAGTTGTTTATTTTGGAGAATAATTCAATTTAAAATAAATATTAATGCACATGTCACAATTTAAATTCATTATTAAATAAATTAAATACTCAAAGCATCCTAAAATCATGAAATCAATTATTTAATCATTTAATAAAATATGCAAACATAAATTAAATCTAATTACAATTAAATGTTCAAATAATTCCAAATAATCAAACATTTGACTTTAGATTAATTTTCTTAATTAACCATAGGAACATAATTAATCATTAAATTCAACTATAATCTTAACATTAATAATCATATAAAAATCACCTATATAAACATAAATCAATTGAATCAAGCACAATAAAATCAAGAAAACTGAACCCAAGCACACACTCAAGAACGGGATCCACGAATTCATGCCAACTAGGTGAATTCGGGTAAGGTAGTCATATTGGAACTTGTCCAAACCTAGGACAAATTAGGCTTAGGTTAGGGTTTTGGGTCTATGTATTATCTCCCCTCTTTACCATTGAGATGAATGTTTATGGGCATGCTCACTCCTGCCAATTCAGGGAAGACGATGCCCTATACCTTCAAACCTATCATTACAAGATGAAGCATGTACATACAATATATAGCAAACAATGATAGGGTATGGTCGGATGTGTGGATCTCGACTATGCAAGTAACTACACCTCCATCCTCTACCACACAAACATGTCAAACAGATACAAACACATGATAACCATACACATGCAAGTATGGGGTAAATACATCATAATCAATATAAAACTAATCTATCATCATGAAACATCATCATCTAATCTATACATACACTTGATAAACATATGATAATCAATAATCCATAATCATCATTTAATGAAACAATAATCAATCACATGAAAAGTGACCTAAAAGAATTTGGTCAAACAACTGAATCATAAAGAAAACTAAAAGAAACCTACGGTTGGGTACTACATCCTCCCCCCCTAGGATTAGGCTTACTCGTGGAAGCCTGAAACAAGTAGGGATGTAAGTCCCATAAAACTCACTGCACTGAAAAGGAAACTAAACCAAGGATCACTAGGAAGATCTCTACCCTAAAAATTGTGTCAATCAATTAGGACAATTGACAGCAATATGACCATGTTGCCCACAAGAATAACAACTTCCTTTACCACCAAAATCCTAATGTGAACTCTGAGCTGACTGATCAACCTGATTATGCATATTAAGCTGCCAGTTACGATAGTTCCCTAATTGAGAACCACCACTGCTACCATGGAAGAATTTCTTCTTCTACTGATTCTGATTACCTTTTGAAAAGGTAGAAGGATTATGAAAATTCTCATTCCTCTAAGACTGATTCCCCTTGGAACCACTAGGCTGAACACCTCCCTGACCACTATAACCCAATGCTAGATTTGCCTCTGTAAGAGTAGCCTTAACGACCGCTTCCTTGAGGGTGTTAGGCTCAAAGAGTTTAACTTCCCCAATTAGGTGAGCATTAAGTCCCCTTACAAAGTGTTGAACTAAGAGAGTGGTATCCTTTCCAAAGCTAGAATATTGCTTGAGCTAGAAGAATCGACACTCATCCTCTCCCACTGACATGGTCAACTGCCTCAAGTTGTGAAATTCATCTACTTTCTGCTGCCTCCACTAATCTGAGAGGAAGCGCTCTTGGAAGTTCTCAAGGAACAACTTCCAAGTGATAGTATCCATCTGAAGACCTAGCTTCTCCTCTTCTATCTTCCACCATACAGTTGCAAAATCTGTAAGCTGCATAACCGCATACCTAGCTTTAGTATTGCTACTAAAGGGATGCATGGTGAAACTTTGCTCTAGAGCTATCAACCAAGTCTCTGCCTCTAAACTAGTACCTTTCCCATCAAAGGGATTAGCTTGCCCTCTCATTAAATCCCTCATGTGGTTCGCTACCACAACTATAGGATCAATTGTGAAGTCCCTCCTTAAAGGACTCCTTTGACCTGCTTAGGACCAAGATGATTGAGAATCGCCAATAAGAACTATCTCATGTCTAGTTCTTTAGACTCAACCTGACGATCCTCCCTCTAATCCTCTCTAGACTTCTAGTGGCGACTCTCTTGACTGACACTCGCAGAAGGGCTATGATGTTTACCCCTCTCACGACCACTAGAATGACCTCTACCTCTACCTCTAGCAGCTCTAGTCACATGCATGATTCCTGCAACATACAGAGATCTTATTTGAGGCTAAAATTTGTGACAAAAGTTACAAGAAAAAGACCACACAAGGACTCACAAGAGTAATTCAAATGATAATAATTACCAATAACCCAAATACCAACTATCGAAGGCAACCATAATCCTATGGAGGAAACCTAGGCTACATGCATGAAGAGTGTGATCACATAAACCTCCCTCTTGGGTTACCCTAGACATTCTCTAGAATCCATTCCCCAAGTCTCTCGGGTTACCCTAGACAGTCTATAGACCCTAACCCCCAAGTGAGAACTCATGTGGAACTAGATAATACTTTTATGGAGAAAAGGAAATATGATCATGAAAACTTAATAGGAATATCATTTCATTCCATCCTTATCTTGTACTAGCATCCAAGGCATGGGTTAGACATCCATATTTATCTTATTTAGTGTTATCCCTAGTTTATTTATTAAGTTATCACTAGATTAAAATCATCAATGAGTTACCATGGACAACTACTTTAGGGCCCCATCTCCCATTAAGAGCCACTCCCCCACTATGCATGCAAATAACCTACCCTTAAAGAAAACATGAATCATATAATTATGCACCTATAACAACATACAAGATCAATGAAACCAATTCATGAACATTTTTACAAATCCTCTCTCATAAGCATGTCCCAATCCCAAATTAAGAAATATAAGTGAATTTATTTCAATATAAAAGATATCATGCATTTTGAAATTTCAGTTTTCAAAGTTGCATTTTGAAATTTTGCTTCTTTGAAAGTTTTCCCTATTTCCTAGATATTGATTTGTTAGTTGAGTTGGCCAACAGATACAATATTATGGACTTGCAATACCACAAGCCTCAAATGATGTGGAATGGTCAACCTAATCTAATTCAATTTTGGATAAGGGCGTGGAGTTTTATTTCTAGGGAGTGTGACTTTTGTGCTTTCAAAAATAGGGTAGTACAACCAATTTTGTTTAGCTTAGGACTAAATCTTTCCACGCTGCCGGTTAAAGCTTTGCAATTACTAAGGCCTTGTTAATTTGTTGACAAGTGGACTAGAAATCATAACTAGGGAGATTTATATTATGATAAAACTTTTACAATGATCAGAGTCTATGCCTACCCCCAGCCACGTCATGTTCTACCATTCTTTGTGCCACCAAGGATTGCATTCCTAGAGTTGATTTGGTAGCTTATGCTAATCGATAAGGAGCACTTGGCCCCCTATAAGAAGGGTACCTTTACCCCTAGGAACTTCAAATTATGCAACTTCACAATTGGGAAGAAGGCATTCAATAAGTTAAATGATTGGTTGGGCCACTATAAGATGAATGCTACCATATATAGATATGTAGATATAGAGGATTTCATTGTTATTGCTAGGAAATTTTATACTCCCACCATTCCTATAAGAAATAGACATGAGAAGTGTCCTGAGGAAGACATCATTAGAAATATCCTAGAGGATGATGAGGTACAGAGGAGAGAACAACAATTCCAAGAGTTGTTGTCATTTGAGAAACAACTGAAGAAAAAGGGAATTCCCTTTGGAGGCTTCTACCCCACATTGTATTACTTTCAAAGGCTTGATCAAATGATGGCCAATTACAATACTCTAGTAAATTCTTTAGAAGGGATGATTGATGATAAAGAACGGGAAAAGGAGAAGCATTCTGAATCAGAGTATGAAGAAGACAGTGATGGCTATTCAATACATAGCCTTCCTGGTGCAAGAGCACCTAAGCTATAGGAGGTTAAATGTCCAAGTGTGAGAAATTGAATTTTATTTGGTTTATTTATGATCTATAAATTCATTTTGTTAAGTATTGAGTCCATTTGAATCAAGATGTAAGGTTATTTGAAGTCATTTACAAAAGTTGTCATATTTGTCCTAGTAAGGTCATGAGTTTGTCAAATGGTCCAATTATGTAAAGAAGCCATGAAATTGTATAAATGTTTGTAAAAGGTCATTTGGGGATCATTTTTATATGTTAGGATGGTTCCTACAAAGTTTCAAAGTCATTGTAAAAGTTGTCAAGTAAGAAATGTTGTCAAATGCATAAATATTGCATTAAAAGTTGTAAAAGGGAGTTTAATGGTTATGAGAGGTATTTGTAAGGTAAAAACTAACTAAACCTCTATAAAAATGAACTTTATGGTCATTCCAAATCATATTTGAGAGGAAGGAAATATTTTGATTCATTTTTGGTGCATTCTATTGTTGTTATTTTGATTGGTTTTTTAGTTTTAGTGTTGGTTCCAGGTTTTTTATGGAATTGTATAGCCTAAAAACCCTATAAATATGTAATGGTTAGATATTAGGATGAATTAATCTCCTTCTCCTTTTGGTTTGGAGTAATTTCATTCTATTTTGAAAAATTTATGGAGGTTTTTTTTAAAGTTGTCAATTGCAGATTTGAGGATTTTAGGAAATAGTCATGTTGCTGCATTTGGTACGGACACATTTTGGTGAATCAAGACCTCTAAGAATATTAATTGGAAATATATGTGAATTAAATTTCATTCCCTTTTGGTTTGAGTCATTTTTATGTAGATTTGTAAAAGTTATCAGAGTTTGAGTAGAAACTATTTTTAAAAAATCTTCATTGGAGTTGCAGGCAGTGATTTGGGCTTGTAAAATGATTTATAAATGGTAAAAATAAATGGCTTGCATATTTGGAAACTAGATTCAGAAATATTAGATTTGGAATTTGTTTTGAGTCATTTGGATTCATTTTGAGAAAGATATGGGATGCCCTAGGTAGGGTTTGGTATTTGAAATCTGAATTATGACAGGGATATGGATCAAAATTTGTAGTCTGAAACAATAATTGTTTGAGGAATCAAATTGGGTCCTCAGACATTAAGATTTTGTGAGTTGATATTTATTTTAGTTATCTACAAACTTTATTCTTTCCAAAAATTTTGGTTTGGAGTTTTAGTTGGTCAAATAACTCAATCTTTGAAAACTATAAAACTTGGGACAATATTGAAGTTGTTTGTTAAAGGAACCAAATAAATATTTTGTTGATTGATCTTGTGAAAGAAGATAATATTTTACTATTTTCTAATATTTGAATGATTAAATGAAGATTGGATCATCAAGATCCTATATGATGTAAATGGCTTGCAAGATGCTCTACATCAAATTGGTATCAGAGCTTGAAGATCTTGAGTGTGTGGATAGAGCACCGAGGGATGCAATCCACACCAGGACCTTGGAGATTTGGTTATTTATTTTTGTGTTAATGATTCTTTGGTTGTAGGTGTTTATCCATCTTGATGCGTGTGAAGGTTGGGTTGTGTGTATAGACACTGGAAGTCTTTTAAGGGCCAAGAGAAGGTCCAAGGCCAAGGAGTGGTCCAGTTGATTGCCAAGAGACTAGGGAGAGAGGCAAAGAGGAGGACTCCTAGGTGAGGCACATGAGAGAGTTATTTGTGGTGAGTTTGAAGTAGCAATGGTAAAGGTGGATATTTGACTGATAAGGCACCATTGAGTTGTAGTCATTAATGCTCCACTTATAGGAGTATTTGAGAAGATGATTTTGAGGACAGTCCTGTGTCCTTAAAGGAAAGTTGATGAGAGAAGAGGCATGAATGGGAAAAGGAAAAGGAAGGTAAAAGTGAAGAGGTTTTCAAATATTTTTCTTGCAGGTTATTGGTTCCATGTTTCCAAGGGACTTGGAAAATTTTGAAGGCCCAGAGTATGGTGCAGGAGCACCTAAGCTACATGAGGTTAAATGTCCAAGTGTAAAAATTTGGATTTTATTTGGTTTATTTATGATCTATAAAGTCATTTTATTAAGTATTGAGTCCATTTGAATTGAGATGTAAGACTATTTGAAGTCATTTACAAAAGTTGTCATATTTGTCCTAGTAAGGTCATGAGTTTGTCAAATGGTCCAATTATGTAAAGAAGCCATGAAATTGTATAAATCTTTGTAAAAGGTCATTTAGGGATCATTTTTATATGTTAGGATGGTTCCTACAAAGTTTCAAAGTCATTGTAAAAGTTGTCAAGCAAGAAATATTGTCAAATGCATAAATATTGCCTTAAAAGTTGTAAAAGGGAGTTTAATGGTTATGAGAGGAAGTTGTAAGGTAAAAAATTACTACACCTCTATAAAAATGTATTTTATGGTCGTTCTAAATCAGATTTGAGAGGAAGGAAATATTTTGATTCATTTTTGGTGCATTCTATTGTTGTTATTTTGATTGGTTTTTCAATTTTAGTGTTTGTTCCAAGTCTTGTATGGATATGTACAGCATTGAAACCCTGTAAATATGTAATGGTTAGATAGTAGGATGAATTTATTTCCTTCTCATTTTGGTTTGGAGTAATTTAATTCTGTTTTGAGAAAGTTATGGAGGTTTTTCTGAAAGTTGTCAATTGCAGATTTGAGGATTTCAGGGAATAGTCATGTTGCAGCATTTGGTACGGACACATTTTGGTGAATCAAGACCTATAATAATATGAATTGGAAATATATGTGAATTAAATTTCATTCCCTTTTGGTATTAGTCATTTTTATGCAGATTTTTAAAAGTTATCAGCATTTGAGTAGAAACTATTTTTTAAAAATCTGCATTGGAGTTACAGGCAGTGATTTGGGCTTGTAAAATGATTTATAAACGGTAAAAATAAATGGCTTAAATATTTGGAAACTAGATTCAGAAATAGTAGATTTGGAATTTTTTTGGTGTCATTTCGATTCTTTTTGAGAAATATATGAGATGCCCTAGCCAGGGTTTGGTGTTTTAAATCTGAATTTTGACATGGATATGGATCAGAATTTGCAGTCTGAAACAATAATTGTTTGAGGAATCAAATGGGGTCCTTAGACCTTAATATTTTTTGAGTTGATATTTATTGTAGTTATCTACAAACTTTATTCTTTCCATAAATTTTGGTTTGGATTTTTAGTAGGTCAAATAACTCAATCTTTGAAAACTATAAAACTTGGGACAGTATCGAAGTTGTTTGTTAAAGGAACCAAAGAAATATTTTGTTGATCAATCTTGTGAAACAAGATAGTATTTTATTCTTTTCTAATATCTGAATAATTAAATGAAGAATGGATCATCAAGATACTATATGGTGTAAATGGTTTGCAAGATGCTTTGCATCACTTCTTGCCATAGAACAACCACCTCCTATTGTCCAAGGAGGAAATGGAAATGTTATTGTGGATTTGATAGAGCTTCCAAGCTCTCATGATACTAGTGAGCCTCCTCTCAAGAGGCATAAATTACAAATTGGAGAGCCTTCCCAAGCAAGAGCTACTGAAAATAAAAAGGATAGAGTAGGAGCTCTAATTACTGGAACTAGAGCCTGTGATCATCAATTGAGGAAGAAGATCAGAGAGAAAAGAAAAAACAAAAGGAAATAGTTGAGGAGATAGAGTTGCCTTTAGCTCTTTGTCAAGATGAAAGATTGCTCAAATAGGATGTTTTCTTAAAATATGATGAATTCATTAAGACAGAAGAATTTTAAAATTTCCTCTTATGGCACAAGCAACAATAGGTTGCCTCCAGTTTAAAAATTATAGAAGGCTAGGTGCCAGATGAGGCTATTCAAACATTGACAAACTATGACCCTAAGTCTGAAACAATCAATCCAGATGAGGCTAGAAAGTTAGTAAAAGCTAGCAAAATGCTACTTGTGCCTTGTTGGGACCTTGCCTCATCTTTTATCATAGACCAAATAAGGAGGCAACCTGACATAAGTTTATCTTCAAAAACCCAAGTAGGGGATAGAATAAAAGGATTTGGGTATAGCCCTAAGTATCAAGCACTGGCTATGTGAAGCCTCTATCCCAAGGATTAGAAGCCCTCTCTTCTAAATGTACAAGAAAAAATGGATGGTGATAAGATTGTGTGGTCTATCCACAATACAGGTGACCTTGAGATTTCATAGGTACTCACCCACTTTGCAAGATTGAATGAAGATAAATCTAAACAACTCTTAGATAGGTTTAAGAACTTATTTGAAGATTATAGTGCACTTGTCAGAGATGGGGAAGTACATATTATGAAAGAAAAGGTATTGGAGAATACTGTGGAAGATTTAACACAATAGATAATAAAAATGCTTGTAATTTCCCCTCAACCGCTTGAACAACCCCCACAATTAGAAAACCATAGTATAGAAGGAAAAGAGGTTGCTGAGGAATAGGCTAGTGTAGAGCAGAATAAAGTGGCATTGGATGCCTTATTAAAAATTCTGCAGCATAGATTTGAAGTTTTGAAAGATAAAATAGATATAGTGTACACTACCTATAGTAAGTTTCCTGAGTTACAGATTGAAGTAACTAATTTTGTTACTATATTAAATACTTATCATGCAACTTGGTCAGTTAGGACATCATTGTTTGAAAGGTTGGTAGTTGTACAGTCTCTTAGGATAGATCTCCCAGAATCAGTTTTGCACATAGGGGACACTGGTACATTTTGCACCTATTTTTGACGGCCAATTGGTTGAATTTTCTACCAATATTGGTTGACTATTCAACCAACCATTTGGTCGCTATTTTTTGGGTTGAATGTATGACATAACATTTTAACATTGCAAGTTCGACACAACGCTTGGTTGAAATTCACATTGCTATTTGGAATTCATCAGGTTGAACTATCAACCAAAAAGGTCGAAATCTTGAAACCTTTCGACCTTACTTGGTCGAAATATTTAGACTGCTCGACCAGGATGTAAAACCCACGATAGAAAATTTTGACATAAATTGGTTGAATGTTAGACCAATTCTTATGTGGATTTCGACCAAAGGACGTTAAAAGATCGGCTAATAATAAAATCTTGAAAAAAAAACAACTGAAGATAACTATCCAGAGTAATCACTAACGGCATCCTGCTCGGTGTTACTTTACATTAATATATATCACTATGTATTTTGTTATGTTACTTTACTATTTTTTTTTAACGGTAATTGGTAATTTTATTAATCGTAACAGGTTAGAACCTAGCCCAAACTAGCAATAGCTTCATTCAGGAGAGCTATTTCCTCAAATATTTGGTAAACCCACATCAATCACACAAGCTTCAGAAGAAAGAAAGAAAGAAGCTCCAATTTGGGTGCCTCATTTTTCCAATCCTTGAGATTATCCCCTGAAATACAACCCACACCCATGCCAAACTTCCCATGTTGATGCAGATGATCATCTAATCACTCATCCACCTTGTCTCGACACCCAACAAGTGCTTTCTTTTCTCCACCCTCTGGTGTGTCTGCTACCTTTCTAGCACTCTGCCCATCATCCAAACCATCCACCAGGATGAAACCTTGGACATAATTTGTCCAATTTGGATGGTAAGTCTAATTTAATTTGTCCATGGACTGAGACCTTAAATTATTGAGCTTCTCTTTTTTTCGAGAATAGTTTAACATTCTCTACTTAATAGGGCCAACCACATGAAGGTGGAAGCTCATTTGGCCCCTCCTAAGAGCCTCTTATGACCCTTACAATATTTTAAGACCTCTAAGATGTATTCTTAGGGATCGTAAAGGGTTGTAAAGGGTCATAAGGGGTCCTGGAACACAATAGCTAAGAAACATAATTGTAGGCATCATGGTCACAATTTTTTGGAGACAACGTAATTGAGGGGTATACCTAGATGATGCAAAGCAACTTTTGCTCCTCTGGTTCCAAGTTGACATTGCGGGATCCAAAGACCATAGATAATGACTAAATCTAGAGAGTGGAGGAGGGCCATAATGAACAAAATAATATAGGACAAACCTCACATTAAATGAGGCAACTGTAAACATTTTAATAGATTTGTATGATTAAATAATGAAATTTTCATATAATGGTGTTCTAAGCCCCCTCATTACATGATTTATTATTGTAAACCCCCTCTGAATTATGCATCTAGAAAATGAAAGTACAACCTATTAGGATTGAGACAAACTTTATAAAACAACAATAGCTAAGAAGGATCGCTTGCCAACATCTGTTGAATACATCTGTTGGAGGACCTTGTATTCATGAGAAAATGTTGGCAAGTGATCCTTCTTAGTTGCTATTATTTTATAAGGTTTGTCTCAATCCCAATAGGATGTAGTTTCATTTTCTAGATGTGTAAGTCAGAGGGGGCTTACAATAATAAATTATGTAATTAGGGGGCTTAGAACACTAGTATACAAAAATTTCATTAATTTAATAATAAAAATCTATTAAAATGTTTGCAGTTGCCTCATTTAACATGAGATTCGTCCTATATTATTTTAGTCATTATGGCCCTCCTCCGCTCTCTAAATTTAGTCCTTATCTATAGTCTTTCGATCCCATAGTGTGAACTTGGAATCAAAGGAGCAAAAGTTGCTTTGCATCGTCTAGGTATACAACTCAATTATGTTGTCTCCACAAAAATGTGACCATGATGCCTACATTTATGTTTCTCAGCTATTGTGAAATCTACATTTATGTTTCTCAACTATCATTTTTATGTGCATATTTTTTATGTGTTTGGAAAGACATCTTTCTAGCTTGGGCCTATAGACTTGCACATTTTTTTGGCTAAGTCAAAGTCTTTGGTTTAAATCACTAGACAAACAAAACAATGGTAAATATTTGCAGTGGTAAAGAGAATCCCCATATTTTATCAGCCTAACATAGTCTTTCACCACTTTGGTAATGAGATTGTGAGTAGTTAACACAAAAAAAAATTTACAAAACTGAACCAATGGCATGTGAACATAAAAAAAAATACAAAACTAAACCAATGGCATGGTTATAACAAAGAAATAGAATGGTGGAAGATCTAGGTCTAGGATGGTGGAAGATGGCAACAAGAACGACATGGAAGAGCTGAAGTTGTCTGCTGCAAACATGCAGATTCTTATGGATCAGGCTGTAGAACTGATGAAATGTGTTTAGACAGCAACTTGTTGTCTTGCTTTCCTTTTTTTTTGTCCTTTGTCTTTTGGCCAGTCTATGTGTTTAAGGACTTGTTTGTGATGCTTTTTTTGGTGTTGATGCACTTGAACTGTTGGAGCTTAAATGTTTTATCTATTATCTCTATGTAAAAGGTTTCGGGTCCTTTCAAAACCTATTTTTCTGTAATCAAAACAAAGAAATAGAATGATAATAATATGCTGAAAATTCTATTATGTTTAATAGATGCCAAAGGAATAGTAATGATGTTGGTCATGTACAGAAATAAATGGCTCAAATCCATGAATTGGTAGAGCTTCCTCTTAGGCACCCACAACTCTTCAAAACTATTGGTGTGAAGCCCCCAAAGGGTATTCTTCTCTATGGGCCTCCTAGTTCTAGGAAAACCTTAATTGCTAGGGCAGTGGCAAATGAAACCGGTGCCTTCTTTTTCTATATCAATGGACCTGAGATCATGTCAAAGCTGGTTGGAGAAAGTGAAAGCAATCTCCAGAAGGATTTTGAGGAGGCTAAGAAGAATGCCCCATCCATAATATTTATTGATGAGATATTATAGAGATTTTTTAGGGGGCTTGCAAGTATGCTATTAGAGAAAATATTGAGAAGGTGAGTTTCAATTGTGGCAGCTTTTGCAAGCTAGATTTGGTTTGCATGTTTGTAGCATGGAAGCAGTGTTGGGGAGGTTGGTGGTGCTGCAGATAGAGTCCTTAACTAGTTGTTGATGGAAATGGATGGTATGATAGGAAAGAAAATATTTTTCATTATTGGTGCTACAAACAAACCCGATATCATTGATCTTGCATTGCTAAGCCCTGGCTGACTTGACCAGTTGATTTATATTCCCTTACTTGATGAGTCCTCATGTTATCAAATTTTCAAGTCTTGCTTGAGAAAATCACCCATCTCAAAGGATGTGGACCTAATGGCACTAGCCCGTTATACCCAAGGATTCAGTAGAGCCGATATTATAGAGATTTGTCAGCGGGCTTGCAAGTATGCTATTAGAGAAAATATTAAGAAGGTGAGTTTCAATTGTGGAGGCTTTTGCAAACTAGATTTGGTTTGCATGTTTGTAGCATGGAAGCAATGTTGGGGATGTTGGTGGTGCTATGGATAGAGTCCTTAACCAGTTGTTGATAGAAATGGATGGTATGACAGCCAAGAAAATAATTTTCATTAATGGTGCTACAAACAGACCCGATATCATCGATCTTGCATTGCTAAGGCCTGGCTGACTTGACCAGTCGATTTATATTCCCTTACCTGATGAGTCCTCACATTATCAAATTTTCAAGTCTTTCTTGATAAAATCACCCATCTCAAAGGATGTGGACCTAATGGCACTGGCCCGTTATACCCAAGGATTCAGTGGAGCCAATATTATAGAGATTTGTTAGCGGGCTTGCAAGTATGCTATTAGAGAAAATATTGAGAAGGTGAGTTTCAATTATGGTGGCTTTTGCAAACTAGATTTGGTTATGAATTTTTTAATGCTTTTATTTGAACTAGTGTGTTAGAATTTTACATTTTTTGATTCAATTTTCCTCAACTTGTATCTTATTATTTCAATTTTTCATGTTCTCTTTCCTCTGCACTTTTACTAGATATTGAACGTGAAAGAAAAAGAAGTGAGAACCCCGAGGCAATGGATGAGGATGATAGTGATGAGGTAGCTAAAATAAAGGCTACTCATTTTGAGGAGTCGATGAAATATGCCCGAAGAAGTGTTAGTGATGCTGATATTCAGAAGTATCAAGCCTTTGCACAAACACTACAATAATCTCAAGGCTTTGGTTCTAAATTTCAATTTCCAGATAGACCTGTCGATGCTTTTGCTGGTGCTTCAGATGTATTTGCAACAACAAATAATAAAGATGACAATGACTTATATAGGTTGCACATCCACATCCACATCTGATATAAAATTTATTATTATAAAGTCTTGTTATGGAAATCTATTTTATATTAGTCTATATTATTCTAAAGCCTTGTTATAGAAATCTATTTTATATTAATCCTCAGAATTAGTTAGCAAATATTCTCCTTTCTTTCTAAATTCATGAATGATTCTAATTTTCTGTAGTAAATAGTATATGTAACAGATAAACATGAAATCAACAAAAAATATCTACCTCTAAATACAACTCCAAATGAATGAATAAAAGAAGAAAATGATAATGTTGATTGGGTATCTAGTAAATAGTAGTGATTTGTTTTTAAGGGATAATGAATAAAAGAAGAATATGATAATGTTGATAAGGTTGTGAACTATTAAAGAATAGAAGTGATTTTTTTTTAAGGGATTATGTTTCATTGTGGAGGTCACGTTTTGACCAAGGCTGTGTTTTCAAAAAAGGAGGCTCACGCCACCCTTTTTCATTCTTCACATTGCAATTTGGGAGCCGGCTAGCTTCAACCAACTCCTAACGTGACCACCTAGCTATGTGTGTTTCATCTATGGTGAATATTTGACATCCCAAGGACATGTGTGGTTACTTTTGGATAGCTAGTGAAGTTTTTAGAAATTTGAGAAATGTTATTGTTATGGGAGCAACTAACTGGCCAAATAGTATTGATCTAGCACTCAGAAGGTTTGGAAGGTTTAGGGTTCCAGATGAAGTAGGCAGGTTGCAATTGCTTCACATCCATACAAATAATATGAAGCTATTTGATGATGTATGTATATTGGGGCCTTATTTTTTGTACTTCTATATCTAATGTTAAACAGTTCTTGGATTTTGAAAGCATTTATTAATCAAGTGCAATAACATGATCAAGAGATGGTTTAATCATTAAGAGTCACAACTACCAAGAAATATAGCATCATGATTACATATAGAGAAGCCATCAAAAGTGCACTATAAATGAACAAAAAAAACTAGAGGATAAAATAGATGTTACAGGTTTGCATCACACATGCTCAAGGAAAAAGTTCATAATACAACTGAAGAGAGTAATTAATATGAAAATTGAATCAAATGTAAGCAACATATGGCATTAATTTTCAAAGACAGTGACAATTTAAAAGAATTGGAAAAATAAAGTGTAGAAGCAATCATAGTGTGCCATGGGAAGTCACAATAAGTATGAACCCATAGAGGATTTTCATTGTTTCCTAAAAGAAGATCATTTTCAGAGTGAGATTTAGCTACATAGAGGTGAAGCCATGACATACAAAAGGTAAGAGAACGTCAAAGTTTCTGACATATAATGCTATCATGTCAAAAGGACAACATAGTGTAGTTTTTAGAACAATGGAACAACCATCTCTCTTAAAAGGAACAACCATCATGTTATAGAGTTATTGAATATGGCCATTATCATGAGATCATAGGGCAAAACACATCTATCTACTATTAATGAACAATTTCTTCTATAGAGGAAATTTTGAATTATATGCTCATGTGAAAAGGAAATGTCACTCAATTTGAAGTCCTAATAGAATAAATACAATAAGAAGACATTGACATATCATGCCTTAAATCGACAGCAATCACAATAAGAGGATGGAACAACCACAAGGTAAATCAACTCCTACACCATCACACATGTAGGAAATTCAACTAAAACCCCAAAGGACTAATGTGGGTTTTGGGGTGGACCAAGCACCAATCCTAAAAACATACCTCTTTCTCTATTTAGGGAAAGAAGAATTTGATTTTCACCTATTATGAAGTATCTTCTAAGAAACAGTCATATGGCACACTTGATGAATGAAGCATTGTCTATGGAACCCAAAAGAATCAGTGCATGAGAAAAGAGGAACTCCTATCAAATCTCCTCTCCATCATAACTTTGTTTATAATTAGCCTAGTAGTCATAGGGCTACTAATTAGAAGAAACTCTATAATAGCTAAAACTAACAGTAGGAACCAATCATTGTTCATCATGTTCCTTTCATACTTTATGTAATACAGTCCAAAGAAAAATGTAAGGAGATTCAAGGATTTGTAATTTTCTTAAGAAGGTTAGACAATAATGGTATTTCAAAATCTAAGGAAAAGGATTCTCTATCTATTCTTATTCATGAATTTGAAAGAGGTAGATGTTCTAAATAAAATATTAGCAAGATATTTGTTTGAGTAGTTTGAGTTTTTGTATGGAACCCATATTCTTCATTCATTACCATGGGATATTTTCTATCATAGGATAGAAAAAATGGATTATTATCTCTTATATTTTTTTTCTAATGGGACATGTAAAGTGAAATCTTAAAATGCAATCAAAACTATTCCCTGTGACAGGACTGGTCACTAGTCAATTCTAGCAAGGTTTGGGTCTTTGTGTTTAAATTTCCCAAAGGGCTCATTAAGATAGTCACCTTAACTTAATTTAAATTCTTGGACAAAGTATTCTTCAAAGGCATAGGTCTTGGGTCCTATTCAAACTCCCAATATTCATAAAACTCCTCCAAAAGCCAAGAGGCTTGATACTTGGTTTTGTACAGTAGGTGCATCTTATGCTTTGTTCTTTTCCAAAGCAATGATGGATTCTTTTAGTGGTGAGTAATTCAAGCATAAATCCATGATTTTAGGTTCTAATTTAAATCCAAACAAAAGTTATGGGGTCCGGTTCCTTCTAGCCATTCCTCTCTACCGGTCACATAGGGATGCCCAGTTAGGTTTTCAAAAAGAACCCTCTACAAAAAAAACCATCCAATCCAAGACCTAATTCAATTGAAACTAGACTCATATACCCCTTTTTCAAGACTAGAATCAAAATTTCTCCATGGTTGAAACGATAGATATGGGCCAGGAAAGTCGATAGGCCTAGTTCTATGCCCAAACCCACCTGAAATCGACTGTCAGTCGATTTCTTCTAGATTTCTCAACCAATGAATCTCAAACTTGTTGCGAAAGGAAGATATGAGGACCAAAAATCTTCCTATGGTGTTCAATCAGTCATTCCAATCCACATGGGTACAAGAAAATTCAAACACCAGTAAAACAAAATGTTGAAATATAGTTTTCTTCAATTTCATTTTGCAATATTTCCTAAATCTATTACAACCAACCTCTGCAAGGTTCCTTCTAGCTATTCCTCTCCACTAGTCATAGAAAACCCTCGTAGGTGGTCCCCCTTCATGCGCTGCAAGCTTATCTAATAATGAAATGAGATATGAAATCTTTTTTTTAAAGTTATATCTGTGTTGGTCGAAATTTTGACCTACATGGTATTTGTCAAAATTTTGACCAACATGGCCATGGATTAAAAAAAATAAAATTTTTCCTTCTATAATCCAACCAACCTAAAACTTTTTATTTGATGGTCGAAAATTTTGGTAGAAAAACTAGGTCAAATGTACTAGTGGGAGGAAATAGAGCAAGTAGGAGCGACTTTATCCTTCTTCAAGGGTAAAGAAAATTAGATTGAGGCAAGGGTACTAATGTTTGAACCTAATTTCAACATGTTCATCCCTCAGATTAAGGTAGATGATGACACCATAAAGAGTTTGGATACATGGAAATTAGATTTTGATTCTCTACTGCCTAAAAAAGAGGCTTTTATCAATGACCACAATGAATTAGATATGGACTACTTTAATACAATTCTTGATGAAGCCTTTAAGGATGAAATGGATTTCATTAAATTCATTGTAGAAGTCAAGAAAATAACTGATGCTAGGTGGGAGAGGCAGAAAAAATAGCTTCAAAGCATTCATGAATTTTAGCGGCCAACAGAAGAACAGGTAGCTACATGGGATGCTCTTACAAAGCCCAAGAAGCCTGCAATAGTTGATATTGAAGACATAGAAGAAGAATGAGTTCTAGCACTGCACATGATCGATGAGCATAGGGAGAATAACTATCATAAAAGGAATGATGTAGGTTAGCCAGATGGTGATCATCGATGAGTTCCAGTACTGCACATGATCGATGAGCATAGGGAGAATAACTATCATAAAAGGAATGATGTAGGTTAGCCAGATGGTGATCATCATTCACATAACAACTTTAGCAGTTGCGCAGAATACCAACAGATAAAGGTGCAACTCAAAGGGAAATTCACCATGAGGATAAAAAACTTATGGCACCCTTTTTTCTTTCTTTTTCTATTACAATTTAAAAAAAAATTGTAATCTTGTGCAAGTCACTATCAAAACCATCCAAATCTTGTTGCATCCTTTTCTCAAGGATCCCAAGATGGTTTTTCTATATATAGCAAGTTAAATCACACCAAGGGTGGTGAAATACTCATTGCAATAGTGGGGTATAATTTAGTGTTTTGGTTCTCAGGAATCCAAGTTTTTGAATGTACTGATACAAGAAGTTTATCAATAAAAATATACTAAAGTTCCATGTATATATTTTTGTTGTCTTCATGTATGAATGTGATTTCTTTGTGTACTTAATTTGCAAGGAATTTTAGGTATATATTTCTACAAGGTAGATAGTGGGGTTGAAATTTGAGTTCCTTTCAAGGGAGGGGTAAATCTTGAGTGAGGTCTAAGAGATTTTAGTATTCATGGATGAATTTGATGACATAATGTATGCATAAGAAGATAATTTTCAAAGCATCTTATCTGAGGTTTGGGTATATTTGAGTTGAGAGATTTCCTATTAATTTACTTTTATTTGACTCTGATGCCCTAGGATTTGGCACTAGTTATTCCTAGTGTTGCACTGTTTTCACTATCAATCAATTAAAATAATGATTAACTTTAAAGTTGTGAGAGATTTATATGTTTAGATCTATATCAAGTATATAGATAGCTTTTTTTATTTTTGAAGAATTCAATCTAAAAAGTGAATAAGGACATAGATCCTTATTACCTTAGTGTTTATTTTTGTTTGATGCAATATCTATTAGGACTACAAGAGTTGAGAAATCAAAGGTTTTCTGATTGGTTTTGATCATCTGCAATTTTGAACACTAACAAAAATGGAAACTTTGTTGGGGATCTAAAATATTTCTGCAATAAACTTGCTAACAATTTTGCTGACTATTTATTGTTGTATTTGAAGACCAACTTATCAATTTATTCCCATAAATTTGTGGGTGGCAGTTCTGAACTCTGTGTTTACCAGTTTTTGGTAAAAGCTTTTGAAAATTTTGTGATTATCTCGTCAAAGTAATATGAGTAGGCCAAGGAATACTAGGTCTTATTATAGGGATCACCTAGAAAGTTAGATGGGTGAGGAATTACATACACCTAGTAGAAAGAAATGGTCCAGAAGGGAGACATCTAGCAATGATTCTCCCAGACCAACTCAGGAAAAATTTTCAAATCCTATCCAAAAGGAAACCTTGTCATTTTCTAAAAATCTTGAATTCCTTGGGAGAACGAACCCTAAGTTAGTTAGTCCTCCTCAGGAAGATGAGTTTATAGACATTGGTTTATTTCCTACACAAGAAAATCTAGATCAAACAAAATATACTTCTGCTACTGAAACTGAATCTCATGATTCTAAAAAATTGCAAGAAGAACTTATTGCTTTGAGGAAAAAGGATCGGGAACAATTTTTGGAAATTACTAAAAGACAAAAGGAGTGGGAACAAGAGATTTATGAGTTACTCATGGAAAGGCAAGAGCTCCTTAGAAAAACAAAAAATAATGAGATCCAAGCCAAGAATCTAAATCAAAAGTTTAAGGGTTTAGATGGTGAGTTGTTTGGTGATGTAAAAGCTATGAGACAACAGGACAATAGCAATAAGGTTAATCCTAAGAGAGATGAAGTTGAGGGTGAAGGCCTTGTCTTAAGACAGTTGCATCCATCAGAGATCAAAAGAAATGAGGATCTTAGAAATAATGTGATGGATACATCTAACAAGGGAAAACAAAAAATAGTTAGAATTAATATAAATGACTCCAAAAGGAATGAGGCTAATCCTGCTACAATTTATTAGGCTAGTTTAGACCTAGAAAAGGCTAGAAAAGCTAAGGAAGACTTGGCCATCCAATTAGAAAAGCTAGAATTGGAGGATGTCACAGATGAGATGAAAAGGAAAATTGCTTTCCTTCATACTAATATGAATACAAATGCTAGTAGTTCAATCCATGTTATCAATGGGCCAATACCAAAAAATCAATTAGCTGGTCCTATGCCCAATCTCCAAGCATCAGGCCCTAAGAAAATGGTCCAAGGACTAGTTCAAAGTGTAAATCACACAGGCCCATTGGCTGGTAATCTTGATGGAATTAATGTACGTTAGAATACTAGAGGAGGTGGAGCCCAAGCTTCACAAAATTTTCAAAGAAGGCCAGTTCATCTCGATAGATACAGGCCATTATTCTTTGACAGTATTCTTGGTCAACCAAATGTCATCCCAAATGAGGTAAGAGACAAAATTCCTAAATTCATTGGTAACAATGTTATTACATGTGAAGAACATCTTAAATCTTTCATAGATAAAATAAATGATTATGAAATAGAGAATGAAGATGTTGTCATGAAACTTTTTGTTCAATCATTGGTAGAAGATGCTAGAGATTGGTATAGAGGTTTACCTGAAAATAGTATTACCTCATGGGATGAGTTTATAAGAAGTTTTAAAGAACAGTATGTTGAACATGTTAATTCTAGTTACATGCTAAATGAGTTCAATAATATCAAGAAGCATGCAAATGAAAGTATGTCAAAATTCAATGGTAGGTTTCAGAAAGCCATGTACAAGTTATTCTAGGTTTTAAGATTGGATGAAGAAGTTTGTTTGACCACATACTTCAATGTTGTAGAGGGAAAGATGTCTCACCTCTTAAGAGACAAAATTCCACGTACTTTGAGAGATGCTTTCAAATTAGCAATAAATATTTAAAGTAATAGGAAAGCATCTGGTGAAATGTATAAAAGGGATGAAGGTAGACTGTGGAAAGAGACTAGGCCACATACTATAAAACCTGTGAAGGAAGATGACAAGGTTGAAAAATTGGCTAGTGATGTTAAAGATCTTTCTACTAGATTTGATAAAGGTGGGAAGAGTTTCCAAGATAATAGACCACCTTATCAAAGGTAGGATAGATTCCCTAGGTTACATGACCAGCCGTATAAAATAAATTGGAAGGGTGGGAAGCCTATTTTTGACAACCATGAGCCATAAAAGGGTAGGGATACTCCTGATCCTTTGAAAAATAATACAACCCACAATGTGGAAAATATTCCATGGTGTGTGGCCTGTAACTTGCCTCATTCACCTTTTCAATGTGTTGTTGCCCAAGCTTTAGAAGACAAGACAAAAGATCTACCTGTAGGAGACCATGAAGGCTTTGAAAATCCTATAGTAAATATGTTCACCACTCAGAGGGTGGAAGAATTTGCCTCTTCAGATGATGAAGAGATATTAGAAGATGTTGACCATAAAAGGAGAACTCTCCCTATTTATGAGCAACAAATATTTTCCCATTCTAATCATGAAGAATCTGATGATGAAACTTGTCAAACAAATATGATTAGACCAGAGATACAAGGTACTCATTGGAGAAAGCCTAGTAAAGAAGAAATCAAGAATTTGACTATGGCTGCTATTTCTCAGGCTAGATCTTCATACAATTTGAGAAATAGAAAGGTTGATGCAGATCAAGGAGTCTCGAGGTCACTCTTTGTCAAAAATGATCCTCAGAGTAAGGTTTCTCCTAAACTAGTTGCTTCCCCAAGAAAAGATAGCAACAAAAAGTAGCAACCTATTATGGTTTAGAGTATTAAGAGAAATGAGGAAAATATCACAAAACAAAGAAATAAAAAGGTTGGTGGAAGAAAAGACTTATCTGATCTTTATACTAAGGCCCCAACTTTTGACATGAGACATGCTTTGTCTCATATGATGGTGTCAATCCCTTTATTAGAAATTTTGAAAATAAAAGAGCATAAGGTAGCAACTTTGGCTCTGATTAATGAACAAGAAGGCATTCCTATTGTGTCAGAAAATATGAAACCAGTGGTAGGACCTAAGATAACTAAAGGGGTTTCCAAATTTTGTGTTGGAAATATTGTAACCCAAGAGCCATCCTCCATTGATCCATTTTATGTCACTTTGATTGTAAATAATTTATTGTTAAAAAATTGTATGATAGACTTTGGTGTTGCAGCTACAATTATGCCTTACCACATGATGAAGGAATTAGGACTTCAAGTTGATACATATAATGACATATGTTATGCCATGGATAATAGAGAAGTTCCTGTGGTAGGGACTTTGGTTGGAATAGAGGTAAATATTCCTGAGGCCACTTACAAAATGGATGTTGTTGTAGTTGATACCAAACCTCGTTATGGTATGCTACTATCAAGACAGTGGGCAACATCAGTAGGAGGAAAGGTGCAGTTAGATCTATCATATGCTACAATTCCTGTGAATGGCACTGAGGTGAATTTATACAAAAAACCTCACTCCTCAGTTTTGATTGAGATGGTAGCTCCAGAAAAACTAAACTACCGTGTTGATGTTGATATGAACAACTTCATGGTAGAAGAAATAGTGCCACAACTTAAAAACATTGATCCAATTGTTGATGATTTTCTCTTACAACAAGATGGACTATGGTAGTTGTACTTTGATGGAGGATGATCTAAAGAGGGCTCAAGAGCTAGTGTTTTACTCATATCCCCGTCATGTACTACTTTAAGTACTCTTTCCTATTAACTTTCCAATGCACAAATAATACTATTGAATATGAAGCTTTGATATTGGGATTAGATATTGCAATAAAACATGGTATAAGATGTTCACAATATGCTACAAAGCATGAAAGACTTAAGTTATATAAATATGTTGTCTAGGATAGAACTGAAATTTTTTATGCTTTCAATATTCTGTGGGTAGAAAGATCAAAAAACATTATGGAAGACTTCCTTGCAAATGTTACATTAAAGAGAAATGATGCAACCCTTACTGGAGTATCAAAATTAGAAATAAAAGGTAGACCTGATGTCCCTAATAATATTTGCAATTGACAAGTCTTTGAGGATGACAATGACATCTTAACGTTTATTCAAGGTTTGGATCTATATGATGGTCAACAAATTGATTTTGATGTGTATTAAGAAATTGTTGATGGGAAAAGTTGTGTCATGGGAAATGAGGTTGTTCAGTTACCTTCTAACCCACTAGTACAAAAACAACAATATATGACTAAATAAACTACTAAAAAATGTAGATAAATGACTAACTTTGGTCACGTGACCATTGGTAGTTTATTTCCGGCCGTTTATCTCGTGACCAAATTTATGACTAAAGTATTTTAGTAATTGATTTGGTCATTTATTTGGTCGTCTATTTAATCCTTTATTTGGTCATTTATTTGGTCGTTTATTTGGTCATTTATTTGGTCCTTAATTTAGTCATATTAGGGCATGATGGAATCAAACCATCATCCTCCTACTTGTAAAGTAGGTGCTCTTCCATTGAGCTAGTACCCTTTAAAGAATAATCATACCATGTATACTAGTACTTTCCATTAAACATGATTTCAAGTTTTTCCATCTATAGTTCAAGGGTAGCAAAGCCTAAGGGGAGGATGACTAGTGATACTTTAAACTCAATGGTGACATCTCTAGTACTACAGTTGAGAAGCATAAATCTTACCCAATTATTTCACTTCATCTAGAGATCCAAAAGAGATTATCAATCCCAAGGATGTAGTTAGTGGATCATCCTTTGAAAGTATAGATCCTAATGAAATATTCAAGAGAGAAATAGCTTTTTCTTCCAAATTTTTATCAACCTCTAAAATCCTACCAATACTGGGCACAAAATTTAGTCCAAATTTAATATTTTCAACAAAATTAGTTGCTCTGGTCAAAATGTCTAAATCTAGTTTACTTTCCACATTCCTTTCTTCCTTGGCATGTTTTCCTTGAAGTGATTCCATCCTATCATAACCAGAGACATTAACATATTTTACAGTGTCGAGAACACTCTAACAAGAACTTTTCAAAATAACTAGCTTCAAGTCCTTATTCTTAATTTTCTTAGATAAGTCAACATCCAT
This sequence comes from Chamaecyparis obtusa, assembly GCA_027943335.1. Lineage (NCBI taxonomy): Eukaryota > Viridiplantae > Streptophyta > Pinopsida > Cupressales > Cupressaceae > Chamaecyparis > Chamaecyparis obtusa. The sequence continues at coordinate 233,880 of BSBK01004544.1, read as the reverse complement.
CCTATTAAAAAAACCAAGGATATTTCACTCATATTATTTGCAAGAGATTGACTGATTTAATTTGATTTGTCTACTTCATCCATTCGCTACAAAGATGATAAATCTAATTGACCATTTGTAGACTGCCACAAATTAGGAACTTGTAACCATTGTCTAGTGTTAGGGTGTTGAGAAAGTTTACTTCCAAAAGCCTCACTCCAACTATTTAAAACCACGTCTTGGGGTTTCTTAGATGTTATAAAAATGGATTTTGTGTGTTGTTTAACACCTAAAAGTCAAAATAAGAGATGGGTCAATTCCAAATAGATGTAAATAAGAACATCTATGTCACCAAAAAAATTATGTTGTAATTGACAAGTAATGCAAAAACATATGCACAATGGAATTCCACATCTATTCAATTATTATCAATGATTAAATCTAGAAACAACAAAAAAATAAAGAAGAAAATATGGGGAATTTATTCATACTAAATAATCACTTGTGGCTCTTAAAGAATTTATCAAAAGAATAATGTTACAATATCACTCACTAGCACAATATACTAAGTCTCAGTTGTCAAGAAACAATCATATAGTAGAATGCTGATTTTGATATGATCATTTTATGATGTGAAAAGTTTATGTCGTAATTCTCTACAGGGACTAGAAAAATATGAAATAAATTAATGCAAATCCAATTACTACAAGCCATATTCTCTATTCAGACAAAACACTATAATTATGTCAGTAGAGTTGCAAATCCAGTTACTACAAGCCATATTCACTATACAGATAATGTTACAAGCCCATGCAGTGGCTTTGTTGGGTCATTCCAATTTTAGGATGATTTTGTGATATGATTAGCTAGCATAGTTGGAAACTATTTATCTTTGTAAATTTTAGGTTAAGAGTAGAAGATGGCCTTTTGAAGATTTGCATCTTGTCTCTATTTCTGAGAACATAATACTCACATACTTGAATGCATGAAAAATCCAGTTGCTGAGTTTATTATCAAACGATTCTCATATTGTTCTATCTTAAATTTCAAACACTATGATTCTTCTTGAATCATTGTTACAAATAGTTATTTTTGTTCTCTTCAAAACCAGTGAATTTTCCTATTCCATGAAAATCTTGAAGGCACAAAATAATTCTATGCATAACCATCATTTTTAATTTGATTCCTCATAGTGAATGCTACTAAATGGAATACACCATTCAACAAAAGGAAGAAAAATAGGAGATATTTTGAAATAAAAAATTACCTTTACAATTTACTAGATTTGTATCAAGTTGATACATCTCACAAATAAAGGTTTAACATACTAAGTAAATGCAGGACCCAATGTTGGCAAAGTTCGGAAAAAATATTAAAGAACATAAATCAGACAATATAAGATATATCTTTGAAATAAAAATAATAATCATTAAATAAACACTAAAAAGCTCTGACAAAATAATATAAGAAAAATGCTGACAAACAATAGAATTGGTAAATCATGGCAAATCACCCATAATAAATTACAAAACGCTGCCAAGAAATGCATATATGAAAAGACCAATGCTGAGACATGGTAGTTGTTTTTGGCTCTCTTAAGACTCACTATACACAGGAGTGCATATCTTCAATTGTGTCATTATTTTTAGAAGTTCAATAGTAGAATGAGTTTAATCAACAACAAGGTTTATTAAAAAAATATAACAAAAACATAAGGTTGTAAACCTTTAAAACACAAATTATAATATTCATGGAAAGAAACAACACAAATGAGTAAGAAAATTCAAACCATCTATGACTAACAGCTAATTGCTACAGTTGACATTCATCATAGCACATAAACAAGTTCTACAAGGGATCCATAATTGCTACAAGTGCTAAGAATTGTGGCTAAAAATGACACATTAAATTTCTATAGCTTTGATTACTTCCAAGTTCCAATGAAAAATATGTTATCACTTCTATCACTATTTGAAGAAATAAATCACTTCTCTCATCATTTGCAAAGCACAAAGGTTTAGAGTGATTCCATAGAATGTTTAGATTCATAGAATGAAGAGGTTTCACTATTTTTTGTGAAAAGCACAAAAGAGAAAATCTATTGTGTAAATACAGAGATGTGCATGGTAAGAAAAAATACCAAGGCCCAAAATATTTGAAGGGGTTGTAGAGAAAGGGACAAAGGGACATTCCATGAAATCTCATTGCCTTTAGAAGTCAATCAAAAGAAGAGACATGACTACTGGAATAAATAAAAATAGTGATCTTGGATATGGAGAGCAATTATATGCAAAGATCTGAAGATAGTTTTTGTCATAGACAAGGAAGTCATGACCTGATTCCATGAACAACCCATATGCCATAAAAAGGAAAACATTATTGCTGGTAATGTTCAAAGCTAATAGATAGTACTAATTTTGCATTAATTTTTTTTAGCACAATTTAAAAGATACCAAAATTTATATTCAATGAAATTGTTTTGAATTAAAAGGTTATCATAGGTACTTACTTGGTCAATTGTGAAACTCTTAAAAGTTGCTTTGTCATCCATCAGACTTGTAACATCATACCGTACTGACGTTATTGACTTTTCCCACATTCTACCAGCGCTGTGACTGTGGCAGTGATTTGTATGGGTTTGAAGTTCACCATTTTGATCAATGAATGATTGCAAATGATTTTCATTATTTTTAGCTTTATTTTGGATCCATTCTCATGAGTATTTATGGTGTATTTTGAGAGATATTGAAATTTTATTACAATTTGCTTGTAACATATAATTCTGATCTATTGTTGACAGTAAGACAAATAGTGAGTAATGAATGTAGACAAAGCCTTTATGGTTTGAGAGATAGCATACAAACAGATATGAATCCTTGAGGAAAAGATAAGCAGTATTATTTGTTGCTTTTCACACAGTTTTTCTTAAAATAGTTTCAACTTTTTATTTGTCAATTATTTAAATCTTCAAAGTTTTCCCCGTGTCAAATTATTATTCGATGAAATTTGCAAACTATAGTTACAATAAAAACTAACGAAAAAATAACAAACTATGAAGAAAAACATCTGAAGTGAATTGTACATATCATAGGCTGGAAATCTGCAATTTGTAACTGGATGATGCATGACAGTAACAATAGTTGCATGTGAATTTTATTACTAAAAATTACTAATGAATTTATGTATATACATTCAAAAAGATTACTAAAAATCTGAACAAATCATGTATATACCTGAAATATATAAGACCTAGTAGTTAAGCATAAAATGTGTGGACAGAAGAGTGCTAAAAGAGCCTGAACATAGTTGGGTTGTTATCAAGAAAACAATTGATGTGCTTGTCTATCATTCCACATTTTTTCATACATGTCTACCAGTGCACTTACAACCACAACATCTGACAAAAATGCCTCTTTCATTAACTTTTGGTGGATGTTCATACCTACTCCAAAGCTCCCTTTCTAACACAGAAAAAATGCTAAAAAAATATTGGGGAATCTACCTTTACACATTCCAATTACATTTGCTTCAATATTTCAAAAGCATTTTCAAAAAATCCATTTTGTCCATATCCTATGATAATTGCAGTCCACAAGACTACATTTATTTTAGTTATTTTCTCAGACAGTTCACATGCCTTGTTTATGCTTCCAAATTTTGCATACATAACCACCAGGGAACATATGGAGAAGTCATCCTGGCAGAACTGCGAGGTGGAAAAGTCTAAAGAAGCTACCAATGATAGGCCTTCTATAGGTGTTGTATACCGCTCTACTAATTATAAGGATGACACTGCACACAATATATGAAATCAAAGGAAGAACCTCTGAATTATTATGGATGCACACTCTCAATGATGGGGAAGGATCACCACTTCTTATTTCTTGGAATCTAAGATCTAAGTCCCTACAATCGGATTAGCGTCTTCTTCACAAGGTCTCGTTAGTTCTATTTGTGCATGGCATCCACCCTACCTGTGCCAAAATGTAAGCTTGAAATGGGGATGTCAAAATGTAAGACCTTCAAGAAAAACCAGGAATAACACTTGTTGAACAGGTTCAAGCAGGGTCAAATTACCTGTAGTAAGGTGTTGATATTGATACAAGAATGTGGATGGTATCACTCTGGAAGAACTAGGGGCATAGGAATCACTAAAATCATTCTAAAAGTCATTGTTGCTAGTCCAATAATGTATGGATATATTGTCAAGGTTTTGTTGGTTCTGTTGTGTACAAAGTCTGGTGATTACTTTCATATGTGAATTGGTGCTAGAATATTTATGAGGAAAATCAGCTACAGGTTTGATGTGGTAATGGATGAGGGAAAATATAAAGAACAACAGAAAGCACAATTCTACTTGAAAGATTATGCACCTTCTATTCCAACATGGTTTTGATGTGGGTTTAAATTACCAATGCTATAAACTCACATTGTTTTACTAATCATTTTCTACAATTGGATGTGGATTTAACTACTTAGCCCACCATTGTTAATCACGTGATTTGCTGGCAATATTTTTGGAATTGAATGTGAGCTTAGCCATTGTGATCCATGCTAGACATACTTCTACAGCTTGGATTTGGGTTTAAATGATTCAGATGTATTGGATATGAGCTAAGGAGATTAGGATCATTTATTTGTTGGACATTGTTTTTCTTTTGGTGGTTAGCATAGTGGTTTAAATAAAAGATACCAATTTATTCCATGGATCCCAATTTTTCTTCTGTGCAATGGTGGGGCAAAGAGAACCACAAGGGTAACTCTATAGTTTTGAAAATGGAGAATGCCAATTTTTCAATGGTTGAATTGTAGATTCCAGAGGATGACAATTTTCAGGTTGGTAAGGGTAGGGGTAAAAATGTCAAACAGTTCTCATGGGCCCTTTTTCTTAGAGGTCATAAGGTTGCAAGATTTTTTGCTTGGCTTGCAATTGACATTTGGATAATTTTAGCTACAATCAGAAAATGGCTCGCTCAGGATACTGATGCCAGGGAAAAATTTTCTCATCAGAGGAAGCTATACAGAATTATCAAGAGTTTCCTTGTCTTTTTAGTTTTGATGTTAGGTTTGGAAATAATGGCTTATTCACAAGGCTGGCATTTCACTTGACCAAATCTGCACCTTCCATCATCTATTGGTTGGAACTTGTATATTCAGTTTTGTGCTATGATCACAGTATTTTAATGTTAAGATTGCTACTGCACATAGTTACTGAACATCCTATTTCTATGACAGACCTTGTTGTAGCCTAAAGATTTAGAAGTTCTTTTCCACACTGTGTGGTAGTGGCTTGTGAATTTTCTTGAGGAACAAAGAAAGCATTTTTTGGGGGGCTGGATTTTCTTCAATAGAAGTGGATTTGCGTGATATAGAGCTTACAAAAACATGTTTTTTTTTTCTTCTTGATATATCATGTTGTTATTCTTACAATTTTATACCAGTTTGACTCTTCCAATTCATAACTCCCGTCAAAAATATACTTTACCATAATTAAAAACAAAAAAGAATTCTAAAATTCCCCACAAACATTTTTTTTTCCCTGAAAGGACTAGTTTATCGAATAGTACTGTGTCTGGGCTTAAGGGGACCTTGGTTTTTAAAGATCAAAAAAATTATTTAAGTTTGAATTTATAAATTGAATTCAAAATAAATTATATGCTTCATAAGTATGGATTTGAATGCTGCTATTATGATCGTTTACTATCATTGCCTTCTTAAGAAATAGTTATCCAGACTTTAAGATGCATAGGTTATTCTTATATACTATAATTTATGTATTAGTAGATCCTAGAAACTGAATAGATTATATTAGTACATCCTAGAAACTGAATAGCCATTTCTATAATTGGATGCATAGAAAATGGTTGCCCAGCTTTAAGGATACACCAATTGATACAAAAGTTATTCTAGTATACCATAATTTATATATTAGTACATCCTAGAGACTGAGTAGTCATTTTTATAATAACCTACTGAGACATGATATATAAACAATAATGATTGATACTGAAGATTTATATCCTCCATTTCAGGAAAGGAAGGATATTTGAAGTAGATGAGTCAGAGAATGTAGTTGAGGACCAGTCTCCAATAGAAGAAGTGGCCCTCACTGTGGCCACAACTGATGATCTAGATCTACCAGTTCTAACATTTCGCATGTGGGTAATGGGGATTGCTTCATGTGTGGTATTGGCATTTCTGAATCAGTTCTTCTTCTACAGAGAACATCCTCTAAATGTATCAACAATCACTGCTCAGATTGCGGTTCTACCTTTGGGTCACTTTATGGCTGCCACCCTGCCTACAAAAATAATTCATTTCCCAGGAACAAAATGGAATTTCTCCCTTAATCCAGGAAATTTTAACATGAAATAACATGTACTCATAACCATAATGGTCTCAACGGGAAGTGGTGGGGTGTACGCAGTCCATATTGTGACTATCATGAAATCCAAGAATTTCTACAACTTAAAACTGCATCCTTTATCAGGTTGGCTGCTATCAGTGACTACGCGGGTAAGATTTCACTAGCTTTCCCTTTGATACAAGACTTGTTCGCTAGTTAAGAAAAATTCAAAGACAAATTATATCCGTTTAGAGCTTGTTTTGGGTTTTGACTTTTTGAAATTATGTAAATGGATTAAATGATAGGTGACAGATAGGAAAGCATGGAATTCTGGAATCTGGGATGCTTTTTGTTAAATTATGTATTCATCTTAGGACATTTCATTGTGTGAGTTTGAGTGAGAGACTGATGCTAAACTTCTGGTATTTTTAGCATTTTGGAAAATTTTGATTTATTTAGGTGTTTTTTTGAAATTATACTAATAAGTGAAATTCTATTAGAAAAATTAGTGTGATTTCACATAGACCACCTAAACAAGTCAAATAAATCGTACTAATAGCCAGACTCTGGGAGAGATGTATGTGAGGTTTCATATGATCAAATGGCATATATTGTTTAACCTTCCCAATATAAACAATGGAGAAACTGTTCATTAAAGAATATCAAAAACCCTAAATAATCTGTGAACTATTTTCTTTAATTTGTTGAGTGTTGGATTCCTTCATTCTAACTAATTCTTTGTTATTGAATTTCTTCCATTCAGAAGCTAAACAACTGAGAAACTTGAACACATAAAATACATGCTAGCAACCTACAATCTAGATGACTTAAAGCCTAAGTTAGTACCTCATAATTAGTTAACTAATTCAACCAAAGGAAAGGGTTGTCCCTTCCATGTGGTATTCACAGGAAAAGTTACACAAAGAATTCAGATGTGATTCGCTGACCAATCTGGCTTGACCCTCTTTTTAAGTATATTAAATGCAGAGTTAAGTAATTTTTAGCACACACAGAGGGTTGTGTACTCTGATTTGTAGTCATAATGGGAGTTGAAACAATGCAAGGAAAAACAAAGGATCTTTAATTGTAGATAAGTGCACAAAGGGACAATCAACTATGCATGTCCACCAAATCAAACCCAGAAAGAGAAGTGTAAAGCATGCTACAAGGACAATGACATGGCTCATTGAGGGATTTTTACACATAGTAGTTGTAGCATATGATTGTCAATATGTAAAAAGGTAATGGTAATGGACTATCATCAAACATGACAATCACAATACATAAGTAGTGCCATAGCAGCATAGATTAACTCAAGATAGAATTATAAAATGACTGCAGCTACACAATGAATGAACATTATTATAGAATGTAGATTATTAGATACATGGGCATTGATACAATTTATAATAGACTTATTACTTGCTATTAGAGAAAATATTATACTTTTCAATGCTAATATCAGGAAGAAATGAGCAAGCTACAGTAAAAAGAAAACTCATAAGCCCTTATTCAATGACGAAAGTTTTCCAAAAGTCATGCCTCACAAATACAACATAGATCTTTGATAAAAAGACAATGGTCACATGAATGTTTAAAACAAATATAGACAAAGGTATGGCCATGGGAAGAATATAGAGCCACAATGTCTGTGAATAATAAGAAGAAACCCTCATTCTCAAATATGCAAAGGAAGATTCATATAAATGATAGAGAATCAAAATCCCAGTCGTGTAAGAAGAATGAACCCAACAAGATAGAGGTCAGGGGTTTCAGGATTTTTATACATAAAATGCCATAGAGAAGGGTATGGCCATGTACATATACAAATGGCTCTAATGGGAAAATATATATAAACTCATGTGTTTTATTTATAATCTGATGCCAATATTGTTTAGAAAACATAGAGCCCAAACTCTATAAAAATAAGTAATCTTCACGGATATGTAACACATTTTTGGAGCTAGGGAATAAAATAAATTCCTTAGAGAACTATTTAATACAAAGCATAGAGAAAAACACAATGTTTAGCCACGTCTTAAAGGCATGTACCTATAAAAAATGATGTGATCTGTAAGAAAACCATGAGAACTTGTAAGGAAAAATGTCTCAGAGACTATCAAGAAAGCCTTTGTTAGACCCTCTATATTGGCACCCAGCGAAAGAGTTTCGAGAGAGCAAAAGGAGATGCAAAATGAGGAATGAGAGTGTTTTTGGAATGATTGTTGTGATAATCGGCTTAACCTCATGGAAAATGATTGAAGTTTCCTCTAATACTTTTGACGCAAAAAATCAATTAGGTAAAATTCCCTCTCAATGCATACCTAGTGAGAGGAATTAAGGGCTTTACATATTTTATGAAAAAAAATGTTGAATGTTGTTAACTATATTTTTAATAATTATTAATAAATTTTTAATATTTTTAAATATAAGTTATAAATTATTAATTTTTTAACTATGTTTTTAATATTCTTTAATTTTTAAATGATCATTTATCTTTAATTATTTTATTTTATTTTATTTAAATGTTTGTATATGCTTCTAAATGGCTATTTGTTTTTAATTTTTTAACTTCACTCTACTTAAGAATCTATAGAGCATTCTTTACACTTTTGAGTCCTAGTAGCTCTTTTCAAATAACAAGTAGGAGATATTAAAGAAAAATGACTACTAGAATCATATACAAATGTATTTTTATAGACATTACGTTTCTATAATCCATGTAAATTGAATCTAATTGCCTCTAGAAATAACTACTTGACCTTTTGAAATGAAAGTGCAGTCAAGATAGCCCTCAAAATACAACTCGATTGTTCAAATCATATTTTATTAGTGAAATTGACCACAATTGCTCTTCAATATATATATATATATATATATATATATATATATATATATATATATATATATATATAAACATCGTAAATTTTTGAAATATTTCTCTACAGCTCACCCCCTACAATAATGAATATGCACCTCCATAATGCTAATTGCAAAACACTTTGATTAATTTTGCAACCCTCTAATAGGACCTAATTAGGAGACATACAAAGCTACTTTACACTTTAAAGCAAAAAATAGGTAACATGTTTAAGGGTTGAAGATTTCACACATACAATTAAAATCTAATATAATTTGAACATCCAATATTATATGTGAGTCAAATTTTTTGTAGGTGTGAGATGAGAAACCACTACGATGGTAACTATTCCTTGTGATTCTATATCTAAATGTTATTTATCGAACAATTTTGAAATCACCTAAAAGCCATATTTTTGGCATGAGACAGGTGTAGATGGATTGCTCATGCAATAAGCCTATTGGTGAATAGTCATTACTAGTGAAATGTAACTTCTAAGTATATAAGTCTATGATACTATCAAATGTTATTATAAAGGAGTAGTAATCATTCATTTTGTCATTTTTGTTTGGGTGACTAAATATTTAGTCATTTATTTGGTCATTTATTTAGTCATTTTTTTTTGGGTGAATAATTGTTAGTGACTAATTATTTAGTCATTTATTTGGTCATTTTTATTTTTTCAACCTTGTGATTTATCCGATGACCAAATTAGTCATTTATTTAGTCATTTATACTTGTGAATTGCAAAAAAATAGTAGAATTTGATCAGTTTTAGTCATGTGACTAAAGGTATTAGTCACATGACTAAAAGTTTTGGTCACGTAGTCATTTATATTAATGCAAAGCATCCCACAACCAATAAGTCAAAATGCCTTTCCAAAAGGACAAAACAATGATTTCCAAAAGAGGTTCCAAAACCAATATCCCAAGACGACTTAGGCTTGCAATCACTTTCACTAAAAATTAATTATTTAGTCATTTTAGTTGTGATTTTACCTGATGACCAAATTGGTCATTTATTTAGTCATTTATATTTGTAGAACATGACCATTTTTAGTCATGTGACTAAAAATTTTAGTCACGTGACTAAAAAAATGGTAGAACATGATCAGTTTTAGTCATGTGACTAAATTTTTTAGTCACCTGGTCATTTATTTTCCAAATTCTACTAGTGGTACCGTATTCCCAAGGGTTTAGTTGAGTTATAAGGCATGTTCAAAATAAATGACAATCACATGTCCCAGAAATCCAATGCCAAGGTGGATGACCTTGAAGAAATAAACCTACGGTCAGAGACTTCCCCTCAAATTGTATACATTGGGAAATGTCTCAATAAGGATATTGTAAGGAATAAATTAGTAAGACTACTGAAAAGATACAAACATGTCTTCACTTGGTCATATGATGATCTCAAAGCCTATAGGGCAGACCTATTTCAACATGAAATTCCCCTGAAAGAAAACACCAAGCCTTTTAGACAAAAGAAAAGACCCATCAACCCCTTGTTAGCTACAAAAATGCAAATAAAGCTGACCAAGCTAAGGGATGCAAGCATCATTGAGCCTATAAGACATTCATCTTGGGTCTCTAACTTAGTACCAGTTAGAAAAAAGAATGGTGACATAAGATTGTGTGTTGACTTCAGAAACTTAAATGTTGCTTCACTGAAGGACAACTATGGACTGCCAAATATGGAGGCTATGCTTCATAAAGTGACTGGGTGTGATTTGTTGTCCATGATGGATAGATTTTCAGGATATAAACAGGTGTTGGTCAAGGAATTAGAGCAGGTGAAGACAACATTTACCATGCCTTAGGGAACATATGTGTATGTCTGGATGCCTTTCGATTTAAAAATTTTTGGAGCAAAATTTCAAAGGGAAATGGATGTAGCATTTAAAGACCTTATTGATGTTCTCATGGTTGTGTACCAAGATGATCTGACTGCATATTCTAAAAAGGCTGAGGATCATTGCAATCACCTAGAAAATGTTTTACTAAAAGCTCTGGAGTATGGCATATCTTTAAACCCTAAGAAATGCCATTTTGATGTCACTGAGGGAAATCTACTAGGGAATATAGTGTCCAAAGAGGGAGTAAAGATTGACCCTAAAAAGGTAGAAGCTATTAAGAAGGTCCATGCTCCCAAAAATATCAAAGGTGTCTAGTCATTCCTTTGACAAATCAATTTTGTCAGGAGATTCATTGCCAACTTTGCTGAGCTAGTTAAACCTATTGGCAAGCTACTAAAAAAGGATGTAAAGTTTGTTTGGAGTCAAGGAGCACAAGAGGCCTTTGACAAAATTAAGTAAATAATTCAAGAAGCTCCTGTTCTAACATCTCCCGATTATTCCAAGCCCTTTTCTTTGTTCTCTTTTGCATCATTTCACACCATCGTAGCAGTATTGTTACAAAAGGATGATGAAGGATTTGAGCATCCCATTGCCTTTTTTAGTGAATCATTACAGTCAGCAGAACTAAACTATGAGCTGATGGAAAGAAAACCTATGCTTTAGTAAAAGTTGTTAAAGCATTCAAACCCTATCTAGTTTGTGCAAAGTTCAACACATATGTTCCTCATGTTGTGGTCAAGGATATTCTAGTGCAAAGTGAGGTCACAAGAAAGAGATGCAAATGGATTAAAAAAATCTAGGAATTTGATTTAGAGCTTCACATCACTAAAATTGTCAGAGGTTTAGGACTTAAAAAGCTAATGGCTGAAGAAAATGTGGACCTGATTTAGGTCAATAATGTTGATATCCATGAAGGAACTATCACTAGCATTGAGATGCATCCCTGGTATACAAACATTATATTTTTTCTAAAAAATGCTAACTACCCAAAGGGCCTTAATGACAATCACAGAAGAAGCCTAAAATTGCAAGCCCAAAGGTATATACTACTACAAGGTGACTTGTTTTGGAAGGATGGTGATGAGATCTTGCTTTTATGTCTAGACAAAGGACAGTCTGAGAGGATTCTAAGAGAAATGCATTCTGGAATGTGTGGAGGAAACCATTCAGCCAGAGCAACTGCTCACAAGATTTTGAGAGCTGGATATTACTAGCCTATGTTATTCAAGGATACTCATGCATTTGTTAGAAAGTGTGAACCATGCCAAAGGTTCTCAAATAAGTTGAAATTTTCAAGAGCATTAGTGCTAAACCTTGTGGTATCAAAAGCTCCTTTCACTATGTGGGGTATTGATTTCATTGGGGAATTTACTGAGAAGTCTAGTGGAGGACATAGTTGGATAATTGTGGCCACTGACTACTTTACCAAGGGGATTGAAGCAATCCCCCAAAAAAAGGCTACAAGAACAGTGGTTATTGAATTCTTGATGGATAATATTATTACAAAGTTTGGTGTTCCTGTCAAATTGGTGATGGATAATGCCATGAGTTTTAGGTCACAAGAATTCAAGGATTTCTATTCAGAAAAGGGCATAGTAATGTCATACTCATCTCCATATCACCCATAAGCTAATGGGCAAGTAGAATCAAGCAATAAGAGCATTTTGTAAATCCTAAAGAAAACTTTAGAAAAGAACAAAAGAACTTGGCATGCAAAGTAGAAACTAGCTTTATGGGAAGATAGGATTATAGAAAAAATAGCTACAGGAAAGTCTCCTTTTGAAATGGTCTATGGTATGAAATCAAGACTTCTTGTGAACAACTTATAGCCTATTTACAAATTTATGCAAGAGGAAGATTTGGAAATGTGTGATCCTTGGCAAAATAGGATGATCCAACTTGTTGAACTAGATGAAATAAGAAGAGAAGGTCAAAGAGAGAATATTAGACTACAACAGAAAATGAAATATCTGTTTGACAAAAGAGCAACTGTCAGGAAGTTCCAACCTAAAGATTTGGTCCTTCAATGGAATGCAAGGAGTGAGGATAAGGGAAAGCATAAAAAATTTGAATCATTATGGTTGGGTCCTTATATTATCCATCAGGCTCATGGAAAAGACTCATATTTTCTAAGAAATATGGATGGTAAAGAACAAGAATTGCCAGTGCATGGACAATTCCTAAAAAATTTCTTCAAATGAAATAACTTTTGTTCCATGCACAGTTTTTTTGTAGTGTATAGGTGTGCTTTTATTTCAAGATGTGTGTTGTTTTCTTACAGTAGGTTAAGTGCTTCGTTTGGTCTCCTGCCTAGAGATTTTGGTTTCTTGCTATGAATTTACAGTCAAGCATCCTAAGAGAGAGCCACTATTGGTAGTATTTTCAGTTTTTAAAGTTGCAATTTGAATTTTTTCTTCTTTGAAATTTTTCCCTATTTTTGTGTTAAAGTCTCCTGCATTTTCCTTTCCCAGAACTCAAAAATTGATTAAATTGAGAAAAACCCTAAGTACTAGGTCGAAAATACCTTTGAAAATCCAAAAAAACCCTAGAAAGGCTCAGACAAGTTCTATTTCATTGTTAATTTTTCAAATCACTTAAAGGAGCCTTTAAGCATGCGTGCTTTACTTTCCCTAGCTAGTTGCTTAATCTCCTAAATATTTTGGCATATTCCTTTAGGTCTAGTGACATCTCGAAATCCTTTAATTGTGCGATCTCTTTAAGTTAAGAGAATATTCCTTTTCTTCAAGTGACTTAGCAGATGCCTTCAGTCACCAAGTCTCCAAATGATCTAATATGCATTGTGAGATCTAGTGACTACACTGATAAATGTTTTGAAAGCAACTATAGTTTCCCAGTCTCCAAATCTAAATTACCTTCAGTCGGGCGATCTCTTAATAAAGTGATGAAGTGACAAAGTATTCAACAATTATGAGATTGACTATAGTCTCTGAGTCTTTAGGTATGATAAAGCATGTATTATTTCCTTCAGTTGCTAAATCTCCTGAGAAAGTCAAAGTCAAGAAGAAGATTGGGAGATTAAGCAACTACCATTGATTTCCTCTCTTCAGTGGTAAGATCCTACAACTATCGCATGGTCACTAGATAAAAGTGATGTCATTCTAAAAATCTAGAGATATGGCAACCACCATTGGATTGAGATCGTGCGGTTGGCCTGAAGTTGTGAGAAGTCAGGATTTATTAAGAGTTGCAGCAATTAAGAGACTTCTCTTTGGTCGCTAGGTCTCCAAATAAGCAAAGTCGGGTGATCTCCAAAAATGTTTGAAAAGTCAACAAATTTTCAGTGATTAAGAGACTCATTGTAGTCGCTAAGTCTCTCAATGAAAAGTAAAGGTAAGGAGACTTAAGGCGGACCATTAGATTAAGATCTAACAGTGGTCGCTTAGTCTTGAGAAGAAATCAATAAATGATAAATCATGCAGCGACTGGGAGACTGACTATAGTCGCTAGGTCTTGGAAGGAAAGAATTAAAATGTGAGAAAGTATTGAGAGCCGTTAGATTAAAGATCAATGGTAGTCTCTAAGTCTCTAAACAAAGTCATAAAGAGATAAGATATTCAGTGACCATGATTTCTACCTTCAGTCGCTAGGTCTCGAGATAAATTTTAAAGATTTTAAATCATTCAACGACTGAGAATTTCCCTTTAGTCACTTAATCTCTAAAAATATTAAAAAAGCACCAAGTCTTTTAGCGACTGCGAGAAGCTGTGTAGTCACTAGGTCGCCAGAAATCAAAATTTAATTGTCTGTCACTATCTCGGCTCTCGGCTAGTGAATTGAGTTCAGAACATGCCAAGTAATGACAGAAGTGACATGAATTACAGAGTTTAAGTCTTAAATAGGCTTCTGCATTCAATTCTTTAGAATAAATATAGTTAACTATTGTTCATTTTAAAATTCACTAAGCATTTCAGAGAGCCAGAGCTAGAAAGTTATGAGATTTTCTAGGTTTTCTAGTGATTAGAGAGTTCAAAATTTCATAATTCTTAGAAGGATTTTTATCAATTGATCAGAATGGGTCAACCAATAGTAAGTGGAGCTTCTACCAATAAGGGAGCCAAAGAAAAAGGGAAGGATAATTACTTGGATGAATTTCTCACTTTGTTGCCTAGGTCATCGCAAAACAAAAAGCTCAGTGATGAAATTTTCACTGATGATTTAGGATTTTATAGAGATGCAAAGATAGGTGATGTGCTTGGAATGTTCTTATTTAGGTATTTTTATAAGAATGTTGATAGTCCAGTACCAGTTTTGAACCGTTAGACTTCAGGGTTAGCCAAATTGATAGTACCAGACATCTTCCTAGATATTGATTTGTTAGTTGAGTTGGCCAACATATAGGACCCTTTGTAAAAAATAATAAGAAAAGATGATGGCTCGGCCCTGGTCACATTGGATAGAAATTCATTTATGAAAGCTTTCGGTATTCAAATCCCAATGGCCATAGAGATCAATTTGTAGGCCCAAGCAAATAGATACATTAGGGAGTCAACCTAGTTGCTATGGAAATCCAAAATCATGTCCCAAAATCCAATAGAAACTATATTACAGAAACAATAGGGACTACTCCATATTTTTACAAGGATTTGAACTTCTATATCAAGTACATTGCATATAGATTATGCAGGGTGTTAGGAGTGGATGGTGGTGCAGAAAGAGTTTCATCTGATATCTTAATGTTGGTATTGGATTCACAAAGTCTTCATGTAAGCAGAGGATATGACTACACTGGGTATGTCATAAATAAGATGCATGAAGGACTTGAGGCTATTAGGAAGAAGGAGCCTTATCCTAGATTTATGCATTACTCACTATTAATGCATCTCATTTTGTATTACAACTACAATATTATTTACTTGTAGTACCTCAAGCCTCAAATGATGTGGAATGATCAACCTAATCCAATTCAGTTTTGGATAAGGGCGTGGAGTTCTACTTCTAGGGAGTGTGACTTTTGTGCTTTCCAGAACTAGGTAGTACAGCCAATTTTGTTCAGCTTAGGACTAAATCTTTCCAGGCTTCTAGTTAAAGCTTTGCAATTACTAAGGCCTTGTCAATTTCTTGACAAGTGGACTAGAAATCATAACTGGGGAAATTTCTATTATGAGAAATTTTTTACAATGATCAAAGTCTATGGGTGCCCCCAGCCACCTCATGTTCTACCATTCTTTGTGCCACCAAGGATTGCATTCCTAGAGTTCATTTGGCAGCTTATGCTAACTGATAAGGAGCGCTTGGCCCCCCATAGGAAAGGTACCTTTACCCCTAGGCACTTCAAAGTATGAAACTTCACAATTGGGAAGAATGCATTTAATAAGTTACATGATTGGTTGGGCCACTATAAGATGAATGTTGCCATATATAGATATGTAGATATAGATGATTTCATTTTTATTGCTAGGAAATTTTATACTTAGCAATAGACATGAGTAGTGTCCTGAGGAAGACATCATTAGAAATATCCTAAAGGATGATGAGGTACAAAGGAGAGCACAACAATTCCAAGAGTTGTTGTCATTTGAGAAACACCTAAAGAAAAAGGGAATTCCCTTTGGAGGATTCTACCCCATATTGCCTTACTTGCAAAGGCTTGATCAAATGATGGCCAATTACAATACTCTGGTAAATTCTTTAGAAGGGATGATTGATGATAAAGAAAGGGAAAAGAAGAAGCATTCTAAATCAGAGTATGAAGAAGACAGTGATGGCTATTCAATACATAGCCTTCCTACCATAGAAAAGCCACCTCCTATTGATCAAGGAGGAAATGAAAATGTAATTATGGATTTGACAGAGCTTCCAAGATCTCATGATACTAGTGAGCCTCCTCTCAAGAGGCAAAAATTACAAATTGGAGAGAATTCCCAATCAAGAGCTACTGAAAAGAAAAAGGATAGAGTAGGAGCTCTATTACTGGAACTAGAGCCTATGATCATCAATTGAGGAAGAAGATCAGAGAAGAAAAGAAAAAACAAAAGGAAATAGTTGAGGAGATAGAGTTCCCTTTGGCTCTCTGTCAAGATGAAAGATTGCTCCAACGGGATGTTTTCTTAAAAGATGATGAATTCATTAAGACAAATGAATTTAAAAATTTCCTCTTATGGCACAAGAAACAATAGGTTGCCTCTAGTTTGAAAATTACAGAAGAAGGTCAGGTGCCAGATGAGGCTATTCAAACATTGATAGACTATGACCCTGAGTCGGAAACAATCACTCTAGATGAGGCTAGAAAGTTAGTAAAAGCTAGCAAAATGCTACTTGTGCCTGGTTGGGACCTTGCCTCAACTTTTATCATAGATCAAATAAGGAGGCAACCTGACCTAATTTTATCTTCAGAAACCCAAGTAGGGGATATAATAAAAAGATTTGGGTATAGCCCTAAGAATCAGGCATTGGTTATGTGGAGCCTCTATCCCAAGGATCAGAAGCCCTCTCTTCTAACTGTATAAGAAAAAATGGATGGTGATAATATTGTGTTGTCTATCCACAATACAAGTGACCTTGAGATTTCACAGGTACTCACCCACTTTGCAAGATTGAATGAAGATAAATCTAAACAACTCTCAGATAGGTTTAAGAACTTATTTGAAGATTATAGTACACTTGTCAGAGTAGGGAAGTACATATTATGAAGGAAAAGAACTTGGAGAAGAATGTGGAAGATTTAACACAACAAATAATAAATATGCCTATAATTGCCCCTCAACCGCCTGAACAGCCTCCATAGTTAGAAAACCAGAGTACAAAAGGAAAATAGGTCGTTGAGGAACAGGCTAGTGTAGAGTAGAATAAAATGGCATTGGATGCCTTATTAAAAATTTTGCAAAAAAGACTTGAAGTTTTGAAAGATAAAATAAATATATGTACACTACCTATAGTAAGTTTCTTGAGTTATAGATTGAAGTAAGTAATTTTGTTACTATATTAAATACTTATCATGCAACCTAGTCAGTTAGGACATCATTGTTTGAAAGGTTGGTAGTTGTATAGTCTCTTAGGATAGATCTCCCAGAATCAGTTTTGCAAGTAGGGGAGGAAATAGAGAAAGTAGGAGTGACTTTATCCTTCTTGAAGGGTAAAGAAAATCAGATTGAGGCAAGGGTACTAATGTTTGGACCTAATTTCAACATGTTCATCCCTCAAATTAAGTAGATGATGACACCATAAAGAATTTGGATACATGGAAATCAGATTTTGATTCTCTACTGCCTAAAAAAGAGGCTTTTATCAATGACAACAATGAATTAGATATGGATTACTTTAATACATTTCTTGATGAAGCCTTTAAGGTTGAAATGGATTTCATTAAATTCATTACAGATGTCAATCAAATAACTAATGCTAGGTGGGAGAGGCAGAAAAAATAGCTTTGAAGCATTTAGGAATTTTAGTGGCCAATAGAAGAACAAGTAGCTACATGGGATGCTCTTACAAATCCCAAAAGGAAGAAGCTTGCAACAGTTGATATTGAAGACATAGAAGAAGAGTGAGTTCCAACATTTCACCTGATCGATGAGCATAGGGAGAACAACTATCATAAAAGGAATGATGTAGGTTAGCCAGATGGCGGTCATCATTCACATAACAACTTTAGCAGTTGCTCAGAATACTGGAAAACAAAGGTGCAACTCAAAGGGAGACTCATGATGAAGAGAAACAACTTTTGGCACCCTTTTCCTCTCTTTTTCTATTACAATTTAAGTTTTTTTTAATTTAGTGCAAGTCACTATCAAAACCATCTGAAGCTTTTTGTATCCTTTTCTCAAGGATCCCAAGATCGTTTTTCTATATATAGCAAGTTCTAAATCACACCAAAGGGTGGTGAAATACTCATTGTAATAGGAGGGTATAATTTAGTGTTTTGGTTCTCAGGAATCCAAGTTTTTGAATGTACCGATACAAGAAGTTTATCAATAAAAATATATTGAAGTTCCATGTATATCTTTTTGTTGTCTTCATGTATGAATGCGATTTATTTGTGTATTTAATTTGCAAGGAATTTTAGGTATATGTTTATAGAATGTAGATAGTGGGGTTGAAATTTGAGTTCCTTTCAAGGGAGGGGTAAATCTTGAGTGAGGTCTCAGAGATTTTAGTATTCATGGATGAATTTGATGACATAATGTATGCATAAGAAGATAATTTGCATGGCATCTTATCTGGGGTTTGGGTGTATTTGAGTTGAGAGATTTCCTATTAATTTACTTTTATTTGACTCTGATGCCCTAGGATTTGGCACTGGTTATTCCTAGTGTTGCATTGTTTTCACCATCAATCAATTAAAATAATGATTTACTTTAAAGTTGTGAGAGATTTATATGTTTAGATCTGTATCAAGTATACAGATAGCTTTTGTGATTTTCACAAAATTCAATCTAAATAGGTATACCCGCATGTAGCCAAGAGCTCCAAGTGAAGAAGGACATAGATCCTTATTACCTTAGTGTTTCTTTTTGTTTGATGCATCTATTGGGACTACAAGAGTTGAGAAATCAGAGGTTTTCTGATTGGTTTTGATCATATGCAATTTTGAACGCTAACAAAACATATCACCATCAAATCATAATGTTAAATAAATAATTGTATGGGTGGTCCCACAATAGTGTGTCTCACTTTATTTCCAACTTTGATAGTGAAATGAACATTTTAAAAACATACTTCACATTCAGACACCTATTGCCACAAAATAATTAGGAATTTGAAGATGATGTAAAGTAGTGATTTTTAAAATTTTTGTGTGTATGTTCTATATATATAATTTTTTAAAATTTGAAATTTATTTGTATCCATTTTTCCATCTCCTTTGAAAATTAGTTTGTATAAGAACTCTGCATTTTTAAAGAGTGACATTCAGTTAGGTCAACATAACCTTTTTTCTAAAAATGATAAAATTGTAGTTCTTTTGAATTTAGGTTTGTAACACCAATATGGAGTGTATCCATTTAGTTTCATTCAATTTGGTTGAATATTTTATAGTTTATTAGGTTCTAAAGTGACATTAACTATAATTTGGACATAGGTTCATTTATAGGCTCCTAACTTGAGCTATATATATATCAAAATCCATTTTTTCTTTTTTTTGTTAGAAAGATAACATAAATACCTACTATCTAGATATTTTTCATATTTTTTTCCTATTTACTATTTTTTCATAAATCAATCAAGCATAATAAATGAGAAACCTATTGTGTCATGTGTTCAATCAAAAGAAACTTTACAATACGTAAACATTGATGTGTGTCACCAACAAAATCACCCAAGTAGTGAAAATATATATTTCTCAAGAGTTTTCTTTGAAAAATATCTCATATGCATTAATTTATGGAGAAAGAAAATAAAAATAACTTAACTATTTCTAATCTATTAGATTTCCACAATCCATACTAATGTTTTATATCAGTTTCTAGATTTGATTGTGTAGAATATTTTTGTCATCAACGTTTCAAGTCATACTACATGATCCATCATCAGGATGCCAGAGAGAAAAAAGAAAATTCCAAAATAATCACATGGATGACACACTCATATCCTATCAACAAATTGACCTTCAAGAAGCATCCATGTCTTCATCCACCAAAGGGATATCCATAGAAGAAATCCAAGCTAATCCATTTTTTTGGTACAAGTCCCTTCCATGCTTCTAAAATGCTAGAGCCAATGCCACCATGTCCTCCATTTTCAAGAAATCCCATTTTAGAGATCCCAATCTAGATTTCATCTCCCTCATGTCAAAATAATGAATTATTCTAAGAATCCCCATTGCGTATTCCAATTCATATACCATATCAAGAGGATAATAAAAAACACAAATAAATGAGTTCTTAAATAAATCAAGATGAAGATCCCAACAATGACCAATCCCATCCAAATGTTGACCAAGATCCTATTTTCCTTGAACCTCATGATGATCCCATTATCCCTAACTCTCCTATCCAAGATGATCCCCTTACATATCAAGAAAAAAGTTTCCTTCCAAGTCTAGTGATCTTGTTTCAAGTCAAGATCAAAGTATCCCTTCACCTTCATGTCCACCACAAGATTCCACCATCCCTCTAAATCCTCATCAAGATCCTTCCATCCCTTCATTTCCTTGTTCTAATCCTCTATATCCTCTACAATACCATTTCCTACTAGATGATCCTATAATTTCTCCTATTCCATCACATGATACCATTATTCCTCCAAATCCCCCTCATGATTTGAATACATTTACACAATTTGTTCATGAACCTTGCACATGTCAAAGGGGTTTCTCTAGTTGTATCATGTCTAGTCCACTTCATGGTCCTATCAGTTCTTCAATATCATATCCACCTCAAAATAATTTTTATCTTGTAGAAAGTATCCCACCGGTCAAATTTATTACCAAGTCAAAGGGTTTAAGCCTCTACAAACAAGATATATTAAAACCCTTCCATATTGAAAAAAATTCTGATGCTCATGACCTTAGTTATAAATCTCATTTTAAATATGTTTGTATCCTTGCCAAATAAAAATCCAAGCATATACCTTCCCCTTCATCCCTTCCATCTATCTTAGGTCCATATATTCCTCCATCCACAAGTTCATAATTCACTTATACTTTCATAAATCAAGATCAACAAAGGAACACATCTTTGAGAACCTTCCAACCATCCAAAAGGCCTCCATACAATCTATCCATATATGAATCTCATAACCTTTCTAAGCATTTTGGATGCAAAGCATAGATTCCATAGGTCAAGAAATCCACATTCTATTAAGAATTAACATGTCTAGTCTAATCAACATGTAAAAACAAAGAAAAATATGAACCAAAAAGAAAAATAAATGTCCAAAAGGGTACAAAGTTTCCCAATTGAACAAAAAATAAATTCAAAATCCATATGGGTTCCTAAACCCCTTGTGCAAGCAATTTATTCCAAGAACCCACAAAAGAATATAAAATCAAAGTCCATTTGGATTCCTAAGTAGCTTATTGAAACAAAAAATCTCAAAGAAAAATCATAGTTGGCATCCAAAATTTCTATCCCTCCATTTAAAAGCCTCCCATCTTCCAAATCTATTTTGGGTCCTTATGTCCCAAAATCCATATCCATTCCACCATCAAATCCAAAATATCCTTTTCCTCCATCACTCCATCACCCCTCAAGGTGTGTGCCAATGTTGATCTTTCCCACATTCCCATCCACTCGACAACAAGTCTTCTTGTACTCCCTTGATTATCCAACCCCTATCTTCTAGCCTTCCATCTAGCCTATCCAATCCTTTTCTTAAACCCTTATCCCATTTCATCCAATCATCCCTTTTATATCCCTTTATCATTACCCTACCAAAGTCTTTGATCATATCATCATAGCCATGTTCTATTAGTACATGTCCTTCAAAAAGAGTACCATCCAAAGAACAAGGTTCCTGATTCCTTCCTCCATTGAGATTATCATGCATTCATTATCTTCCCAAAAAGTCAAAAATACAAAAAGAAGTCAAAAAGAGAAAAAAAAGTCAAAATTAATCAAAAAGTTAAAAATCCAAAATAGAAAAAAATTATGTCCTTGCTGAAAACTTGGAAAATGGGCATCTTTGTGACATCAAAGGAGAAAAAAAGAGTGAAGAACAATAATTTCGTCCAATAGTGAAGACCAGGTAAACAGGTGCTTTGGGCAAGCACCATGATGAAAACTTGGCAAGTAGACATCATGAGTAATCTATGAAGTTCTTCCATTTTATACTTGGGGGAAGGTTTTACCCATATTATCCTCTATTATCCTTTTCATTTCCTCCATTATCCTATATCTATCATATCTCTTATCCTATCAACATCCATATCTCCTTTTTCCCAACTTTGATCTTGACAAAGTTATGGATCTCCCTAGTGTTAGAATCAATGGTTATTTTCTATTTCACTCTTAACTTAAGTTTACTTAGGTGAAATTATTTTATTAGGATGAATTATTCTTTTCTTGAATATTATTAGAGGATATTGCTGGGTCATACTTTCACTCCAACTACTCGATGTGGTTGAGTCAATTTACTCCAACTACTTTATTTGGTAGTTGGTTGACTCCAACTACTCCTAAGATGTGGTTGAGTCCAACTACTCTAACTACCTTATTTATTAGTTGGTTGACTCCAACTACTCTTCTAGAGAGGATGTGGTTGGAGGTTGACTCCAACTACTCCTACTAGCTCTTGCCTATATAAATAGGCTAGCTCTCATTTATTTGTAATATGAGAGATATATTGTATATCTCTTGCTTTTGCATCCTCTTAATTCTATTTTGCTTCTAGAATTTGCATTACTCTCTTGGAGACTAATCTATGTTGCTATTTTGATTTCATATCATTTACATTCATAGTTTAGATATCTATTATTTGCACTAGTTTTCTAGGTTAATAATATTTTTAGATTCTATTATGGTATCAGAGCATTTCTATGTGCAAGATTAGATTTTAGTTTCTATATTTGAGAGATTTAGAGGGGCTAATAAATCAATATTGCAGGTTCTAGCAAGCCATAGCTTGTCTTAGGTAACTAATTCAGCCTTTGCATGCCATTTTTTGGCTATTGGGGTCATTTTTTTGTAGCTAAAGGTGTCTTTTTTACACTAGATCAACATCTTCTATATATTATCAAGAAAAATGTCTTCTAGGTTTTGTTCGCAGCACAGAAAAATCATCTAGGTATCTTTATGTTTTGATTACATAAAAATAGGTTTTGAAAGGACCCCAAACCTTTTACATCAAGATTATAAGATAAGCATTCAAGCATCAACAAGAACAGTGCTGCAACACTAAAAAGAGACATAAAAAAATGAGCAAGTCCTTAAATAGAAAGATAGAGAAAAAAAGACATAAAAAAGATAGCAAGACAACAACCAGCTGGCTAAATACACTTCATAAGATCCGCCGCTTGTTCAGCCAAAATCTGCATGTTAGCAAAGGAAGCTTTGAGTTCCTCAACATCTTTGTTCTTATTGTCCTCCAGCTTTTTGAACCTTGATCTTGTTCTCTTGTTGGGTCCATGATCCTCCTTGACCTCTATGAGCACCCACTCCCCTTTTCCCTGATCTATTTTGTCCACTAGAATCTTGACATGCTCAGTCGAAGCCTTAAGAATAGAAAAACTCTGCTCTGCTATATTAGCAACCATCTTCTCTAGATTCTCAACTCTATTTTCCATTATGTTGATTCTTTTTTTACTCACCTCTCCATGTTTACTTTTCTCCTCCATAGGGTATATGCACAAAGATGGGGGACCAAAAAGATGCCACTTTTTTTTTTGGTCCCAAATCACGCATAGTGCATATGCACTAAAGGGCGTGCACCCTATAGCATGCACGCCCTATGGCTTGGGTTGCCCAAGCCTTAGACTTGGGAAATCTAAAACAAAGTGCGTGCACCAAATAGGGCGCATGCAAAATAGTGTGTGCATGAAACAGGGTGCATGTGCTTTGTAAAACCCCAAAATTTTCACCCCTCATACGCCTTATGCAAAGCCACAAAAGTGTAATCCATATTCTTACATAGCGCATGCGCGCTATGAAAAACTAGAAAGAGAGAGATAAGGGATAGAGAGGGGGTGATAAGGGGGAGCGAGAGAGGGGGGGTAATTTATACAATTATAACATTTAAGTATAAGTTTGATTTATTTAATTTCTTATACTTTAAGTTATATTTGAATAAATTATAAAATATAATACTTCCAAGATGTTTGGGATAGGTTCCAGCTTCATAGGAGTTAAGATGCAGATTCTAGATTCGAAAAATTTCAGACTTATCCAAATTTCAAGATTCAACAAGCCTTCAACAGGGTTACCTCCCACAATCCATCATGGATTTCTAAGGTCAAACTAAAGATAGCAAAAGGATTCCCAAAAGGTTTTAACTCATTTTATCACAAATCACTTCGTTTAAACCTCATCTCTATGATAGACTTAGCTTAGCTCTCACCCAAATCAATCTCTCTCTCTCTCCTCACATCACCCTCTCTCTCCCCCTTATCTACTCTATCTCTTTCATTACCCTCTCTCTCTCTCTCTCTCTCTCTCTCCCCCTTATCTACTCTCTCTTTCATTACCTCTCTCTCTCTCTCTCTCTCTCTCCCTTATCAGGGAGGGAGAGAGAGAGTGAGTGAGAGAGAGAGAGAGGGGGGTGGGGGAGAGAGAGATAGAGAGAGAGAGGGGGGGTTGTGTGAGAGAGAGAGAGCAGGTAATGAAAGAGAGAGTAGATAAGGGGGAGAGAGAGGATGATGAGAGAGAGAGAGAGCACACACTAAGCTAAGTTTGTCATATAGATGGGGTCAAAACCAAGTGATTTGTGATAAAATGAGTTAAAACCCTTTGGGAATCCTTTTGCCATCTTTAGTTTGACCTTAGAAATCCATGATGGATTGTTGGAGGTAACCTTGTTGAAGGCTTGCTGAATCCTTAAATTTGGCTAAGTCTGGAATTTTTCAAATCTAGAATCTGTAGCTTAACTCCTATGAAGTTGGAACCTATTCCAAACATCTTGGAAGCATTATATTTTATAATTTATACAAATATAACTTAAAGCATAAAAAATTAAATAAATCAAACTTATGCTTAAATGTTATATTTGTATAAATTACTCTCTCTCTCTCATCACTACATAAATCTATGTCTTACATATTGCACATGCCCTATAGTGACCACGCCCTATAAGGCATGCACACTATGTAAATCTATGACTTTCATAGCATGCACATGCTACAAAAGTCATAGATTTAAATAGTGTGCATGCCCTATAGTGTGTATGCCCTATAGGGCGTGCACACTTGGTAAAGCATTTGAATTTACCAATTATAAGGCTTGGATTTTCCTTGGACATCCAACCCAAAGGCATGGATGATTGAATAGGCCTAAGACGTGTTTTCCAATAGACACAAAAAAATGACATATTTTTTTGTGTGCTCCTCGTCAGGTTTACTCGTTGCTCAAGAACGTAAAAATTAGATGACATGATATTGCAGATCTGTTTGTTAGCTATCTAAGCATATAATTTATTTTGAATTCTGATTATTTTAATTTTTTTAACTCTAATTTATTTTGTGTGTATGTTTATTTTTTGTAAAAAACCAACATGCAGTATTTTGGGCTTAGATTTTGGCTTGTTCGTCGAATTTTGCAACAAGTTACATTTTTAGAAACTAGACTCCATTCTACACACTTTAAAAAAAAGAAAATTTAATTTTTGATTAGTTTTAAATGATTTCTAGGGGGAGCACACAAAAATTTCATGTTTTCAGGATGTGTGCACTTCGTAAATTTATAAAAAAATATACGTTCATCAAAAAATTACTAAAAAAATCTCGAATAAACTATGTGGTGTTAGCTAACTTTTCACTGGAGCGATTAAAAAAATTCAAAAAAAAAGTTAACATTTTAGGGGGAGCACACCAGATGCTATGTTATGTTTTTGGACAAAAAATATGACCACTTTTTGTGCTTCCCCTTTTTGAGGGCCTTAATCTACACCATTTTCATTTTCAAAATAAATTAGTAGTTTAGGAACTAGATTCAGAGTATTACAACTCTTGTTTTTGTTGCATCTTAAAATTTTGAGTCTAACTATCTTCAATTTCTTATTGAAGTTCAGAGTTTGCTGATTTCAAGAATAAAGTGGCATCTTATTACCCCTTTTTGGCCCCCCATCTTTGTGCACTTACCCCCATAGCAATGATTCTGTCATTAAAGGCAGAAAACCCCTCAACCCTGCCTACAGTCTTCTTCAGCTCATTAATACATTGACCTCAGAAATTTTGTATATTTATGTTTTTGCATAAATTTTGTATATTTTACAAAATCAAACTCAAAAAGCTACATCAATACCCATCTCCATTGGAAGTTGCAGATTTGAAGACACTTTTCAAATGCTTCATTCTTGCTCATACGAACTCCATTTCTCATGAATTTTTTTTTATTTTAGCTATTTTTTTGTGCTTTATTCACTACTACAAATATTTTTTAATTTTTATGCAGATAGTTTTTAGAAATTGTAGATTCTTAGTCATGACATTGCATAGTTCTCATTTTGTGAACTTCGGAGAATCATAACTTTCTCATACAACGTCATATCGAGGTGATTCTTTTTTTAAAAGTGCATAATTTTTTGAGTAGATTGCAGTGGTGTTTATTTCTTTGAGTACTATGCCAAATTTATATTTTCAGCATATGCTCTTTGTGAGACTTTTGTAATGCATTGAAATCAAGACCACTTAATATTTCTTACTAGTGGTAGTTGTAAATGCACTAATATAGAGTGCCAAATCATAAATTCTTGGGGGGTTCTTCAAATTGAGTGAAAAGGGAGGGTGTTAGAGTAAATAGTTATTTTCCATTTCAATCTTGACTTAAATTTACTTAGGTGAACTTATTTTATTAGGATGAATTATTCTTTTTTTAGATATTATTAGATGATATTGTTGGGTCATACTTTGACTCCAACTACTCCTTAGATGTGGTTAAGTTAATTTATTCTAACTACTTTATTTGGTATTTGGTTGACTCCAACTACTTCTAAAATGTGGTTAAGTTAAACTACTCCAACAATCTTATTTATTAGTTGGTTGACTCTAAGTACTCTTCTAGAGAGGATGTGGTTGAAGGTTGACTTCAACTACTTCTACTAGCTCTTGCCTATATAAACATGCTAGCTCTCATGTATTTGTAATATTAGAGATATATTGTATATCTATTACTTTTGCATCCTCTTAATGTTATTTTGCATCTAGTATTTGCCTTTCTCTCTTGGAGACTAACTCTATGTTGCTATTTTGATTTCGTATCATTTGCATTCATAGTTTAGATATTTATTCATTGCACTAGTTTTCTCGGTTAATAATCTTTTCAGATTCTAACATGGTATCCGAGCATTTTTATGTGCAAGAGTAGATTTTAATTTTCATATTTGAAAGATTTAGATGGGCTA
Source organism: Chamaecyparis obtusa (assembly GCA_027943335.1). Taxonomy (NCBI): domain Eukaryota; kingdom Viridiplantae; phylum Streptophyta; class Pinopsida; order Cupressales; family Cupressaceae; genus Chamaecyparis; species Chamaecyparis obtusa. The sequence goes on along the minus strand of BSBK01004544.1, from coordinate 205,892 downwards.
ATAAATCAATATTGCAGGTTCCAACAAGCCATAGCTTATCTTAGATAATTGAATCAGCTTTTGCATGTCATTTTTTGGTTGTTGGGGTCATTTTTTGTAGCTAAAGGCATCTTGTTTACACTAGATCAACATCTTCTATACATTGTCAAGAAAAAATGTCTTCTGGGTTTTGTTTGTAGCACAGAAAACCCATCTGAGTATCTTTACATTTTCGCATAAAGTTTTTATATTTTGCAAAATCAAACTCAGAAAACTACATTAATACCCCTCTTCATTAGCAGTTGTAGATTTAAAGGCATTTTTTAAATGATCTGTTCTTGCTCATACGAACACCATTTATGATAATTTTTTTTTATTTTGACTATTTTTTTGTGCTCTATGCACTAGTGGAGATGTTTTTTTAATTTTTATGCAGATATTTTTTATAAACTACAAATTCTCAGTCGTGACATTGCATAGTTCTCATTTTGGGAACTTCAGAGAATCATAACTTTCTCATACGACCTAGTATGGAGGTGATTTTTTTTTGAAAGTGGATGATTTTTTGAGTAGGTTACAGTGATGTTATTTATTTCTTTGACTACTATGCCAAATTTGTATTTTCAGCATATGCTTTTTGGGAGGGTTTTGTAATGTATTGAAATCAAAACCACTTAGTATTTCTTGCTAGTGGTAGTTGTAAATATACTAATATATAGTGTCCAATCATATTTTCCTCTAGGGTTCTTCAAATTGAGTGAAAAGGGGGGGTGTTAGAGTAAATGATTATTTTCCATTTCACTCTTGACTTAAGTTTACTTAAGTGAACTTATTTTATTACGATCAATTATTATTATTTTTTATATTGTTAGAAGATATTGTTGGCTCATACTTTGACTCCAACTACTCTTAAGATGTGGTTGAGTCAATTTACTCCAACTACTTTATTTGGTAGTTGGTTGACTCTAACTACTCCTAAAATGTGGTTGAGTTCAACTACTCCAACTACCTTATTTATTAGTTGGTTGGCTCCAGCTACTCTTCTATAGAGGATGTGGTTGAAGGCTGACTCCAACTAATCCTACTAGCTCTTTCCTATATAAATAGACTAGCTCGCATGTATTTATAATATGGGTGATATATTTTATATCTCTTACTTTTGCATTTTTGAATGTTATTTTGCATTACTTTTTTGGAGACTAACTCTATGTTGCTATTTTAATTTTGTAAAATTTGCATTCATAGTTTAGATATCTATTATTTGCATTAATTTTTTAGGTTAATAATCTTTTTAGATGCTAAATACGTCTTGTTTACACTAGATCAACATCATCTATATATTATTAAGAAAAATGTCTTCTAGGTTTTATTCGCAACACAAAAAAATCATTTGGGTATCTTTATGTTTTTACATAAAGTTTATATATTTTACAAAATCAAACTCAAAAAGCTACAAAAATACCCATCTCTGTTGGTAGTTATAGATTTGAAGGTAGTTTTCAAATGCTCCGTTATTGGTCATATGAACTTCGTTTCTCACGATTTTTATTTTTTTTGGTCATTCTTTTGTGCTCTATGCACTAGTCCAGACTTTTTTTATTTTAATGCAGAGATTTTTTAGAAATTGCAGATTCTTAGTCGTGACATTGCAGTCATCATTTTGCGAACTTCAGAGGATCATAAATTTCTCATACAACCTCATATCAAGGCGATTATTTTTTTGAAAGTGCATGATTTTTCAAGTAGGTGTTGTTTATTTCTTTGAATACTATGTCAAATTTATATTTTTAGCATATATTATTTGTGCGGGTTTTGTAATATATTGAAATGAAGGCCACTTAGTATTTCTTTCTAGTGGTAATTGTAAATGCACTAATATAAAGTTTCAAATCATATTTTTTTGGGAGGAGTCTTCAATTTGAGTGAAAAGAGAGGTGTTAGAGTAAATGGTTATTTTTCATTCCACTCTTCACTTAAGTTTACTTATGTGAACTTATTTTATTAGAAATAAATTTTCTTTTTGGATATTATTAGAGGATATTGTTAGGTCATACTTTGACTCCAACTACTCCTAAAATATGGTTGAGTCAATTTACTCCAACTACCTTATTTGGTAGATGGTCGATTCCAACTACTCCTAAAATGTGGTTGAGTCCAACTACTACAACTACCTTATTTATTAATTGGTTGACTCCAACTACTCTTTTAGAGAGGATGTGGTTGAAGGTTGACTTCAACTACTTCTACTAGCTCTTCTCTATATAGACAGGCTAGCTCTCATGTATTTGTATAATGAGAGATATATTGTATATCTCTTACTTTTGTATTTTCTTAATGCTAATTTATTTCTAGCATTTGCATTACTCTCTTAGAGACTAACTTCATGTCCCTATTTTCATTTCGTATCATTTACATTCATAATTTAGATATCTATTCTTTGCACTAGTTTTCTAAGTTAATAATCTTTTCAAATTTTAACATGGTATCAGAGTATTTCTATGTGCAAGAGTATATTTTAGTTTTCATATTTGAGGGTTTTAGAGGGGTTAATAAATCAATATTGCAGGTTCTAGCAAACCACACTAATACATTTGGGGTGAAATTCTGACGGCAATTTGCGACGGCAGGCAAATGTCATGCGGTTTTGGCTTTTTTTTTTCAAATATAGCCCGACACCGTCGCAATTGCGATGACAATACATTTGGCAACGTCGCCATTGCGACGTTGTCAGGATATAAGGGCAAAAAAAAAGGAACTTTGTCATTTGTGTTTTCAATAGCGCCGTAACCCTCCGCAAAATCACATCGGGATATAAGGGCAAAAAAAACAAGAACGTTCTCATTTGTGTTTTCAATAGCGTCGTAACCCTCTGCGAAATCACATCGGGATATAAGGGCAAAAAAAACAAGAATGTTGTCATTTGTGTTTTCAATAGCGCCGTAACCCTCCGCGAAATCACAGCTACAATTTCTGAGTATGTTGGGTTTATTTTTCTTTTGTCATTATTATGTAATCTAGTATTCAGCTGTTAGAGAGCTAAAATACCCAGAAATGAGGACATATCTGTGTTGAATTTATTGTTAGCGGCTTTGGTTATTTAGAAGTTTAATTTTATTTGTTCATCTTTCAAGCACAAACATTTTGTGGACCGTAACGTCTTCATTGTTTCGGGTATGCAATGAAACAGCCCTAACTTGCGACTACCTTCACGGTACTTGTGTACATTATCATGTTGTCTTTACAGTGACTGTCCTCATTCAAGTGGCAATTACACAAGGGACAGTCACTATGAGATGTCCTCATTTGTGACAAGGACAGTCACACTTAGGACATCTCACAGTGATATTCCCTTGTGTAATTGCCACTTGAATGTATTGCTATTGAACCACATTAATGCTTCTCTTCTTCAACAAATGAGGACAGTCACTCTAAAGACAACATGATAATGTACACAATTACCAAAAAATGATCTTGTTAATTGATGTAACACTTTGTCTTGCTCACTCCCTATCCTTCACTAGGGTCTCTTTAGGCCAATGTTTTGACTTGATAGGGTACTTAACTATCCCTACACTCTTTAGGTATCTCTACCCAAGATCCCACTCCTTCAACTAGTGCACACCAACAAGAAATACAACGAACTCTGCTCAATACCAATCCAGCTACTAGGACACTCCTAGTCTTTTCTTCACAAATTGAAACACATTCAACTAGAACTTTACTCCATGGAGAGGCTGGCCACTAGGACCTCTATTGGTTTCAATATTACTCCTTCACCTATACTTTTCATCAGTACTTCAATCCAGTTCATCAAACCATGCCAATTGCACCCAAAAATAGGCTGCTAGCAATTAGGCCTTTGTCAAGCCTTTTTGTTTATATTAAGCCACCTAAAGGGCTTAGGATTAAGATGCCCTTTATTGAGAACTCCAAGATATCTAAGGTCTTCTCCTCCTAGATTTTTTGTACACCAACTCCTACAGCCATGCCTGAAAACAAGTATTTTGACACAACTTGGACAGTCTGACTAAGAGTTTGTTTTCTTAGCAACCAAAGAAACTCACCCAATCTTCTAATTTGACTTGGGGCTTCTTTAGATGTGTGTCTACCTCTCCATGAGATTTTAGTTGAAGCAACCAATGCATTCAACTTGTTGTAATCTTCTTGTAATGATTTGTCATCCCTAACTGTGCTCAACTAACTCACCTAGGACATCATTGCAAACATAGAAAATGAGCTTCCCAGGGCCCCTCCTTCCAAACATATAGTACATGGAGTCTCCTCACCCATTCCAAGAGCCCGTACAAAATTGACAATGGAATGATGAGCTAAGACTCCATTTGTTCAACCTGCCTGGTTCAAACCAACGATAGGGTACTTAACAAAAGAATTAACAAACTAGTTGGAATGCTTCAAAACTCAAAACAAACACAACACAGAATAACAAAACAACTTGTACTAACTTTTCCAATAGACACTGCGAGCTATCTAATCCATTAATCAACTGACAACAAAGAAACAAAAAAACTCAAGAATTCACTAAAACCGTGTTACTCTACAAATCTTCTTAATTCCAAATGTTTTTCCCCCCAACCTTTTGCACAGATCGATGGAGGCCTCTTATAGTTGATCTGATGCCTAATTCAATGGTTTCATATAGTTACATAACCATCTTACTCGAAAATGCTCCCTTGCACAAATGTTGTCAATGTTGTGAATGACAACATTAACAACTTGTTACAACCTTTGGGATTTTGGTTCAAAACTTATTGTTCAAACACCATAAGACCCTAACCATGACTTAGTTATGCTATTTAGACCTCACATAGGCCACTTCTACACTTCTTTGCCCAATTTGACCCCTAAATGCTTCATTCCCACTTTTGCCACAATATTGGTAACTTGGGTACAAATTGGCACTTGCCTTCACAAAGGTCACACATGAGGACATCTCACAGTGATCGATTATCCCTTGTGTAATTTCCACTTGAATGTATTTCTATTGAACCACATTAATGCTTTTCTTCTTCAACAAATGAGGACAGTCACTCTAAAGACAACATGATAATGTACACTCACTGTAAGGACAGTCACAAATGAGGACATCTCACAGTGACTGTCCCTTGTGTAATTGTCGCTTGAATGTATTGCTATTGAACCACATTAATGCTTTTCTTCTTCAACAAATGAGGACAGTCACTCTAAAGACAACATGATAATGTACACTCACTGTAAGGACAGTCACAAATGAGGACATCTCACAGTGACTGTCCCTTGTGTAATTGCCGCTTGAATTACACAAGGGACAGTCATTGTGAGATGTCCTCATTTGTGACAAGGACAGTCACACATGAGGACATCTCATAGTGATTGTCCCTTGTGTAATTGCCACTTGAATGTATTGCTATTGAACCAAATTAATGCTTTTCTTCTTCAACAAATGAGGACAGTCACTCTAAAGACAACATGATAATGTACACTCACTGTAAGGACAGTCACAGATGAGGACATCTCACAGTGACTGTCCCTTGTGTAATTGCCACTTGAATTACACAAGGGATAGTCATTGTGAGATGTCCTCATTTGTGACAAGGATAGTCACACATGAGGACATCTCACAGTGATTGTCCCTTGTGTAATTGCCACTTGAATGTATTGCTATTGAACCACATTAATGCTTTTCTTCTTCAACAAATGAGGACAGTCACTCTAAAGACAAAATGATAATGTACACTCACTGTAAGGACAGTCACAAATGAGGACATCTCACAGTGACTGTCCCTTGTGTAATTGCCGCTTGAATTACACAAGGGATAGTCATTGTGAGATGTCCTCATTTGTGACAAGGACAGTCACACATGAGGACATCTCACAGTGATTGTCTATAATGTCCCCTTTTTGGCTAACTTGGAAAACAGGAACAATTACTCCACTTCTCAGACTTACTCTATCAGATACTTACAATTAAACTAAGTAATGGAGGTTACTTAAGATATCAACCGCTATTTCAGATTCAATCACAATATGTGTGCAAGATGATATTGATACCAATATGTTTAATAGCACTGTCGAATATAATGATATGAAATATGCTATGAATATGGTGTTTCCTATCACTTATAGTGATAGTATAATGATACTATGTCTAATATAAACAATATCGATATACAATCAATAAGTATTGCTTGCAGCAATGTATTTGCTGTGTCTGATATGATGATGTAATTATGCAAATGTGTAATATCGCTATGAGTGATATGTTGCTATTTCAGATTCTGAATTATATGCTTGCAACTTCAAATATTGATGCTGTTTCTGACTATCCTTTCTATCTGTGCAATCATGGTGCTGTCTTTGATCTGCAATGATAAACTTGAAACCAAACTGCCAAAGGCAGATGCTCTATTGAGTATATCCAAATATGGATAAGTAAATAAAGTTCCAATGATGCCTTGAGTGACTGACGAGAATGCATTCTTATATTGTCTTTAACAAATGAAGAGATGCTATGAATGAGACGTGTCTTGTTTCTTCCTCCATGTCCCTTTGTTAATCACACCTTTCCATAATCCAACAGTTCGCATAATATTATTTCATTATTTTCTAATCATAGATAACTCCCAGATTGACTCAATATCAAATCTTTTTATGAAGGTAATCTTCCCTAATTGGTAGTGCAACCAGTAGTTAACATCCACTGTGTTTGTATTAGTTTGGTCTAACTATCATTAGTATTTAGTCAATCGATATTAACTCTTGCCTTATCCCATATTGTTATGATTATATCCAATCTTTCTACTTTGATATAAGTCGATATCATTTTTTGATAATTGTCCATTTATTGGTTGATTACTGGTAATGGAGTTTGATCTTCAAATTGACTTCCATTCCTGTTAATACTTAAGGATACATTGTACTTATTATCCGCGACTGATGCCTCATTCATCGATAGCTTGTGATATAATCACTGATGCTTTTTTGTTTCTACAAGATGTGGTTTATCTTAGACAATCGATAATCTTTCAATCCTTTAGTCGATATCCTCCTATGTGGTGTCTATTGATATAGATAGTAGAATTCAATCTAGTTTCTGTTATTGTCATGATAACATAGGAAGTGATGGTGCATATTTGCTAGCGGGTCTTCATGTTTGATATTGCTTTATCGGATATGTCATTGTCTAAACTTGTGCAATTAATGATTATTTATAATATATGAATGGTTATCCTTCTTGCTTATCAATACATCTTCTGAAACACATAGCGACCTATCCCTTATTCATATCATGTTGATCTTGACTTCATAGTATTCAGTTCATTAATCATCCTCTCATGGTATCGATGTGTAATGACTAGTGATTGTTGTATCACTTCTTCATTCCTCATCATGATAGATAATGCAGATGTTTAACGTAGATGTATATCGATTACAGATATTCGATATTGCTTTAAACGTTATTATTATTATTATTATTAATGTTATTGTTATTATTAAATATTATAATTAATGATGTTAGTAATATTAATAATATTATAATAAATATTATTATAGTGATAACATATTGTTTTATATTGAGAGGTTTATTAATATTATTTATATATTAAAATTATTATATCAATAATTGATTTAATATTATTACTTAATAAATTATTATAATATAATATATATAATTTATTAATAATTATTTATTATTAATTTATATTATAATTATAATCATAATTATATTACTTATTAATATTTTAATATTATTTAATTAACATATTACTTATTATGCTAACTATATATTATTATTATCTGTTGATAATAATTATATATTATTGTTATATACCGTTAATAATAGATTATTATATATCATCTAATCATTTTATTATTATACTAAGTTCAATATGTCATGGCTCATGACATTGTCCCTTGTGTAATTGCCACTTGAATGTATTGCTATTGAACCACATTAATGCTTTTCTTCTTCAACAAATGAGGACAGTCACTCTAAAGACAACATGATAATGTACACTCACTGTAAGGACAGTCACAAATGAGGACATCTCACAGTGACTGTCCCTTTTGTAATTGCCGCTTGAATTACACAAGGGACAGTCATTGTGAGATGTCCTCATTTGTGACAAGGACAGTCACACTTGAGGACATCTCACAGTGATTGTCCCTTGTGTAATTGCCACTTGAATGTATTGCTATTGAACCACATTAATGCTTTTCTTCTTCAACAAATGAGGATAGTCACTCTAAAGACAACATGATAATGTACACTCACTGTAAGGACAGTCACAAATGAGGACATCTCATAGTGACTGTCCCTTGTGTAATTGCCACTTGAATGTATTGCTATTCAGCCACATTAATGCTTTTCTTCTTCAACAAATGAGGATAGTCACTCTAAAGACAACATGATAATGTACACTCACTGTAAGTGTACATTATCATGTTGTCTTTACAGTGACTGTCCTCCTTCAAGTGGCAATTACACAAGGGACAGTCACTGTAAAGACAACATGATAATGTAGAGAAACGTTGTCATTTGTATTTTCAACAGCGCCGAGAGAGATTCCGTCTGCGAAATCACAGCTATAATTTCTGAGTACATTGGGTTTATTTTTCTTTTGTCATTATTATGTAATCTGGTATTCAGCTGTTAGAGAGCTAAAATACCCAGATGCTGCCATTTCAAGTATGATTAATGAAGTTACCTTTATCACAGGATGAAAGTGAGTAGTTAGCATACTGGTACGAAGCTGGCAGCATTGATACGGTGACTAGGACATCGTTTAATGGTGGTATTGTGTTTTCCCATGTTTAGGGCATCGACCTTTTGAAGCATTGCCTTCATCTTTCTTAAGTCTGAGTTTTAAGTTTGTTTATCTCTCTCGACACTGTTCAAAATACAAATGACAACGTTCTTGTTTGTTTTGCCCTTATATCCCGATGTGATTTCGCGGAGGGTTACGACGCTGTTGAAAACACAAATGAAAACACAAATCCCTTGTGTAATTGCCACTTGAAGGAGGACAGTCACTGTAAAGACAACATGATAATGTACACTTACAATGAGTGTACATTATCATGTTGTCTTTAGAGTGACTATCCTCATTTGTTGAAGAAGAAAAGCATTAATGTGGCTGAATAGCAATACATTCAAGTGGCAATCACACAAGGGACAGTCACTGTGAGATGTCCTCATTTGTGACTATCCTTACAGTGAGTGTACATTATCATGTTGTCTTTAGAGTGACTGTCCTCATTTGTTGAAGAAGAAAAGCATTAATGTGGTTCAATAGCAATACATTCAAGTGGCAATTACACAAGGGACAATCGATCACTATGAGATGTCCTCATGTGTGACTATCCTTGTCACAAATGAGGACATCTCACAATGACTGTCCCTTCTGTAATTGCCACTTGAATGAGGACAGTCACTGTAAAGACAACATGATAATGTACGAACTTGTCCCTAAAAGGAAATTTGTTATTGAATAGGATTGAGTCCATAAGTTGTTGTGTGATCCTTGAAACCTTCAAATTCATTACTTTGTAGAGTTTAAACATTAACCTATAGAAATCAAAGCCTAATTGATTGGTTGAGTCATTTTGGTGTCTTGAAGTGGGTTGGGACATAGATCCAAGTTTCTTGCTGACTACTCTGCATCACTATTGAACCACATTAATGCTTTTTTCCTTCAACAAATGAGGACAGTCACTGTAAAGAGAACATGATAATGTACACTCACTGTAAGGATAGTCACAAATGAGGAAATCTCAGAGTGATTATCCCTTGTGTAATTGCCGCTTGAATACATTGCTATTGAACCACATTAATGCTTTTTTCCTTCAAGTGGCAATTACACAAGGGACAGTCACTATGAGATGTCCTCATTTGTGACAAGGACAGTCACACATGAGGACATCTCATAGTGACTGTCCCTTGTGTAATTACCACTTGAATGTATTGCTATTCAACCACATTTATGGGCCTGTTTGGACCACGGCACACAATAGCATCTACAGAGAAGAATATCCCAGGTGTAACAAGTTGTAAGAATGTACCAACAGTTCTAAGAAGTTCCCTAGCACATAGTAGCATCTACAAAGAAGAATATACAACATGAGGGCAGCCACTGTAAAGACAACATGATAATGTACACATACAATGAGTGTACATTATCATGTTGTCTTTACAGTGGCTGCCCTCATGTTGTATATTCTTCTCTGTAGATGCTACTATGTGCTAGGGAACTTCTTAGAACTGTTGGTACATTCTTACAACTTGTTACACCTGGGATATTCTTCTCTGTAGATGCTATTGTGTGCCGTGGTCCAAACAGGCCCATAAATGTGGTTGAATAGCAATACATTCAAGTGGTAATTACACAAGGGACAGTCACTATGAGATGTCCTCATGTGTGACTGTCCTTGTCACAAATGAGGACATCTCATAGTGACTGTCCCTTGTGTAATTGCCACTTGAAGGAAAAAAGCATTAATGTGGTTCAATAGCAATGTATTCAAGCGGCAATTACACAAGGGATAATCACTCTGAGATTTCCTCATTTGTGACTATCCTTACAGTGAGTGTACATTATCATGTTCTCTTTACAGTGACTGTCCTCATTTGTTGAAGGAAAAAAGCATTAATGTGGTTCAATAGTGATGCAGAGTAGTCAGCAAGAAACTTGGATCTATGTCCCAACCCACTTCAAGACACCAAAATGACTCAACCAATCAATTAGGCTTTGATTTCTATAGGTTAATGTTTAAACTCTACAAAGTAATGAATTTGAAGGTTTCAAGGATCACACAACAACTTATGGACTCAATCCTATTCAATAACAAATTTCCTTTTAGGGACAAGTTCCCTGATTTTCTATCAAAAGAGACTTTTAAGGTTCTAGATCTTACTTCCTATAGTAAAACTTAGAAACCCCTTAGATATCATCTAAATAACAAGAATCATGCATTGGTTGTGATCTAAACAACCCAAGACATCAAAATAACAAACTGACCTAGTGACCCTAGTAGGTCTCCCAAACCTGCTCTGCAGCTATAACTCTGCAACTTGCCAAAGGACTCTAAGAAGTTATATGTTTTCTGAGTACCCTTTTTGGATTTCTAACAGACCACCAACTCCCAGACCCTGACTCCACTCCAGCATATCAATGTCTTCATTGAGTCCGCAGACCTAATGCATGCTTTTAGGTGTGGGTTCCAAAACAAAGCATTGAAAATGAGTGTATGAAACCAAGATCAAAGTTTTGGAGTGTTCTCCTGATCCAGATAAACAAGAATGCACAAGTTTTCAAGTCCTCAATACGATGCAAGCTTCTGATTTTATTCTGATTACCAGCTTCCCAGCTAAAAACATGGTAGTTTTTGATCTAGGGCTCGCTCTCAACAAATGCAGATGCAACCCCCTGCCTCAGGGCTTTTAGAATATACAAATATACATCCTTAACTCTCATTCCACCAAGGAAGAAGGAATTCCAATGGTTGAAACGTGAGTTAAGGTCTTTACATCAGTCAAACCCTGAAAATGAGGGTTTGTAAACAATGCACAGAAAATTTGAAATAACTTAGATATAAAACAAAGAGAATCAATCAAACCAACTTCCAAAGCATCAGATGTCACTATTACAACTTCCAGGAAAATTTTATCATCCAACCACCATCCGTACAGCCGTACAGAGTTCATTTTTCACCAGAAATGCACTAAAACAGGGTTATTTTTATTTTTTATAAAAGCAAAATGATTACAATACTGGTTCTCTGTCTGTCTTCGACCATTTGAAGCCTAAAATAGGCTCTCCAAATGTTGGTTCAACCATCTAGGTGGTTAGAACAGTTTATCCAACAAATGTCAACTTTGCTAAGCAACTTTTAAAGTTGAATTACAACTTTGCAAACAACTTTTTCGAGAAGGTTAAAAATGTGTTGTGAAACTTTAGGAACCTTATTAAAGTTATTTTGGACCTTCAAAATTCTTAACAACATCTAAAAGACACCTAATAAACACTTACTATGCTCATTTCATCCAAGGACTCAAAAGATGCCCAAGGTTTATAAGTCACCAAGGGGTCTTGTGTCCAACAAGTGGATGTTTATAAGGAGATAAAATCAATCCTTAATATTTATTACAAACCAAGAAAACATCTAAAACTCCTATTCTAATTTATTGTCATTCAAAAAGACTCTGGTTTGTCATTCAAAAAGACTCTGATTTGTCAATCAAAAGGACCTTTCACCAGTCAATCCTTCAAAGCTCCAAGGTGAAAATCTTATGTTCCAATTGATAGGATTTGACTCCTTGGCTTCATGGCAACTTCCTTCAATCATGGTGTCTTTGGCTTGCATTAGGGATGCCCCTGCATCAAATAGCAATGCATTCAAGTGGCAATTACACAAGGGACAATACATGCCCATTAAAGTTGGTGTTTTGTTATCCAGCATTACAATGGAGACAACATACTCTGTGTCAATTTTACTGATCAAATTTCCCTCCGCCAGGCAAAGCAACAATCTGGGTATGATAAGGTGAAATTTTGTAGTCCTTTTGGGTATGATAACAGTTCCAGTTTCTAATAAGATGGTTCATTTTTATAATCTAGCTTCAATTTCTCTTGTGAAAATCTTTTTTTCATTTTATGGGTGGTAAAATATAATTATTATGCTAGAGGTGTGTACTTATGGATGATAATGAAACAAAATGATAAGATTTAAGACTCTTGTTTTTTTTTTAAATAGCAATTTAAGTTTCCTTCTATTATAAATTACTGTTTTTCTATTTTTTAATGTATCTTTCCAGATCTTTTATATCAATTTTATTTATGAAATATAAATATATTAATAATGTTTTAGTGTTTTTAGGATTAGTTTATATCAATTCTATGTATCATCATTCGTCATTCAATTGTCAGTATTATTAATTTAGACTGTGCAATTGTAGAACTACTCGAATATGGGTTGGATGGATACTCAAGCAGGGGAACCCTCCTCAAATATCTCAAGCAGTGAACTTGGAAAAATGTGTCCTGAAGGAACCCTTTCCATCAAAGAGATAAAAGTACAAACAAGTAAAAGAAGCAGGCTCTGCAAATATGTTTTTGAGAAGAAAAATGATAGATTATTCGAGTATGGTTCATGAGGTATATCTAAAAAGACATTTTTTTTCTTATTATAATAAAAGAGGAAGTTGTGAATGTCAAAGTTGAGTGAAACAAAAATTATTTTCATCAAATTTTGTTAGGCTTGCTTTTGGGAATAGTTTCTTACAATATTGCTATTAAGATTTTTATTGTTTAGTTTTTAGATTAGGTTTATACAATTATATTTCATGAGTAGTGATTCATATTAATCAATTAACGATACTTTTGGAAGGTATTTTCAATGTGTCAAATTTTGATATTTTTACAAGAATTAGATTTTGTAATTTTTTTAATTAAAGTCATTGACTCATATTTCATAAATAATAGTTCTCATGAATCCATCTCTTATAAGATTGAATAGTCTATTTAGGAAGTATTTCTGATAGTATGTCAAATTATGATATTACTATTACCATTAGATTGCATGGCTTTGAAGTCAACCTCGTTGACCCATATTCTTCTCTGTAGATGCTACTATGTGCTAGGGAACTTCTTAGAACTGTTGGTATATTCTTACAACTTGTTACACCTGGGATATTCTTCTCTGTAGATGCTACTATGTGCCGCGGTCCAAACGGGCCCATAAATGTGGTTGAATAGCAATACATTCAAGTGGAAATTACACAAGGGATAGTCACTGTGAGATGTCCTCATGTGTGACTGTCCTTGTCACAAATGAGGACATCTCATAGTGACTGTCCCTTGTGTAATTTCCACTTGAATGAGGACAGTCACTGTAAAGACAACATGATAATGTACACATACAATGAGTGTACATTATCATGTTGTCTTTATAGTGGCTGCCCTCATGTTGTATATTCTTCTCTGTAGATGCTACTATGTGCTAGGGAACTTCTTAGAACTGTTGGTATATTCTTACAACTTGTTACACCTGGGATATTCTTCTCTGTAGATGCTACTGTGTGATGTGGTCCAAATGGGCCCATAAATATGGTTGAATAGCAATACATTCAAGTGGCAATTACACAAGGGACAGTCACTGTGAGATGTCCTCATGTGTGACTATCCTTGTCACAAATGAGGACATCTCACAGTGACTGTCCCTTGTGTAATTGCCACTTGAATGAGGACAGTCACTGTAAAGACAACATGATAATGTACACAAGTACCATGAAGGTAGTTGCAAGTTAGGGCTGTTTCATTGCATACCCAAAACAATGAAGATGTTACGGTCCACAAAACGTTTGTGCTTGAAAGATGAACAAATAAAATTAAACTTCTAAATAACCAAAGCCGCTAACAATAAATTCAACACAGATATGTCCTCATTTTTGGGTATTTTAGCTCTGTAACAGCTGAATACCAGATTACATAATAATGACAAAAGAAAAATAAACCCAACGTACTCAGAAATTGTAGCTGTGATTTCGCAGAGGGAATCTCTCTCGGCACTGTTGAAAATACAAATGACAACGTTTCTCTACATTATCATGTTGTCTTTACAGTGACTGTCCCTTGTGTAATTGCCACTTGAAGGAGGACAGTCACTGTAAAGACAACATGATAATGTACACTTACAGCCCGTGTACATTATCATGTTGTCTTTAGAGTGACTATCCTCATTTGTTGAAGAAGAAAAGCATTAATGTGGCTGAATAGCAATACATTCAAGTGGCAATTACACAAGGGACAGTCACTGTGAGATGTCCTCATGTGTGACTGTCCTTGTCACAAATGAGGACATCTCACAGTGACTGTCCCTTGTGTAATTGCCACTTGAATGAGGACAGTCACTGTAAAGACAACATGATAATGTACACAAGTACCGTGAAGGTAGTTGCAAGTTAGGGCTGTTTCATTGCATACCCGAAACAATGAAGATGTTACGGTCCACAAAACGTTTGTGCTTGAAAGATGAACAAATAAAATTAAACTTCTAAATAACCAAAGCCGCTAACAATAAATTCAACACAGATATGTCCTCATTTCTGGGTATTTTAGCTCTGTAACAGCTGAATACCAGATTACATAATAATGACAAAAGAAAAATAAACCCAACGTACTCAGAAATTGCAGCTGTGATTTCGCGGAGGGAATCTCTCTCGGCACTATTGAAAATACAAATGACAATGTTTCTCTACATTATCATGGTGTCTTTACAGTGACTATCCCTTGTGTAATTGCCACTTGAAGGAGGACAGTAAGTGTAAAGACAACATGATAATGTACACTTACAGCCCGTGTACATTATCATGTTGTCTTTAGAGTGACTATCCTCATTTGTTGAAGAAAAAAAGCATTAATGTGGCTGAATAGCAATACATTCAAGTGGAAATTACACAAGGGACAGTCACTGTGAGATGTCCTCATTTGTGACTATCCTTACAGTGAGTGTACATTATCATGTTGTCTTTATAGTGACTGTCCTCATTTGTTGAAGGAAAAAAGCATTAATGTGGTTCATTAGCAATGTATTCAAGTGGAAATTACACAAGGGATAGTCACTCTGAGATTTCCTCATTTGTGACTATCCTTACAGTGAGTGTACATTATCATGTTGTCTTTACAGTGACTGTCCTCATTTGTTGAAGGAAAAAAGCATTAATGTGGTTCAATAGCAATGTATTCAAGCGGCAATTACACAAGGGATAATCACTCTGAGATTTCCTCATTTGTGACTATCCTTACAGTGAGTGTACATTATCATGTTGTCTTTACAGTGACTGTCCTCATTTGTTGAAGGAAAAAAGCATTAATGTGGTTCAATAGCAATGCATTCAAGTGGCAATTACACAAGGGACAGTACATGCCCATTAAAGTTGGTGTTTTGTTATCCAGCATGACAATGGAGACAACATACTCTGTGTCAATTTTACTGATCAAATTTCCCTCCGCCAGGCAAAGCAACAATCTAGGTATGATAAGGTAAAGTTTTTGCAACAATTTCTTGCTGCTGCTAAGGTTACCATTGTTTATGGTTTCTATTATATAGTTCTATCTATATTGCTATATGGCCTTTTGTTTAGGATTAAGTAGACGAGGGAAAATATTTCTTTTGTGGATTGTAAACAAAACATTGAATTATTTCAGAGAACAGATCTAAATCTATAAGATGTTACGATGGAGCACATGACCATGTACTTGTGAATATTAGGATCCATGTTAATCAAATGACTGCTTTATGTAAATTACTTTTGAGTAAGTAAAAGGCAATACAATTTTTCGAAGTGTGCAAGGATTTTTATGATATACAAGTGTACGAAGAAATGAATCTGTGTTGTTTTGTATCAATATCAAACATCTCTGATATATTTTCATGTTTTTATAATCTATTTTGCAGATGGAAAGTTGAAATGCCAGCTATCCTAGAGCAGTCAATAAGAATATTATCTGATGCTGGTCTTGGTATGGCCATGTTCAGTCTAGGTATGTTTTGAATTCTTCTCTATCTCTCTGATTGAGGAGTACTCGATATATGCATGTGCTTTTTTCTTCTTTGATGGTTGTGAAGCTCTATTTGTTCTAAATACCACCGTATTGCAAGTGTATTAGTTTCATTATTTTCTCTAAAGTCACTGTATTTTTTCTTATTATAATAAAAGAGGAAGTTGTGAATGTCAAAGTTGAGTGAAAAAAATTTATTTTCATCAAATTTTGTTACTGTCACAAGGGACGGTAACAAAGCCCTAGCTTTTCCTCTGATATAGCCTTCTCCCATACCTCATCCTGAGATTCTTTGTCTTCTGTGTCATCTGATCCTCCTATACAAGTTGCAAATGAAATTTATCATTCATGTATAGACTGAGATAATATAATGCACTCAATATTTGAATCATTGTACATGTATAGAATGATAGAATATAATGCATTCAATATTTGTATTATCGTTCATGTATAGATTGAGATAATATGATGCATTCGATATTTGAAAAAAGTGATCGGATACCTTCTTTCTTGCCAAACGTGTTTTTACAACCTTCACATCTGCAGCCATCTGAGCAGCCAACCCCTGCCTAAAATAAAAGATATGAGCACTAATCAGAATACACATAAACTACTCTCCAGCCTTTAACCTTAAATTAAGCAATCAATTGAAGATATCTACCTGATAGCATTCACAATATTTCTTCAGACACATTGATTTCTTACAATTGCAGCCTCTTTTGTGCCTTGTCGATGTTGGAGTCTCGGTGCACTCTCTCTGCTGAAGTAAGATAGAGAGAAAGATAAGAACTCTCCATAGATAGTTAAGTAATAGTGATACTATAAAAAGAAAACACCAGAACAAAGGAAAACCTCTCAGTACTTTCTCACCCCATTAGTTGGTGGAGAGTCAGCACCATGAACAATTTTAGGAGCAAAAGCAAGCGGATTGTGTGATTCTATCTGCTGGCGTGTGCCAACAACCATATTTGTATACTCAGGTTTGTTAAAGCACTCTTGACATGTGCAGGACTCAACGCAGTATACTCCTGCTGCAAAACACTCACAATACCTGCAAGAGTACTAGTAAGAATTTCATTTAAATTAAAACTATAAATCTAGTCATGTCAATACATGAATTGAAATGCAAAAATCCAAAAACATCTATTTATTTAATTATCTGATCTGCTGCATCTAAGAGGTACGTAGAATGTTCTGGATTGCAATTTGCTTTTCTTAAGTGCTAACACATAGACCTTCATAGCAATGTTCAAGTTCTGAGACAAATAGAAAAGACATAGGAACCAAATAATAAACCCACTCTAGTGCACAAAGACTCACAATTTAAGGCATTTTGACTTTTTACAATTGCAACATTTGCAGCCTTCTTTATCCCCAGTCGTGGCAGACTTTCTTCTGGGCATTCAAAGAAAAAGTCAAAGCTAAAGAAAAGGATGCAAAAGTGAATTCAAAATTATCCAGACAACAAAGCATTACAAATGAAGACAAATCTCTGTAAAGTTGATAAAATCCTACAATTACCTTTTCTTCTTAGGACTACTCTGATTATACTCTTCCCCTATACCAAATCCAGGTTGTCGAGAAATATCTTGTAGCGCTGGCCTCTTCTTGTCAAGTGGACTTGAGTTCATATATTCAATTTTAAAAGGTTGCCTAAATTGCAATGGCTTTATGCCAACTGTTAGGGATCGGAAACATGTAGTGGACTTTTTGACTCCAATCTGTGTGTTTCCAGAAGACTGCACCTCCTGTTGATCAATTCTAGTCTTTTCCACAACTGACACAAGCATTCCAAGAGCCATGCTTGTATTTGTTGATACTGAAATATTTCCACCTGAGCTTACAGGAAGTAAAGAACTTGTTCGACTGTCACTGGGAGCCTCCTTCACTCCAGACGAAGTCAACATTCCCTGCATGCCAGCAGCTCCCTTTGAAGTTGTTAGCAGCCCAGTTCCACAATTTAATGACATTGAAGAGGCAAGGCTATTTAAATGCAAACCAATCCCAGTTGGCATACCCACTAACATAGAAGAATGCCCATTATTTCTAAGTGAGCTGTCAGACTTGTCTGAGTTACCCTCAGATGTTTTATAAGAGCAAGATGAAAATTGTCCAACAGATAAAGATTGGGAACTTCTCCCAGCATCTGTACCTGCATCTCTCTCTTATATACTACAAGTTGCTTGCCATCATAAATTGCAGTTCCCTCACGTGACATTGATGGTGAAGTGTTCTTTTCAGAACCATCATCTGTGGTTACCAATGCTCCTGTTTTAGGCAATAAGTTTGTTGCATTCCATGAGCCATTGGTCAAGTTTCTTCTACGAGCTTCTGATGCCTCAAAATCTAAGTAGCGCCTACGCATGCCTCGTTGTGGTTGATTATCATTCTTTACATGAATTATAATGAGTAATCAGTTTTGGGCCTTGGAATCTTGTATGTAACATGCACAGGCATTTCATGGCTAAATGAATCTATTTTAAAAGCATCAACTTTTTTTACATGATGCTGGATACATAAGTAGAACAAGCGTATATCAAATTGGAAGCAATCAGAACTCCACAATGACATATTATTTAGAGTACTCTTCAGTTTAAGTAATAATGCATATGTTGACACTGTAAAGACAACATGATAATGTACACTCACTGTAAAGACAACATGATAATGTACACTCACTGTAAGGACAGTCACAAATGAGGACATCTCACAGTGACTGTCCCTTGTGTAATTGCCACTTGAATGTATTGCTATTCAGCCACATTAATGCTTTTCTTCTTCAACAAATGAGGATAGTCACTGTAAAGACAACATGATAATGTACACTCACTGTGAGTGTACATTATCATGTTGTCTTTACAGTGACTATCCTCATTTTTTGAAGAAGAAAAGCATTAATGTGGCTGAATAGCAATACATTCAAGTGGCAATTACACAAGGGACAGTCACTGTGAGATGTCCTCATTTGTGACTGTCCTTACAGTGAGTGTACATTATCATGTTGTCTTTACAGTGACTATCCTCATTTGTTGAAAGAAAAAAACATTAATGTGGTTCATTAGCAATGTATTAAATAATTATTTTTTTATCCACCCATGGGCGTCGTAATTGTGACGGGTGCCCGTCGTAATGCGATGCAGGCGCCCATCGCAATCGCGACGGCCCTCCAAAGCCATGCGACGGGGGGGCGACGCCCATGCCGCTAACAAATCTTAGCGACATTGCGATGGGAGGGCGTCGCAATTGCGATGGATACCCATAGACGTCGTAATTTGTGACTAAAAAATTGCGACGTCTATGGGTGCCGCTATTGCGACACATAGCCGTCGCAATTGCGACACATAGCCATCGCAAAATGCCCCCAAATGTATTAGTGCCATGGCTTGTGTTAGGTAGCTGATTCAGCCTTTGCATGTCATTTTTTGGTTGTTGGGGTCATTTTTTGTAGCTAAAGGCATCTTATTTACACTAGATCAACATCTTCTATACATTATCAAGAAAAACGCCTTCTAAGTTTTGCTCACAGCACAAAAAAATTATCTGGGTATCTTTATGTTTTTGGATAAAGTTTGTATATTTTACAAAATCAAACTCAGAAAGTTACAACAATACCCTTCTTCGTTGGTAGTTGTAGATTTGAAAGTAGTTTTTAAATGATCTGTTCTTGCTCATACGAACACCATTTATAACAATTTTTTTTATTATTTTGACTATTTTTTTGTGCTCTATGCACTAGTGCAAATGTTTTTTGATTTTGATGCAGATATGTTTTAAAAATTGTAGATTCTCAGTCATGACATTGGACAATTCTCATTTTGGAAACTTCGGAGGATCACAACTTTCTCATACAACCTTGTATCGAAGTGATTTTTTTTTTAAAGTGCATAATTTTTTGAGTAGATTGTAGTGGCGTTGTTTATTATTTTTAGTACTATGCCAAATTTTTATTTTCAAAATATACTCTTTGTGAAGGTTTTATAATGCATTGAAATCAAAACCACTTAGCATTTCTTGTTAGTTGTTGTTGTAAATGTACTAATATAGAGTGTCAAATCATATTTTTGAGGGGGTTCTTCAAATTGAGTAAAAAGGGGGGGTGTTAGAGTAAATAGTTATTTTTCATTTCACTCTTGACTTAAGTTTACTTAGGTGAAATTATTTTATTAAGATGAATTATTCTTTCTTTGGATATTATTAGATGATATTGTTAAGTCATACTTTGACTCAAACTATTCATAAGGTGTGGTTTAGTCAATTTACTCCAACTATTTTATTTGGTAGTTGGTTGACTCTAATTACTCCTAAGATGTGGTTGAGTCCAACTACTCTAACTACAATTCTAAAGAGGATGTGGTTGAAGGTTGACTCCAACTACTCCTACTAGCTCTTGCCTATATAAACAGACTAGTCATCATGTATTTGTAATGTGGGAGATATATTGTATATCTCTTGATTTTGCATCCTCTTAATGTTATTTTGCTTCTACCATTTGCATTTCTCTCTTGGAGACTAACTCTATATTGCTATTTTGATTTCTTATCATTTGCATTCATAGTTTAGATATCAATTTTTTGCACTAATTTTTTGGGTTAATAATCTTTTCAGATTCTAACATGGTAACAGAGCATTTCTATGTGCAAGACTTGATTTTAGTTTCCATATTTGAGAGATTTAGAGGGGCTAATAAATCAATATTGAAGGTTTCAGCAAGCCATAGCTTGTCTTAAGTAATTGATTCAATCTTTGCATGTCATTTTTTGGTTGTTGGGGTCATTTTTTGTAGCTAAAGGCGTTTTGTTTACACTAGATCAACATTTTCTATACATTAACAAGAAAAATGCTTTCTGAATTTTGTTTGTAGCACATAGAAAAATTATTTGGGTATCTTTATGTTTTTGCATAAAGTTTGTATATTTTGCAAAATTGAACTCAGAAAGCTATGACAATACCCCTCTTCGTTGGAAGTTGCAGATTTGAAGATAGTTTTCAAATGCTCTGTTATTGCTCATACAAACCCTATTTCTTACAATTTTATTTTTTTTTGGCTATTTTCTTATGCTTTTATCACTAGTGCAAACAATTTTTTAATTTTGATATAGATATTTTTTAGAAATTATAGATTCTCAGTCGCGACATTGCATTATTTTTATTTTAAAAATTTCGGAGGATCATAACTTTCTCATATGACCTTGTATCGAGGCGATTCTTTTTTTGAAAGTACTTGATTTTTTTAGTATATTGCAATGGTGATGTTTATTTCTTTGAGTACTATGCCAAATTTGTATTTTCAATATATGCTCTTTATGAGAGTTTTGTAATGCATTGATATCAAGACCACTTACTATTTCTTACTAGTGGTAGTTGTAAATGCACTAATATAAAATGTCAAATTATATTTTCTTGGGGGTTCTACAAATTGAGTGAAAAAAATGGGTGTTAAAGTAAATGATTATTTTTCATTTCACTGTTGACTTAAGTTTACTTAAGTGAACTTATTTTATTAGGATGAATTATTATTTTTTTGGATATTATTAGAAAATATTGTTGGGTCATACTTTCACTCCAACTACTCCTAAGATGTGGTTGAGTCCAACTACTCCAACTACTTTATTTATTAGTTGGTTGACTCCAACTAATCTTCTAGTGAGGATGTAATTAAAGGTTGACTCCAATTACTCTTAGTAGTTATTTCTTATATAAATAGGCTAGCTCTCATGTATTTGTATAATGAGAGATATTGTATATCTTTTTCTTTTGCATCTTCTTAATGCTATTTTGCTTCTACCATTTGCATTACTCTCTTGAGACTAACTCTATGTTACTATTTTAATTTTGTATCATTTGCATTCATAGTTTAGATATATATTTTTTGCACTAGTTTTATGTGATAGTAATCTTTTCATATTGTAACATGGTATCAGAGCATTTCTATGTGTAAAAGTAAATTTTAGTTTCTATATTTGAGAGATTTATAGTGGCTAATAAATCAATATTGTAAGTTTCAACAAGCAATAACTTGTCTTAGGTAGCTGATTCAATCTTTGCATGTTATTTTTTGGTTGTTGGAATTAATTTTTGTAGCTAAAGACGTCTTGTTTACACTAGATCAACATCTTCTATATATTATCAAGAAAAATAACTTTTGAATTTTGTTCACAGCACAAAAAAATTATTTATGTATCTTTGTGTTTGCATAAAGTTTGTATATTTTGCAAAATCAAATTCAGAAAGCTACAACAATACCCCTCTCTGTTGGTAGTTGCAGATTTGAAGACAGTTTTCAAAGGCTCTGTTCTTGCTCATACGATCTTTGTTTCTCATGAAAAAAAATTTAGCTATTTTTTTGTGCTTTATGCACTAGTGCAGATATTTTTTGATTTTGATGTAGATATTTTTCAGAAATTACAAATTGTGAGTCGTGACATTGCATAGTTCTTATTTTGGAAAAATCGGAAGATCGTAACTTTCTCATACGACCTTGTATCAAGGCGATTTTTTTTTTGAAAGTGCATAATTTTTTGAGTAGATTCTAATGGTGTTCTTTATTTCTTTGAATACTCTGCCAAATTTATATTTTCAACATATGCTCTTTGTGAGAGTTTTGTAATGCATTGAAATCAAGACCACTTAGTATTTCTTACTAGTTATAGTTGTAAATACACTAATATAAAGTGTCAAATCATATTTTCTTGGAGGTTCTTCAAATTGAGTGAAAAAGGAGGATGTTAGAGTAAATGATTATTTTTCATTTCACTTTTGACTTAAGTTTACTTAGGTGAACTTATCTTATTAAGATGAATTATTCATTTTTTAGATATTATTAGATGATATTGTTGGGTCATATTTTGACTCCAACTAATCCTAAAATGTGGTTGAGTCAATTTACTCCGAGTAATTTATTTAATAGTTTGTTGACTCCAACTACTCTTAAAATATGATTGACTCCAACTACTCATAAAATGTGGCTGATTCTAACTACTCTAACTACTCCAACTACCTTATTTATTAGTTGGTTGACTCTAACTACTCTTATAGAGAGAATGTGGTTGAAGGTTGGCTCCAACTACTTCTACTAGCTCTTGCCTATATAAAAAGGTTAGCTCTCATGTATTTGTATAATAAGAGATATATTGTATATCTATTATTTTTTAATCCTCTTAATGCTATTTTACTTCTAGCATTTTCATTACTCTCTTAGAAACTAACACTAGGCTGCTATTTTAATTTCGTATCATTTGCATTCATAGTTTATATATATATATATATACTTTACATTAGTTTTCTGAGTTAATAATCTTTTCAGATTCAAACATGGTATGAGAGCATTTCCATGTGCAAGAGTAGATTTTAGTTTTTATAATTGAGAGATTTAGAAGAGCTAATAAATCAATATTGTAGGTTCTAGTAAGCCATACCTTATCTTAGGTAATTGATTCATCTTGTGCATGTCATTTTTTGGTTGTTGGGGTCCTTTTTTGTAGCTAAAGGTGTCTTGTTTACAATAGATCAACATCTTCTATACATTATCAAGAAAAATATTTTCTGAATTTTGTTCGTAGCACAAAAAAATGCACTGGGTATCTTTATATTTTTGCATAAAGTTTGTATATTTTGCAAAATCAAACTCATAAAGCTACAACTATACCCATCTTTGTTGAGAGTTGCAAATTTAAAAGAACTTTTCAAATGCTCCGTTCTTGCTCATACGAACTTTGTTTCTTATAATTTTTTTTTATATTTTGATTATTTTTTTGTGCTCTATGCTAGACATTTTTTGATTTTGATGTAGATATTTTTTAGAAATTGCAGATTCTCAGTCGTGACATTCCATAGTTCTTATTTTAGAAACTTCAGAGGATCATAACTTTCTCATACCACCTCGTATCCAAGAGATTTTTTTTTTAAAGTGCATAATTTTTTGATTAGATTGCAGTGGTGTTGTTTATTTCTATGAGTACTATGCCAAATTTGTATTTTCAACATATGTTCTTTGTGAGGGTTTTGTAATACATTGAAATCAAAATTGCTTAGTATTTCTTGATAGTGGTAGTTATAAATGCACTAATATAGAGTGTCAAATCATATTTTCTTGGGGGTTCTTCAAATTGAATGAAAAGGGGGTGTTAGAGTAAATGGTTATTTTCTATTTCACAATTTTAACTTAAGTTTACTTAGGTGAACTTATTTTATTAGGATGAATTATTCTTTTTTTTTATATTATTAAAGGATATTGTTGGGTCATAATTTGACTCCAACTACTCTTAAAATGTAGTTGAGTTAATTTACTCGAACTATATTTGATAGTTAGTTGACTCTAACTACTCGTAAGATGTGGTTGAATCCAACTACTCCAACTACCTTATTTATTAGTTGGTTGACTTCAACTACACTTTTAGAGAGGATGTGGTTGGAGGTTGACTCCAACTACTCATACTAGATCTTGCCTATATAAACAAGTTAGCTCTCATTTATTTGTAATATGAAAGATATATTATATATCTTTTTCTTTTGCATCTTCTTAATGTTATTTTGCTTCTAACATTTGCATTACTCTCTTGGAGACTAACTTTATGTTGCTATTTTGATTTCGTATTATTTGCATTCATAGTTTAAATATCTATTCTTTGCATTAGTTTTCAGGGTTAGTAATCTGTTTCAAATTCTAACATTGTATCAGAACATTTCTATGTACAAGAGGAGATTTTAGTTTTCATATTTGAGAGATTTAGATAGGCTAATAAATCAATATTGAAGGTTCCCACAAGCCATAGCTTGTCTTAAATAACTGTTCAACCTTTACATGTCATTTTTTGGTTGTTGGGGTCATTTTTTGTAACTAAAGGCATTTTGTTTAAACTAGATCAACATCTTTTATACATTATTAAGAAAAACACTTTTTGAGTTTTGTTTGTAGCATAGAAAATCCATTTGGGTATTTTTATGTTTTTGCATAAAATTTGTATATTTTACAAAATCGAACTTAGAAAGCTACAACAATGCCCATCTCCATTGGATGTTGTAGATTTTAAGACAATTTTCTAATGCTCCATTCTTGATCATATGAACTCCATTTCTCATGATTTATTTTTTTAGCTAATTTTTTATGCTCTATGCACTAGTGTAGATATTTTTTTATTTTGATGCAAAGATTTTTCAGAAATTGTAGATTCTCAGTCATGACATTGCATAGTTCTCATTTTGAAAACTTCGGAGGATCATAACTTTCTCATATGACATCGTATCGAGACGATTCTTTTTTTGAAAGTGCGTAATTTTTTTATTAGATTGCAATGGTGTTGTTTATTTATTTGAATCTAACTAATCATTTATTTATATAATAGAAGATATATTATATATCTCTTATTTTTGCATCTTATTAATGCTATTTTGCTTTTAGCATTTGCATTACTCTCTTAGAAACTAACTCTATGTTGCTATTTTGATTTTGTATCATTTGCATTCATAGTTTAGATATATATTCTTTACACTAGTTTTCTGAGTTAATAATCTTTTTAGATTCTAATATGGTATCAAAACATTTCTATGTGCAAGAGTAGATGTTAGTTTCTATATTTTAAAAATTTAGATGGGCTAATAAATCAGTATTGCAAGTTTCAACAAGCTATAGTTTGTCTTAGGTAACTGATTCAACCTTTGCATGTCATTTTTTAATTGTTGATTTTGCAAAATCAAACTCAAAAAGCTACAGTAATACCCCTCTCCGTTGGTAGTTGCAGATTTGAATGCAATTTTCAAATGCTTTGTTCTTTCTTATATGAACTCCATTTCTAACAATCTTTTTTTTTTTTTTTTTTGCTATTTTTTTGTGCTTTATGCACTAGTGCATATGTTTTTTGATTTTGATGTAAATATTTTTTAGAAATTGTAGATTTTCAGTTGTGACATTGCATAGTTCTCATTTTGGGAACTTCAGAGGATCATAACTTTCTCATACGACCTAGTATCAAGGCGATTTTTTTTTAAAGTTCATGATTTTTCGAGTAGATTGTAGTGGTGTTGTTTATTTCTTTGAGTACTATGTTAAATTTGTATTTTCAGCATATGCTCTTTGTGAGGGTTTTGTAATGCATTAAAAATAAGACTATTTAGTATTTTTTATAGTGGTAATTGTGAATGCACTAATATAGAGTGCCAAATCATATTTTCTGAAAAAGTTTTTCAAATTGAGTGAAAAGGGGGGTGTTAGAGTAAATGGTTATTTTTTATTTCACTCTTGACTTAAGTTTATTTAGCTGAACTTATTTTATTAGGATAAATTATTATTTTTTTGGATATTATTAAATGATATTGTTGGGTCATACTTTGACTCTAACTACTCTTAAGATGTGGTTGAGTTAATTTACATTAACTACTTTATTTTGTAGTTGGTTGATTTCAACTACTCCTAAAATATGGTTGAGTCCAACTACTACAACTACTTTATTTATTAGTCAGTTGACTCCAACTACTCTTATAAAGAGGATGTGGTTGAAGATTGACTCCAACTACTCCTACTAGCTCTTGTCTATATAAACATGCTAACTCTTATATATTTGTATAATGAGAGATATATTGTACATCTCTTACTTTTGCATCCTATTAATGCTATTTTTCTTATAGCATTTGCATTACTCTTTTAAAAATGAACTCTATATTGCTATTTTGATTTCTTATCATTTGTATTCATAGATAAGATACATATTTTTTTCACTAATTTTTTGGGTTAACAATTTTTTTATATTCTAACATGGTATAAAAGCATTTTTATGTGCAATAGTAGATTTTAGTTTCCATATTTGAGAGATTTAGAGGGGTTAATAAATCAAAATTGCAAGTTCTGGCAAGTCATAGCTTGTCTTAGGTAATTGATTCAGCTTTTTCATGTCATTTTTTAGTTGTTAGGGTCATTTTTTTGTAGTTAAAGGCCTCTTGTTTATACTAGGCCAACATCTTTAATACATTATCAAGAAAATTGCCTTCTGATTTTGTTCACAACACAAAAAAACTATTTGGGTATTTTTATGTTTTTGCATAAAATTTGTATATTTTGCAAAATTAAATTTAGAAAGCTACAACAATACCCCTCTGTTGGCAATTGTAGATTTGAAAGCAATTTTCAAATGCTCCATTCTTGCTCATACGAACTTCATTTCTCACAAAAAAAAAAAAATTATTTTTTTGTACTATATGCACTAGTGCAGACATTTTTTTATTTTGATACAAATATTTTTTAGAAATTGTGAATTCTCAGTTGTGATATTGCATAGTTCTTATTTTGGGAACTTTGGAGGATCTTAACTTTCTCATACGACCTCGTATCGAGATGATTTTTTTTTTGAGAGTGCATGATTTTTTGAGTAGATTGCAGTGGTGTTATTTATTTTTTTGAGTACTATGTCAAATTTATATTTTTAGCATATGTTCTTTGTGAAAGTTTTGTAATGCATTGAAAATAAGACCACTTAGTATTTCTTACTAGTAGTAGTTGTAAATGCACTAATATAAAATGTCAAATCATCTTTTCTCGTGGGATTCTTCAAATTGAGTGAAAAAAAGGGGTGTTAGAGTAAATAGTTATTTTCTATTTCACTCTTCACTTAACTTTACTTAAGTGAACTTATTTTATTAGAAAGAATTGTATTCTTTTTTTAGATATTATTATAGGATATTTTTGGGTCATACTTCGACTCCAACTATTCTTAAGATGTGGTTAACTCAATTTACTCCAACTACTTTATTTGGTGGTTAGTTAACTCCAACTAGTCTTAAGATGTGGTTGAGTCTAACTACTCCAACTACCTTATTTATTAGTTGGTTGACTCCAACTACACTTTTAGAGAGGATGTGGTTAGAGGTTGACTCCAAATACTCTTATTAGCTCTTGCCTATATAAACAAGCTAGCTCTCATGTATTTGTAATATGAAAGATATATTGTATATCTCTTACTTTTACATCCTCTTAATGCTATTTTGCTTCTAGTATTTCCATTTATCTCTTGGAGACTAACTCTATGTTGCTATTTTGATTTTGTATCATTTGTATTTATAGTTTAAATATCTATTTTTTGCACTAGTTTTCTAGGTTAATAATCATTTCAGATTCTAACATGGTATTAGAGCATTTTTATGTGCAAAAGTAGATTTTAGTTTCCATATTTGAGTGATTTAGAGTGGCTAATAAATCAATATTGAAGGTTCCAGCAAGCAATAACTTGTCTAAGGTAATTGGTTCAGCCTTTGCATGTCATTTTTTAGCTATTGCGATCATTTTTTGTAGCTAAAAGTGTCTTGTTTACACTAGATCAACATCTTATATATATTATCAAGAAAAACACCTTCTAAATTTTGTTCACAGCACAAAAAAATTATTTAGGTATCTTTATGTTGAAGGTTGACTCCAACTATTACTAGCTCTTGCCTATATAAATAGGCTAGCTCTTATGTATTTGTAATATGAGAGATATATTGTATATCTCTTACTCTTACATTCTCTTAATGCTATTTTTCTTCTAGCATTTTCATTTCTCTCTTGGAGACTAACTCTATGTTGCTATTTTGATCTCGTATCATTTGTATTCATAGTTGATATATCTATTTATTGCACTAGTTTTCTAGGTTAATAATATTTTCAGATTCTAACATGGTATCAAAACATTTCTATATGTAAGAGTAAATTTTAGTTTTTAAATTTGAGAGATTTAAGGGGCTAATAAATCAATATTAGAGGTTCCAGCAAGCCATATCTTATCTTAAGTAATTGATTCATCTTTTGCATGTCATTTTTTAGTTCATATGGTCATTTTTTGTAGCTAAAGGCATGTTGTTTGTACTAGATCAACATCTTCTAAACATTATCAAGAAAAATGTTTTTAAAATTTTTTTCACAGTACAGAAAAACCATCTGGGTATCTTTATATTTTTGTATAAAATTTATATATTTTGCAAAATTGAACTCACAAAGCTACAACAAAACCCCTCTCCATTGGAAGTTGCAAATTTGAAAGTTATTTTCAAATGCTCTGTTGTTGCTCATACGAATTTTGTTTCTCACGATTTTTTTTTAATTTTGGCAATTTTTTTATACTTTATGCACTAGTGCAGGCATTTTTTGATTTTGATGTAGAGATTTTTCATAAATTGTAGATTCTCGGTTGTGACATCGCACAGTTCTCATTTTGGAAACTTTAGAGGATTGTAATTTTCTCATATGACCTCGTATCAAGGAGATTCTTTTTTTGAAAGTGCATAATTTTTGAGAAGATTGCAGTGGTACTATGTCAAATTTGTATTTTCAGCATATGATATTTGTAAAAGTTTTGTAATGCATTGAAAATAAGATCACTTAATATTTCTTGCTAATGGTATTTGTAAATGCACTAATATAAAGTGTCAAATCATATTTTCTTGTAAGATTTTTTAAATTGAGTGAAAAAGGGGGTGTTAAAGTAAATAATTATTTTATATTTCACTCTTCACTTAAGTGAACTTATTTTTTTAGAAAGAATTATATTCTTTTTTTAGATATTATTATATGATATTTTTGGTCATACTTTGACTCTAACTATTCCTAAGATGTGGTTGACTCAATTTACTTCAACTACTTTATTTGGTAGTTGGTTAACTCTAACTACTCTTAAGATGTGATTGAGTCTAACTACTCCAACTACCTTATTTATTAGTTGGTTGACGCCAACTACACTCTTAAAGAAGATGTGGTTGAAGATTGACTCCAAGTACTCCTATTAGCTCTTGCCTATATAAACATGCTAGCTCTCATATATTTATAATATGGGAGATATATTGTATATTTCTTACTTTTACATCTTTTTAATGCTATTTTTCTTCTAGCATTTTTATTTCTCTATTCGAGACTAACTCTATGTTGCTATTTTGATTTCGTATCATTTGCATTCATAATTTATATATATATTCTTTGTACTAATTTTTTAAGTTAATAATCTTTTTAGATTCTAACATGGTATCAAAATATTTTTATGTGCAAGAGTAGATTTTAGTTTCTATATTTGAGATATTTAGATAAGCTAATAAATCAATATTGAAGGTTTCAACAAGCCATAGCTTGTATAAGGTAACTAATTCAGCCTTTGTATGTCATTTTTTGGTTGTTGCAGTCATTTTTTGTAGTTAAAGGTATTTTGTTTACACTAGATCAACATCTTCTATACATTATTAAGAAAAATGTCTTTTAGGTTTTGTTCGCAGCATAGAAAAACTATCTGGGTATTTTTATGGTTTTGGATAAAATTTTTATATTTTACAAAATCAAACTAAAAAGGCTACAGTAATACTCCTCTTTGTTGGAAATTGCAGATTTGAAGGCAGTTCTCAAATGCTCCGTTCTTGCTCATACGAACTCTATTTTTCACAAAAAAAAAATTATTTTGGCTATTTTTTTGTGCTCTATGCACTACTAGAGATGTTTTTTGATTTTGATGTGGAGATTTTTCAGAAATTACAGATTCTTAGTCATGACATTGCATAGTTCTCATTTTAAAAAATTTAGAGGATCATAACTTTCTCATATGACTTTGTATCGACGTGATTATTTTTTTGAAAGTGCATGATTTTTCGAGTAGATTGCAGTGGTGCTATTTATTTCTTTGAGTACTATGTCAAATTTGTATTTTTAGCATATGCTCTTAGTGAAGATTTAGTAATACATTGAAAATAAGACCACTTAGTATTTCTTGCTAGTGGTAGTTGTAAATGCACTAATATAGAATGTCAAATCATATTTTCTTGATGAAGTTTTTCAAATTAAGTGAAAAGTGGGTTGTTAGACTAAATGGTTATCTTTCATTTTATTCTTGACTTAAATTTACTTAAGTGAACTTATTTTATTAAGAAGAATTATTCTTTTTTTATATATTATTAGAAGATATTATTGGGTCATACTTTGACTCCAACTATTTTATTTGGTAGTTGGTTGACTCCAACTACTCCTAAGATGTGGTTGAACCTAACTATTACAACTATATTATTTATTAGTTAGTTGACTCTAACTACTCTTTTAGAGAGGATGTGATTGAAGGTTGACTCCAACTACTCCTACTAGCTCTTGCTTATATAAACATGCTAACTCTCATGTATTTGTATAATGAGAGATATATTGTATATCTCTTATTTTTACTTCTTCGTAATATTATTTTTCTTATATCATTTATATTAATATCTTTGAAACTAACTCTATGTTTCTATTTTTATTTCGTATCATTTGCATTCATAGTTTAGATATATATATTTCTTACACTAGTTTTTTGAGTTAATAATATTTACAGATTCTAACATCGTATTAGAGCATTTTTATGTGCAAAAGTAGATTTTAGTTTGCATATTTGAAAGATTTAGAGGGGCTAATAAATCAATATTACAAGTTCTAGCAAGCCATAACTTGTCTTATATAAATGATTCAGCCTTTGCATATCACTTTTTAGTTGTTGGAGTCATTTTTTGTAGCTAAGACGTCTTGTTTATAGTAGATCAACATATTTTATACATTATCAAGAAAAACGTCTTTTAGATTTTGTTTGCAGTACAAAAAAATCATCTGAGATTCTTTATGTTTTTGCATAAAGTTTGTATATTTTGAAAAATTGAACTCAGAAAGCTACATCAATACCCCTCTTCATTGGCAATTGTAGATTTGAAGACAGATTTTAAATGCTCCATTTTTTGCTCATACTCACTTTGTTTCTCAATATTTATTTATTTATTTTTAGCTATTGGTTTATGTTCTATGCACTAGTGCAGATATTTTTTTAATTTTGATGCAAATATTTTTTAGAAATTACAGATTCTCAATCGTGACATTGTGTAGTTCTGAATTTGGTAACTTCGGAAAATCCTAACTTTTTCATATGACCTCGTATTGAGATGATTCTTTTTTTAAAAGTGCATGATTTTTTAGTAGATTCCAGTGGTGTTATTTTTCTTTGAATATTATGTCAAATTTATATTTTCAACATATGCTCTTTGTGAAGGTTTTGTAATGCATTAAAAATAAAACCACTTATTATTTCTTGCTAGTGGTAGTTGTAACTGCAATAATATAGAGTTCCAAATCATATTTTCTTGTGGGGGTTATTCAAATCGAGTGAAAAATGAGTTGTGTTAGAGTAAATGATTATTTTTTATTTCACTCTTGACTTAAGTTTACTTAGGTAAACTTATTTTATTTAAATTAATTATTCTTTTTTTAGATGTTATTAGAAGATATTCTTGGGTCACATTTTGACTCCAACTACTCGTAAGATATGGTTGAGTCAATTTACTCCAACTACTTTTTTTGGTAGTTAGTTGACTTCAACTAATCTTAAGATGTGGTTGAGTCCAACTAATCCAATTACCTTATTTATCAGTTGGTTGACTCTAACTACTTTTCTAGAGAGGATGTGGTTAAAGTTTAACTCCAACTACTCTTATTAGCTCTTGCCTATGTAAACGAGCTAGCTCTCATGTATTTGTAATATGTGACATATATTATATATCTCTTAGTTTTGCATCCTCTTAATGATATTTTATTTTTAACACTTGCATTTATATTTTGGAGACAAACTCTATGTTGCTATTTTGATTTTGTATCATTTGCATTCATAGTTTAAATATCTATTCTTTGCATTAGTTTTCAGGGTTAATAATCTTTTCAAATTCTAACATGGTATCAGAGCATTTCTATATGTAAGAGTAGATTTTAGTTTTCATATTTGAGAGATTTAAAGGGGCTAATAAGTTAATTTTGAAGTTTTCAACAAGCAATAACTTATTTTAGGTGACTGATTCATCTTTTGCATGTCATTTTTTGGTTGAGTCATTTTTATAGTTAAAGGCGTCTTGTTTACACTAGATCAACATATTCTATATATTATAAAAATAAAAAAAAATTAAGTTTTGTTCGCAGCACAGAAAAACCATCTGGGCATTTTTAAGTTTTTACATAAAATTTGTATATTTTGCAAAATCAAACTCAAAAAACTACAGCAATACCCCTCTTTGTTGGATGTTATAGATTTGAAGACAGTTTTCAAATGCTTCATTTTTGCTCATACGAAACCCGTTTCTCATGAATTATTTTTTAATTTGGCTATTTTTTTGTGATCTATGTACTAATGCAGACATTTTTTTATTTTGATGCAGATATTTTTTACAAATTGTGAATTTTCAATCGTGACATTACATAGTTCTCATTTTGAGAATTTCGGAAGATCATAACTTTTTCATACAACCTCGTATCTAAAATATATATTTTTTTAAAGTGCATAATTTTTCGAGTAGATTGTAATGGTGCTGTTTATTTCTTTTCAGTATTATGCCAAATTTATATTTTGATCATATGCTCTTTGTGAGGGTTTTGTAATGCATTAAAATGAAGACCACTTAATATTTCTTGCTAGTGGTAGTTGTAAATGCGCTAATATATGGTGGCAAATCATATTTTCTAAGGGGTTCTTCAAATTGAGTGAAAATGGGTGGTGTCAAACTAAATGGTTATTTTCTGTCGCTCTTGATTTAAATTTACTTAGCTTAACTTATTTTATTATGATGAATTATTTTTTTTTTACATATTATTAGACCATATTGTTGGGTCATACTTTGAGTCTAACTACTCCTAAGATGTGGTTGAGTCCAACTACTCAAATTACCTTATTTATTAGGTAGTTGACTCTAACTACACTTTTAGAAAGGATGTGGTTGAAGGTTGATTCCAAGTACTCCTATTAGCTCTTGCTTATATAAACATGCTAGCTCTCATGTATCTGTAATATGGGAGATATATTATGTATCTCTTATTTTTACATCCTCTTAATACTATTTTGCTTCTAGCATTTTCATTTATCTTTTCGAGACTAACTCTATGTTGTTATTTTAATTTCGTATCATTTGCATTCATAGTTTATATATATATTATTTGCACTAGTTTTCTAGGTTAATAATCTTTTCAGATTCTAACATGGTATCAAAATATTTCTATGTGCAAAAGTAGATTTTAGTTTCCATATTTGAGATATTTAGATAGGCTAATAAATCAATATTGAAGGTTCCAACAAGTCATAGCTTGTATAAGGTAATTGATTCAACCTTTGCATGTCATTTTTTGTAGCTAAAGACATTTTATTTATACTAGATCAACATCTTCTATACATTATTAAGAAAAATGCCTTCAAGATTTTGTTCATAGCACAGAAAAACCATCTAGGTATTTTTATAGTTTAAGATAAAGTTTTTATATTTTGCAAAATTGAACTGAAAAAGCTACAGTAATACACCTTTTCATTGGAAGTTGCAGATTTGAAGGCAATTTTCAAATGCTTCGTTCTTGCTCATACGAATTTTATTTCTCACAAAAAAAAAATTATTTTGGCTATTTTTTTGTGCTCTATGCACTACTACAGATGTTTTTTTTTATTTTGATGCAAAGATATTTTAAAAATTACAGATTTTCAATCGTGACATTGCATAGTTCTCATTTTAAAAATTCGGAAGATGATAACTTTTTCATACAACTTTGTATCGACGTGATTCTTTTTTTAAAAGTCCATGATTCTTTGAGTATATTGCAGTAGTGCTATTTATTTCTTTGAGTACTATGTCAAATTTATATTTTTAGCATATGTTCTTAGTGAAGATTTAGTAATGCATTGAAAATAAGATCACTTAATATTTCTTGCTAGTGATAGTTGTAAATGCACTAATATAGAGTGCCAAAACATATTTTCTTGATAAAGTTTTTCAAATTGAGTGAAAAGTGGGGTGTTAGAGTAAATGGTTATTTTCTTTTTTACTCTTGACTTAAGTTTATTTAAGTGAACTTATTTTATTAGGATGAATATTCTTTTTTTATATATTATTAGAGGATATTGTTGGGTCATACTTTAAGTCTAACTACTCTTAAAATGTGGTTGAGTCAATTTACTCTAACTACTTTATTTGGTAGTTGGTTGACTCTAACTACTCTTAAGATGTGGTTGAGCTCAACTACTACAACTACTTTATTTATTAGTTGGTTGACTCTAACTACTATTTTAGAGAGGATGTGGTTGAAGGTTGAATCCAACTACTTCTACTAGCTCTTACTTATATAAACATGCTAACTCTCATGTATTTGTATAATGAGAGATATATTGTATATCTTTTGCTTTTGCTTCCTCGTAATGTTATTTTTCTTATATCATTTGCATTACTCTCTTAAAAACTAACTTTATGTTGCTATTTTTATTTCGTATCATTTGCATTCATAGTTTAGAGATATATATTCTTTACAATAGTTTTATGAGTTAATAAGCTTCACAGATTCTAACATGGTATCAAAGCATTTCTATGTGCAAAAGTAGATTTTAGTTTGCATATTTGAAAGATTTAGAGGGGCTAATAAATCAATATTGCAAATTTCAACAAGCCATAACTTGTCTTAGGTAACTGATTTCAGCATTTGTAAGTCATTTTTTAGTTGTTGGGGTCATTTTTTGTAGCTAAGACATCTTGTTTACAATAGACCAACATGTTTTATACATTATCAAAAAAAATATTTTCTAGATTTTGTTCACAGTAGAGAAAAACCATCTGGGTTTCTTCATATTTTTGCATAAAGTTTGAATATTTTGAAAATTTGAACTCAGAAAGCTACAACAATACCCCTCTCCATTGGTAGTTGCAAATTTTAAGGCAGATTTTAAATGCTCAGTTTTTGCTCATACGAACTTTGTTTCTCACCATTTTTATTTTTTTTAGCTATTTTTTGGTGCTTTATGTGCTAGTGCAGGCATTTTTTTTATTTTGATGCAAATATTTTTAAAAAATTGTAGATTCTCGGCCATGACATTGTATAGTTCTTAGTTTGGTAACTTTGGAAGATCCTAACTTTCTCATACGACCTCGTATCAAGATGATTATTTTTTTAAAAGTGCATGTTTTTTTGAGTAGATTATAGTAGTGTTATTTATTTCTCTAAATATTATGTCAAATTTGTATTTTCAACATATGCTCTTTGTGAAGGTTTTGTAATGCATTGAAAATAAAACCACTTAGTATTTCTTGCTAGTGGTAGTTGTAAATGCACTAATATAAAGTGCCAAATCATATTTTCTTATGGGGTTTATTCAAATTGAGTGAAAAAAAAGTTGTGTTGGAGTAATGGTTATTTTCTATTTCACTCGACTTAAGTTTAACTAGGTGAACTTATTTTATTAAAATTAATTATTCTTTTTTTGGATATTATTAGAAGATATTGTTGGATCACATTTTGACTCCAACTACTCCTAAGATGTGGTTGAGTCAATTTATTCCAACTACTTTATTTGTTAGTTGGTTGACTCCAATTACTCCTAAGATGTGGTTGAGTCAATTTATTCCAACTACTTTATTTGTTAGTTGGTTGACTCCAATTACTCCTAAGATGTGGTTAAGTCCAACTAATCCAATTACCTTATTTATCAGTTAGTTGACTCTAATTACTTTTTTGGAGATGATGTGGTTAAAATTTAACTCCATATACTCCTACTAGCTCTTGCCTATATAAACGGGCTAGCTCTCATGTATTTGTAATATGTGAGATATATTGTATATCTCTTAGTTTTGCGCCTCTAATGCTATTTTACTTCTAGAACTTATATTTATTTTTTAGAGACAAACTCTATGTTGCTATTTTGATTTCGTATCATTTGCATTCATATTTTAAATATATATTCTTTGCATTAGTTTTCAAGGTTAATAATCTTTTTAGATTCTAATATGGTATCAAAGCATTTTTATGTGCAAGAGTAGATTTTAATTTTCATATTTGAGAGATTTAGAGGGCCTAATAAATCAATATTGAAAGTTTCAGCAAACAATAGCTTACTTTAGGTAACTAATTTATCCTTTGCATGTGATTTTTTGTTTGTAGGGTCATTTTTGTAGCTAAAGGCATCTTGTTTACACTAGATTAATATATTTTATACATTATAAAAATAGAAAAACATCTTCTTAGTTTTGTTCGCAACACAGAAAAACCATCTGGGTATCTTTAAATTTTTGCATAAAGTTTGTATATTTTGCAAAATCAAACTCAGAAAACTACAAAAATACCCCTCTTTGTTGAATGTTGCAGATTTGAAAGCAGTTTTCAAATGCTTTGTTTTTGCTCATACGAAATCCATTTCTCATGAATTTTTTTTTAATTTGGCTATTTTTTAATGCTTTATACACTAGTGTAGATGTTTTTTGATTTTGATGCAGATATTTTTTAGAAATTGTAGATTTTCATTCGTGACATTGCATAGTTCTCATTTTAGAAATTTCGGAGGATCATAACTTTCTCATATGACCTCGTATCCAAATAATTTTTTTTTTGAAAGTGAATGATTTTTTGAGTAGATTATAGTGGTGTTGTTTATTTCTTTGAGTATTATGCCAAATTTATATTTTCAGCATATGCTCTTTGTGAGGGTTTTGAAATGCATTGAAATTAAGACCACTTAGTATTTCTTGCTAGATGTAGTTGTAAATGCACTATAGTGTCAAATCATATTTTTTTGAGGGTTATTCAAATTAAGTGAAAATTGTTGGTGTTAGAGTAAATGGTTATCTTCTATGTCACTTTTGATTTAAATTTACTTAAGTGGACTTATTTTATTATGATGAATTTTGTTTTTTAGATATTATTAGAGGATATTGTTGGGTCATACTTTGAGTCTAACTACTCCTAAGATGTGGTAGAGTCCAACTACTACAATTTTCTTATTTATTAGTTTACTAGTACAAAAACAACAATATATGACCAAATAAACTACCAAAAATTGTAGATAAATGACCAATTTTGGTCATGTGACCAGTGGTAGTTTATTGCCGATCATTTATTTTACAACCAAATTTATGACTAAACTATTTTAGTCATTTATTTGGTCATTGATTTGGTCATATATTTAGTCATTTATTTGGTCATTTATTTGGTCATTTATTTAGTCATTTATTTGATCATTTATTTGGTCATTTATTTGATCATTTATTTAGTCATTAATTTAATTATATATTTAATCATATTAAGGCACGATGGAATCGAACCATCATCCTCCTACTTGTAAAGTAGGCGCTCTTCCATTGAGCTAGTACCCTTTAAAGAATAATCATACCATGTATACTAGTACTTTCCATTAAACATGATTTCAAGTTTTTCCATCTATAGTTCAAGGGTAGCAAAGCTTAAGGGGAGGATGACTAGTGATACTTTAAATTCAATGGTGAAGTTATTCAATGTGCAATATAAGAATGAAGTGAATGATGCACACTTGAGCATAGCAATAAGGTAAAAAGATAACCTTGTTCAATAAAAACTTATTAGTTAAGATTAAATATTTCATTCTAAACTCCCAATAGATGGTAAAAAATATTGCCCATTATTGAATATTGAATTTTTTAGACAAATTTTAGACAAATATGGTTATTATATTGTTGATCTGTTGAAAGGTGAATTTATATTGTTGAAAAATCATTGGTGTTATTCTTAAAGAATGTGGAGATCCTTCATAGCATTGGAGTGTACCTAAATGAATAGAAAGAAGATCAATATAAGAAGTGTATATGGAGAATCACACTCGTTACTCTTGATCATATGGAGAAAATTACTCTTGCCTCCTTTGAGAGACCCAAGTGAAACAAGGGTGAGTTGTTATCTATTCACGGAAAGAGAATTCTTGCAATAATAAATGCATTTGCTAAATTAGTATCTAGTTTGTCTCAGATTCATTGAAATGAATGACATAATAGCTTGACACACTTTCTGTTACAAAGTAATCACAATGAGCAACAACCTAAGTGGGTGAGAGCATTCCAAGCATATCATGTTGACATAGCTAGCATCCCATTCAATTGCAGTGGGATTTAGAAACAATGTTATACCTCTGTGCAAGGGGCACATTCTCCACCACAACAATGCCACTTGTAGAAATGATGCCCACAGTCACGTAATTGTTGGCATTTTCTTTGACAAATTAAATCTTCATAACAAGGAACCTATTCATAAATTTGTCAGGTAATTAATCATCAATCAATTAGGTTTAATGGGCTCCATTGCACAGGCAAAATACCAAATATAACCAAGTGAACTTAAGTATGGTTCTAAGAAATTTCTTATATGGTAGACGAATCTAGCTTGAGGAATTTTAGGTGCCATTTAGAAATAATAATTGAAAAGATATTGCATGTAATATTATATTGCTTGACAATTATAAACATGCCAATAGTGACAATCTCCCATAACATGGTTGCACATCGTAACTGCCAATCATAATTATATTGTACTTGTGGAGAAAGCTCCACCAAGCCAATCCAGGTTCCTATGGATTTAATTTGATTTAAACTCAATTAGGTATACATCAAAATAAGTAATCCACTACATAAGTAAATAGGGGCTCATATATAACACATGCAAATTTTAGTCTTCAAAATGAAGATAATTATTTCAATTCATTATTAAAATACAGCTTGCAAACCTCAAGCTCTCTAATTCCCAAACTCATTCTTGCAACTTTCAAAAAATATATATTAAAATAGCACCAAATTAATATTCAAATCTTGAATATGAGGGATATTGGACACATAATACAGAATTTTAATTTGGTATTCTATAGAGACTGACTTTAGATTATTTTATAGAAATAGGAAATTCCAAACAAATGTTAGCTCGTAATTCTCAAGCAAAAGATTTCCCATTTTACAATCATTTATATTTTAAATGACCATAGTTTTCATTGTTCCAATCCTCTAAATTTAAAATATCTCTAACATTACTATGAAGATAACATACAACAAACTGATCATTAAATCCCTAGCATCTTCAATCAAATATGCCAGTAATTAAAATGCCCTAATGACATGGAAAAAACCATATAATCAAACCAAAAAAGGAAAATGTAAAATTCATATAATTAAAAGACAGCAAGCTAAACCAACTAAATCAGGACAAAAACATGCAATTTAAATACATAGTTCAAGGTTAAAAAGACCTGTCCTAGCAGCTCCGCTACTACTGTGCTGACTTTCTCTTGAGTAGACTGTAATGAAAATCTTTTTTGAGTTGATTCAGACATAATGGGCTTTTGAGCTATAGTAGCCTTTGAGGGAATCATCCATAACAGCTACCACAATGCTTGTAGAGGCAAACAATCAACTTTCTTCAATAAAATCTCAATGAGAAATACAGTGATAAGATAGTCTTATGGATAGTAGAGTATAGCAAAGCACATCCACTGGAAAAGGAAGAATGAACAACCCAAATGCAATGAAGGATTGTAATAAGACAAAGGCACTTTTTTATTAAAATGAAAAGGTATACAAGCATGAAGTAGCATAGTATATAACTATCTAAAAATGAGGGTCAGTGTCATTTATGATAGTGTTAGATAGAGGCATTTCACAAAATGTCAAAGGATAATGACCATCAAAAAAAATGAAATCCAAAAAATGATGAGATACAATGATGAGATTAGTATCTAGATCGAAAAAATTTGATTAAAGACTATGACACACTTAGTGGAGTGTTAAGCCTTAGAGGGAATTGTAAAATTATGGCAGTGTTGTTAGTGAATAATACCATAAGAGAGGTGCCTAAAAATAAACAAAAGTTTACTGTATTTAAGTAGCTAGGCCAGACTAAAATTGCACTTGGCATGAATAAAGAGTAAGTGAACTGTGTCAAGCTAATTAAGGGTGGCAGGAAGGTCACAAAATCATGCTAAAAAATGAAGCAAGTAGTAGAAACTTAAGTTATGTGTGGCCTACAGCGAGAAGATAATTTTAATAACATGACGCACCTTTCTTAAGTGGCATAGCCAGTCTAAAGTTCCAATCAAAGTGGCAAGAGTAACCCAAAACCATGCCAACAAAGAAGAATTTCATCTTGTCACACTTTTTAGTGGATGAGCTAGTGAAAACAATCAATTCAAGAGGCTTTCATTAGGTGAAAATGCAACTAGCATAAGAACAAGTTAAAGTAGATACTAAGTTGCACCTTTTAGGTGACATAACCAATCCAAAAGCATGATTTAAGTGGTCAAGTGGTTGGAAATCCATGACCAATTAAGAATAATTCCAAGACAAAAGTAAGTCACACCTTTTATGTTGGCCATACCAAAGATGAATTTTTATTTAAGTGGCTAAGTGGATGTAAAGTCATGATCAACATGTACAAGTGCAAGTTTCTAGTGGAATGTTGCACTTCATCCCTAGCATTGGCAGTGCCACTCTAGAAATACAACCCAACTAGCAATGAAGGTGAAAAAACATGAAAAAGTTAAAAGGCACTTAAAATTTTAAAACACTTAAGTCATTCCACACTTTCTCAATGGAAAAGCCACTCTAAAATGGTGAAAATGCTAGGGATGGTGGTAGAAAAGAAGAACCAGCTAAAAGCAAGTCTTAAGAGTTAAAACAAACCTTAAAATTGCACATTTCACAGAAATGCCAATAAAGAAAGGCAACTAAGGTGACAACGGTGGAAAAAAAACACAACTAGGTGAGTAAGTCATCTAAAAACCACATCAACATCAAAGATGGTTTCAAAGGAAAAAGTGCCCAGTCATGAATAGCCCTTCACCTAGGCAACTTGATCAAGGGGAAAGTAAGCATTTTACATTAATAAAGCAACACATAGCCATTAATTGAATTAAGTGCCTAGATTAAAGAAAGAAAGAAAATCTTAAAGAAAAGAAAAGCCCATCTAAAACCACTTATAGGGTTTATTGATTCTTTTTAGAAAGCTAGAGATGTGGCTAATTTAAAAGCAACTTTGATAGACTATTTTATTAATTTTCCCTAGAAGCTTCTCTTAAAGAACTTATAAATAAGTGTCTTAGGCACATATAAAAGACAATAAGAGTTTGTGCCAGGCTTATAACTTAGAAGCTTTCAATCAAATTAAAAAGCTAGTTTGTTGCTAAGTTGCTGATTCTGGTATAGATGTGGGCATGGGAATAGGAACCTGATACAGTATTACAAGCAATTTTTTCCCGCTTGGGTATGGGTGTAGAATACACACAAAAAAAAACACATACATGTACATATGATATACATATACAAATACAAATATATTAAGTTAAAAAATATAAATCATAAAGAACAGTGACACTCATAATTGCCAAAAAGAAAATATTTAGATACCTCATATTCATTATTTGTAAAAATGAAAATACTCAAGCCTCAAAATGTCATTACACAATGAAGATTCAAATTCCAATCGATATTTGATATTCATATTCTTCTTCATCAGAAGCATTGAGGTCAATATCAACATTTGGTTCAGTTTCATTTGAACCACAATCAATTGGATAGCCACTCCCAGTAGCTCTATCAAGTGTAGAAGCTGGTTTAATTTCATTTTTCAAACATTTGACAAAATGCCAAATCATAAACAAATCAAGGAAGGTGATTTCATAAAAACATAAAAAAAATAGCTGAAATCAATCCCATTAATGCTGATATAAAGTTTACTAACCCCGTGTACACAGGTATAGCTAACAAATGCAATTGAAATGATATTTAATTGCTTGATTGCTGGCATATTCTGATATAAAATGCTGTCTCAAAGTTATTAAG
This sequence comes from Chamaecyparis obtusa, assembly GCA_027943335.1. Taxonomy (NCBI): domain Eukaryota; kingdom Viridiplantae; phylum Streptophyta; class Pinopsida; order Cupressales; family Cupressaceae; genus Chamaecyparis; species Chamaecyparis obtusa. Next base: position 162,774 of record BSBK01004544.1, on the reverse strand, counting down.
AGTGAAATTGAGGTTTTAATTTATGAAACAATGCTTGTGTATGACCCTTAGTACTCCCTGGGTGCCTAGGTTCACTGTGGTTCCTTCAAAGCAAACCCTAGCACCTAGGAAGGACCCAAGTTGTACCCAGGGCCATGCCCATATGGTCGTACCCAGACCCAGGCTTGGGTTGCAATACACGGTAACATAGGTTTATTGTATTATAGTGGTGAGAGTTTGTGATCAATAAAAAAGGTGTTTAACTTTGCATGGCATCGATCTTCTATCCTCCAAAGTAGCTTTTCATGCTTCTAGATTATTTACATCATTCATTGTTATCATTGATATTGTTTCCATATCTGAAATCCAATACTTTAGGTTAAAATGAATTTGTTCAGCTCTACTTCGATCATTTGGATAATATTGTTGATGTCTTCCATAAAAAGAAAAACTCATGGTAAGATAGAGTACCTCCAACTTTGTGTTCCTAACTCTAGGATAAAAAAGATAGGTTTAGATTGTTTTTCAATATTTTATTTGTGTAAAACCCCTAGAAGATAAATTGTAGCATGCATAAGTAGCAATCTAGTTTTCATGGTCATGTTTTAGGATTTGATTGAATAGGTAGCTTCCCCTACTAATTGGAGAGAGGGTTCCTCACATTGTTTTTTTTTTTTGGTCTCATATCAGCAACTTCTGAGAGCTTCCAAGGTAAGTTATTAACTGAGTAGTTAGTTAACTCATGCTTGAATCATGTCACAAAGATTGTGAATTGTGAGAACCCCACTTTGGAGTTAACCTGAACTAGTCTCTAAGTCAAGTCACTGTAATGTTCAATATTAGTATGACTGTAAACCATTTTATATATAGACCAAAAATGATTAAATTGTATTGTGGTTCAAGGAGAGGAAAGGTCACTGTTGACAATCTAATGCAGGCCTGACTGTAACAGTGCAAGAATAAGGCTTTGTTCACCACGAGAATAGAAGGTTATGGCCGTGGGATCCTAAGAAGGTGTATTGGGGAGAGTTTATGACCTTTTGAATGTCTTGATAGTGGAAGATAGCCAAAGGAGAGGGTCAAATTAAAGTGTTTGCAGAGGTATACCTTGACTGTAAATGCATGGCAGCAAGTGGGTAGTTTGTGTTTTATTTATTCTAAGATGCATTTAATGGATCAAATGAAGGTGATATGTCAGTGAAAAAAGTCTTGGAATGTAGTATAAGTTTTCTTAAGCCTTAGTGAAGAAGGTAATAGGACAGATAATGCATAGGAGTGACTATCCTTTAGTGTTAGAGAAGTGTCCAGAATTAACCAGTTTGAAATATTAATGGTTGAAGGGTAAAATGGCATCATAGGATCCTAAATTTTTTTTTGATAGTACATCTTAGGGTTACCTACAACTTTAATTTTTTCCAGAAAAATTCATCTTTCCATCTTAAGGGTCAAATTGATCAAGTTCAGTAAACTGTCCTGGTTGGAGGGACACTAGCCTTGGTTGGGTTTTGATCATTTGGGTGTTCAAGGTCAATAAAAGGGTGAGTTCAAAAAAATCTTTTGGGTTATTTAGGGTAGGTTGAAATCCTTTAAGGTGTTGAAGTTGTCATATTTGACAAAACAAAACCAAGATTATTAGTGTTTGATTCAATCCTGACCTTTTCCAACATCTTCCCCGATTGCATCAAAATGGAAGCTTTGAAATAGGATATGGTCATCCATCAAAACTACAGACAACCAATGGAAACATCCTTGAGAAAAATGTGGTCTCATGGATTGTAATGATTGCAAGATATGCATAGATTGGATTTATTGAAAAGGCTTTAGATATTCAAAAGAAAATGCAAGCAGGTGTAAAGCCTAACTCAACAACTTTTTCCAGCATCCTACATGTCCACGATAAAATGGGAGCCTCAGAATATGGTATGCATATGCATCAAATCATAAAGGTATGGGGATTTTTGTTAGATATTATAGTTAGAGAAGATATAGTAGACATGCATGTAATATGTGGAATCGTAGAAAAAGGAGCTGAATTGTTTGGCAGAATCCCTCAATGATATTCCATCTCAAAGAATGAAATGATTGTTGGAAGTGCAAAAAAAGGATTTTGCAATGAAGCTCTCAAAATGCTTTAAATTGATGAAGCACTATAGAACACATCCTAACATGATAAGCTTTGTTTTTGCTTTGGGTGCACATAGCCATAAAGGTTTAGTGGATGTGTAATACCCACCCGTAGGATGCTTTTTAGTTTGCTTTATGTTTCAGATGTATGACCGAATTCTTTTAGGTCACTTTCCATGTGATCGATTATTGTTTCATTAATGATGATTATGGATTATTAGTATATGCTTTCCAAGTGTATGCGTAGATTAGATGATGATGCTTCATGATGTTAGATTTCATGTTTTATATTGATTACAACGTACTTACCCCATACTTGCATGTGTATGGTGATTATGTGTCTGTATCTATTTGATGTGTTTGTGTGGTAGAGGGCGGAGGCGTAGTTACTTGCATAGTCGAGATCCACACGTCCGACCGTACCCTATCATTGTCTGTTATATATTGTATGTACATGCTTTGTCTTTTGATGACAGGTTCGCAGGTACAGGGCATCGTCTTCCCTGAATTGGCAGGTGTGAGCGTGCCCACAAACATTCATCTCGATGGTAAAGAGGGGAGATAATTCACAGACCCAAACCCTAACCCTAGCCAATTGTCCTAGAATTGGACAAATACCAGTATGACTACCTTACCCGAATTCACCTGGTTGGTATGAATTCGTGGATCCCATTCTTGAGTTTGTGCATGCGTTTTCAATTTGCTTGGTTTATTGTGCTTGAATTTGATTGTGCTTGATTCAATGGATTTATGATTATTCAGGTGATTTTATATGTTTATTTATGTTAGGACTATAGTTGAAATTAATGATTTAATTATTTTCCTATGTGTAATTTAGAATATTGTCCAAAGTCAATTATTTGATTAAATAGAATTAATTGATTATTTAATTGAAGTTGGATTTAATTATGTTTGAATGTATAATTAAATAATTGAATATTTTAATGCATGCTTTAGGATGTATTAAATATTTAATTTATTTAATCTAGGTTTTAATTATTAACATGTGCTCAAATAGAATATATTTAGAATTATGCTTGTTTATATTATTAAGTAATTAAATAATTAATTGCATGAGTTTGTGATGCATTGATTATTTAATTTATTTAATAATTGAATTTAAATTAAAACATGTGCAAAATAGGAAAGGGAATTGTTCTCAAAAAGTTAACAACTAGTTTTAGAAAGTTAAGTTGAGTTGTGCATATAAATGATATTTTAAATTAATTAATTGTAATTTCTTTCAATTTTGGAGTTTGAGTTGTATTAGGAGTTGTCTTATGAGTCACTTTTCTGATTGGAGTTGAACTCTGAGTTATCTGTTGAGTTGTCTTCTGTGATTGCTTGGATGTTGGAATTGAATTCCTATTAGGGGAATTTTACTTTCATTTTTGGGAAGATAGGTTTTGAAGAGGAATTTTGGAGAAGGCTTGTGTGTTTGGCATTTTGAAGAATTGTGGAATGTTGTGGCTGCATGTTGAATTGAATTTCTCTGTGCTTCTGGATTGGACACCTGGTTGCAAATTAGTTTTCAAATCTACAGGTTGTGTTTGAATTTGGAGAGAATTTGGTTCTCATATCTACAAGGGTTTCCATTTTAAATCCGTTTCTGGCATTGGATCTAAGGTAGGCATTGTATTTTGTCTGTTATCTCTATTTTCATATGTATTTGTCTTTCTGTACTTTTATAGTTTTCTATTTGGTAGATCTATGTATTTGATAGATCTGGGTATTTAGAAAACCCTTATGTAGTTAATTCATGTATTTTATTATTACTTGGCATTGTAGTGTTACTCTGGCAAAATTTCATTGAATAAGTCTTTATGGTTCTCCTACAAATTGAAATATTAAATCTGTTCTATAGTATGACTATAGGGAATGATGAAATAAATTTCTATTGAAAGAAAACCCAATTTTAGTAAAAATACATATTCTGGTTAAATTTTATGCTTGCTGGTAAAATAGATACAGTCTATAAAATATTATACTTCACATGTGAAAGTTTGAGGAAAAAGATAACAAAAATAGAAGTAAATAAAATGCATTTAAGTTTTGGAAATGGTTATGGAATATTCCTACATGAAATGTCATGCCATTGGTTTTAAAATGTGTATATGTGATGGCTTGGAAAAGCACACTTAGATTTTAAAATATATATATATATATATATACACATTCCTGTTTAAAGGAAAAAAATGCATTAGCATTATAAAAGAAAATACTTTAAGTAAAAATAAATATATATATTTATCATGTTTTTATGGCTTTTGTTTTATTAAGCAAATCTTTCAAAAATATATCATAAAAAAAATTGCATTGAAAAAATATTGTTTTGAGAATCTTTATGTATTTACAGGAAATAATGTTAAAAAAAAATAATATTTAAAAAAAAAATATATTGTGGTGGGCGGGGACCACCTGTCCCCTACCCATCCACCTCACAGCACCCAGGGTACCGTGAGTAGTCCCAAAGGACTGTCACGGCAGGCCTGGGTGCTGCCGTGCGCAGTCCCCAAAGGACTGCAGCGGCAGTACTAGGTACTACCGTGGGGAAAGGTGCCGCGGGCCCCCCCCAATGTGTATTGTATTTAATTAATTTAAAATTGATTTAAGTGTTTTTACTTTTTGTAGTAGTATTAAATTAGTTATTTAAATTATGTTAGTTTAATTTCTTTTTAATTAATTTAATTAATTAATTAATTTTATTTTTTTTATTAAATTAAATTAGTTATATTGAATTTATGATTTATTAAAAATATGTGTTGAAATATAATTTTATTTAATTTCTATGATAACTTATTTATATTAAAGTTTAGTATAAATTACTTTGATTCTTGTTTTGTTAATTTAGTTTATGATTGATTTATATCATAATTGTCTTATTATAAATAATAAGAATTCATTACTTAAGATAAATTTGAAATTAGATTATCTTATATTATTACTATATTAGTGAGACGTTTAGATTATTTTACAATAAGTTGTTAAATGTTTATGTATATACTGAAATTGGACAAATTTTCTATTGAATTCCTAGATCGTCATTAGGGAATATTGTTTTTTATTAATGACTGTAATATGTTGGTTATGTCATGATTATTTTATCATTATTAAGTGACCTATATTCTGTTTGAATCATGTTCACTGTGATGTTTTGGTTATTGTATTCCATTCTTAGTTATGTAAATTGTGAATGTTGGCTTCTTGTTTCTGATCTACATTCTTGTACTTATTGTGGTTTCGGATTAGATTAACCTAGGGGGAAACAGAGGCAGGGTTATGCGTCAGTTGAATTATTTTTCAGCAACATGTTCATTGTGTGTGCTTATTTTGTTTATCACCTATGCTTCAATCTTATGGGCTCTTTTTTTATTATTACCTATTTATGGTATCTGTATAATCATTTGGGTTTCTATGTGTGAAACTGCATCTAGGATTGCCTGGTTGTGTGCTTGTTGGGTACTTATATGATTATGAGCCTAGGGGAGATTGATTAAGTGCATCTTAGGGGAGTGGCTTGCAATAGGGGCCGGGACTCGAAGTGGTCAGCACCTGGGTAACCTATTGTAGGTTATGTAATTAAGTGATAACATAGTAATTAAAAGTTTATAGATCATTAAGAAGATAATTTAGAGTATAGTTATGATTAGAATTCCTCATATCTGAGAGAGTATTCTAATCCCACATGGATCATTTTGAGGGTCCGGGGCCCAGAGTGGTCAGTTCCAGGGTAACTCAATGCTTGAGGGTCTGGGGTCCAGAGTGACCAATCCAGGGTAACTCAAGTAGTTAGACATGTGATGACACTCCCATAGCATGTAGCTTAAGTCATCTCCTGAGTTTTTTGTTTATGCCTCTGGATTAGTGTGTATCACCTTTCACTTTATTATTGTGTACCTTGAGTAGAGAGCTTTTAGGATTCCTTGCTCAGTGGCTTTATCCCTGTTTGGTTTTGGTCATCTGATTGGGGTTTGTGGTTATCTCCTCAGCACGGTGGGGTAGACCTTTGTGGTTCTACATGGACGGGTGGTAGTGATTCTTTACCATTTGAGATTCGACGTCCTGGTGCTGGTATTGATACTTCTGCAGTTGGATGCTTTCTTGGTTCTTCATTGATTCTTCATTACCGGATTCTTTCATACCTTCATTTATGTAGTCCTATATTAGAGTATCGCATGTGATACCTAATATGGACATTGTACTTCTTTGTTAGTTTTATTATTACATACCCTGTGACATGTGCAGTGGATGTCAGTTTATTTATTATCATGGTTGTCCATGAGATTTGTAATATTGATGTAAGCTGTAATTGTATCATTTATGTTATGGAATCTTTTGTTATCTTCTTTAGTTGTTTTATTTGTTCTTAAGTAATTCTACGTCATGGGACCCTCGAGTTTTGTAATCTATGTTGAATGTTGTTCATGTGAGTAAATGGTAATTGCTTCCGCACTGTTGTTTATCTTGTATGTTAACTTTTAAAAAAATGTTCACCAAACTTAGTAGCAAGTTATAGGTTAACTTCTCTTGGGTTCCCTGGCGGGGCGTTACAGGATGAGGATTATACATCAATCACATGATTCACCCATATTGCATTAAATACATTATTGATCAGTAGGTTTTTATAGTGCCCATGTTGGCTATCTTGTAGACACCCTAAACCTCATTATTAAGATACCAACTAGATATATTATGGTTGTGTGAATGTATTTTCTTGGTGACTGTAGATCATATATGAATATAAATTGAGTTTTTCCAATAGTACTTTTATAGTGGATCCTAAAAATGCTGCACATTATGTGTTTCATTAAAACATTTATGTGAAAGTGGGTAGGTGTGTGAGATTCAAATAATAAGAAGATTGATGAAAGAGAAGAACTAAAAATATGCTTGGATGTAGTTGGATTCAAGGCCTTAAAATGGCACTTGGATTTTTGTGTAGGAGACAGATCACATTCACAAACATAGGAGATTTAAACCAATGCAACTACTAGCCAACACCTTAGACATTCCTATTTATAGTTTCTTTATTGTTTACTAGAGTGGCATACCCCTATGATGGGATTCCATTCCACAATAATACTCTCCTATTAGGTAGCTAAATGAAGCACACAAAACCTTTGCAAAGCCTTGGTTGAGACATTGAGAAGATTGAGACATTGACAAAGTGCACCTAACAAAAATAAGAAATTTCTTAGAAATAAGTACTTTTAATGAGCATGCAATTCCTCTTAATAGATTAAAGAGGATAAATGAATACCCAACATTATCTACCTGGATCATATAAATGACCTATACCTTAATTTAGTGAACTCCTACCAATTGATTAATTTGCATAATATTTCTATTAATGTCCTTAACACGCCAAAAATATGATGCAAAATATACTCAAGAAGAATGGGAACAAACCTTCCAATGGCAACAATAAAGCACATTGAGAAAAGGACACCAAAAAGAATCAGTATAAGCGTGTCACGCTTACGCTCTAAAGTACTTCTTTTAAAAGAAACTCTCATGCTATTCATCATAACCTACAACAATAAACTCACACAGAACCTAAAGTTTCAAAGAATAAATTGTTTGAAGACAACTACCAAATTTGAAATATCAATGTTTATATCAATTAAGTGAATAGATAAATTCTGAGTTCACTATCAAGATGGAAAATTTTTACCTTCGTTTCACATCCCAGGTGAAAATTACAACACCAACTAAGAACTCTGTGCTAGAAAGGTTGCATCCCTATCATGAGACATGAAAAATTCTCTGATTAAAATCAAGAAAATTCTACAATACATAATGCTTCCAGAATTTGCAATGCAAATGCAAGAAACTAGTATAAATATTTTCCAAGCATTCTTGTACTGCCCATCCCATATGATATTAAGGACATAAGAGAAATTGAAAGAAAAATCTAGAAACAATTTAGGCACATATGTTTGAGTTATATTTTAAATTGTATTAAGCACAACAAAGTGGGTCAAATATTAAGCAATTCATTTACATTGTTGAAGTTCCAAATTTTTAATATCCACAAGATTCAAATTTGAAAAAAAATAGAAACTATACATAAACAATTCAATAGTTGTTCTTAAGAAAGATGACATGAACTTGATGGTGTATTACAATTGCATTAATAAACAACCACATGAAAGTAAGACAATTCACAGAGTACACCATTCAATTTTAGTGAGCATAAAAAAGTGCACTAATTATGTATATGATTTATTTGAGCTGGACGAAATTGATCGCTTTTTCTTTCTGAACATGGGCACAAAAATGACCAATATCAAACCCGAGAGTGCTGAGCACCAACTCCAGCAGCAACTCCATTTGGTCCTCGGAAAACAATGGGCATGAAAATTTGGCATGCAGACATATAATTTGACTTGGCTGCAGAATTTATGATGTGATCAATATCCTGTGAATAATAAAACACTACTTTTAGTCAAGAAAAAGAAATTCATAAATGATAGACAATGCAAAATTAAAATCTGAGGTTTACAAAAACATATATGTTGTGATCATTACCGAAGAAATACAAAATATCAAGAATATCAACATAAATGAAGATGAAATATATAATGCCATAGATAGTGATAAAAGTGAATAAGTAATATGATACTTAAAATTATATATTCCTTTTCTCCAAAGGAAAAATATACATTTAAGCTAGGATATTCATTCAACTGTTTGATCAACAGGCATACTTTACCCAATAAACAATAAACAATATTGGATTACATTAGGTCTGCATGCATCTATTAACATGCATTTAAAGGCGTGCCTTGATTTGGAATGTGTTTTCCTTGGCAATGTTAGATACTTATTGAAATTAAAATACATGAAAGGGCTATAGATTGCACGGTTCTTAGGGGATCATCAATTCATCTTGAGGTCCTACTTGGTGAAATGATATTCAAGGCCTCTATTAATGATCGAAAAATAGATTCTCTAAGAGAGAAAAAATTTGAGAAAAATTGGTAGTTGATAATAAGGTGAGTTCAAAGATGTCAAAGAAATTATGTTTAAATGTCTTGAGGTCTTTATTCAAGAAAATGCAGTTTAGACCCCACTTAGCTTACATTTTAGACCACTGCCTGAAATGAGGCTGATCCAAATGAAAGATAAACTGATTTTAAAGAGCTCAGTTGCTCAGTGGTAAAGCACTCTAGCAGCAAATGAAAGATCCTAATCTAAAATTCAACTTATAACTAATCCCTAAAAAACCTAACAACTATAATCTAATAATTTTTACAGTAAATGAGTCTCACTTATTTCCAACAAAGTGCTTAAATTCTTAGGGTAATCTGGGCTGGCTCCCCACTTAACTTACATGTTAGATCATTATTGAAAATAAATTACACATACAAAAGAGACCAGACACTCCAACAATAGATGAAAGGTCTTAGATTCAAATCCTAATTGATCCATGAAAAACTCAACAATCACAATATATGTTAAATTGAAATGGAAAACAGGGCACTCACAAAGATTGTTGCTTTGATGTCAAGAGCATCATCAACCTTAGCCATCTCTAGAAGGGAATCAATGACATCCTTCACATTGGACTTATGAGTGCTCTTAACAGCAGCATGTTCATCAATCACATTCTGAACAAATCTGTCAAACAAATCATTTGCCTCCCACATCTTCTTCTTCACACCTTGCACATCGAGCCAGCCAAGGAGAGGAACAGAGTCTCCAATGTTAATTTCATTAATGGATTCAATCACCTTCTCCACCATATTAAAAATTTCTTTATTACACACTAATCCTTTTCTCCATGCTCAACAGAATATATGCTACCAGTCAGCATTTGCCAAATTAAAGTTCTTGCAAGTGAGATTAAAGCCTGGCTAACATTAACAACAACAGTTCCCTCTTTGCTCTGCTCCCAAACAGAATGTGTGGCTTTTGAAACCTCTTCCTCTCTAACACATCTGAATGACTCAAATATTTTGGCACTGAGCAACTGGGTCACCCATATCTTTTTTACATGCCTAAGTGATCTCCATATGGAGCAAGCGACATGGGCTTCTGATTATAAGCAAAATATGCAGCCATTGAAGGCCTTCTTGCAAAAGCTAAATCATGGGTTGTTAATAATTCTTTGGCCATCTCTGAAGAAGAGACAATGAGTGTAGGAAAAGATCCCAATCTCAAGTATATAATGGGTCCATATTTGTGGGCAAGATGTTCAAGAGAACGATGAGGAAGCATTCAAGATGTTCAAGATGTTCGACTTGCGAAAAGAAGAATTTTTTTTCATCTTTTCTAGAAAATCCCTTTTGGGGAATCTGATTAATCTCTATAGAAGGGATGCATGCCTGTAATGACTCCACTAAATCTCCCACTACTGTGACATATTTATGTTTCTCCCTTCATCTTCCAGCTTCAAATTTTGAGTTCAAACACCGATGAAACAAACATGAGTTGTGCAGATAAACCTAAGGAGAATTCTCAGACATTAAATTAAAATTTCAAGAAAAAAGTGAGTGTTCACATGCCTATAGAAAAGAAGTCTCCAGTGCTAGAAAGTCTTGCATGCTTAAAAAAACAAAAAAAACATATTCACCATCTCCCAGCAGTCCTCTCGTTCAAAATCCCAGGGGGAAAACCCATGAGCTGAAATGATTAAAATTCCCTCCCCATTTTGACGCCAAAACTCACATCAATCCTCTCATTCAAAATTCGGGAGGGAAAACCCATGAGCGTAAATGATTAAAATTCCCTCCCCATTTTGACGCGAAAACTCAATTGGGTAAAATTCCCTCCAACTGCATACATGACCATGACTCGACCCAAGAGATAAATCATTTGTGGAATTTAAGATTAATGTTGTGTAGAATTCCTTCTACATTAATATTATTTCTCTCTTGAGAGTTGAAAATGCTCCTTAGGTTGTATTTATTAATTAGTTGAGAGTAGAAAAATAATAATATTTTATCTATATTTATTAATTAATATATAAAAAATAAATAAATTTAATGGTACATTTTGATTTTTGAGTAGAAATTGATGGGTTTATCCAATGCTCCAAATTATAATGAAAATGTAATTTGACTATTAAATGTTACATATCTTACAAATAATTTATAAAAATATGATGAGAGATATCCTTTCTAAAGTCTCATTTTTTAAAACATTGAAATGCATTTCATTCATTCAAAAGGAATGCCACATAAGGATGACTTTTGGGGAGTTGAGAGGCAGTTCCACATCAATTGTGACTCTCACATAGATCATATATCAATTGAGGACACCTTTGGATTAAACTTGTGCACGCAAACCACTTTTGCCTTGGTGCAATTGGGACTTCTTGGCGCGAAATTGATGTGTTTTCTTCCCTACGACAATGGATGGAATATTGTTTGGTTTGTTTTTAATTTTTTATACCCACCCAAATATTGATTGGCCCATGATAATTATTAATTATTTATTTAATTAAAAATATTCAATTTTAATTTTTAATTAATTGATTTGTTTTTTCAATTAATTAATTTTTTATTTTTAACTAATTAGTAAGTTTTATAAATAATCTACTTAGGATGATGTGTAGAACTAGCTCTCATTTTTTTTCTTTATTTTTAAATTTAAGATAATTAAAATAATTTTAATTTTAAATTTTAATTTGATATATTTAATAATAATTTATGTTTTAAGGATAAAATGTTAATTCTATCGTAAATATCTTAAGCTTTCAAAAAAATAATTTTAAACACTTATATATGCTTTATATGCATCTCCATAATTTTAATTGAAAAAGGTATTTATATTGATGCAAAGCATCCCACAACCAATAAGTCAAAATGCCTTTCCAAAAGGACAAAACAATGATTTCCAAAAGAGGTTCCAAAACCAATATCCCAAGACGACTTAGGCTTGCAATCACTTTCACTAAAAATTAATTATTTAGTCATTTTAGTTGTGATTTTATCTGATGACCAAATTGGTCATTTATTTAGTCATTTATATTTGTAGAACATGATCAATTTTAGTCACGTGACTAAAAAAATGGTAGAACATGATTAGTTTTAGTCACGTGACTAAAAGTTTTAGTCACCTGGTCATTTATTTGTCAAATTCTAGTAGTGGTTGATTGACTCCAACTACACTTTTAGAGAGGATGTGGTTGAAGGTTGACTCTAAGTACTCCTATTAGCTCTTACTTATATAAACATGCTAGCTCCCATGTATTTGTAATATGGGAGATATATTGTATATTTCTTATTTTTACATCCTCTTAATACTATTTTCCTTCTAGCATTTTCATTTATCTATTCGAGACTAAACTCTATGTTGCTATTTTGATTTCGTATCATTTGCATTCATAGTTTAGATATCTATTCTTTGCACTAGTTTTCTAGGTTAATAATCTTTTCAGATTCTAACATGGTATCGAAATATTTCTATGTGCAAGATTAGATTTTAGTTTCCATATTTGAGATATTTAGATAGGCTAATAAATCAATATTGAAAGTTCCAACAAACCATAGCTTGTATAAGGTAACCGATTTAGCCTTTGCATGTCATTTTTTGGTTGTTGCAGTCTTTTTTTGTCGCTAAAGGCATTTTGTTTACACTAGATCAACATCTTCTACACATTATTAAGAAAAATGCCTTCTGAGTTTTGTTCGCAGTACAAAAAACCATTTGGGTATTTTTATGATTTTGGATAAAGTTTCTATATTTTGCAAAATCGAACTAAAAAAGTGACAGTGATACACCTCTCCGTTGGAAGTTGCAGATTTGAAGGCAGTTTTCAAATGCTCCGTTCTTGCTCATACAAACTTCGTTTCTCACAAAAGAAAATTTATTTTGGCTATTTTTTTGTGCTCTATGCACTACTATAGATGTTTTTTGATTTTGATGCGGTGATTTTTTAGAAATTGCAAATTCTCAATCGTGACATTACATAGTTCTCATTTTGGTTAATTCAGAGGATCATAACTTTCTCATATGACTTTGTATCGACATTATTCTTTTTTTGAAAGTGCATGATTTTTTGAGTAGATTGCAGTGGTGTTGTTTATTTCTTTGAGTACTATGTCAAATTTGTATTTTTAGCATATGCTCTTAGTGAAGATTTAGTAATGCATTGAAAATAAGACCACTTAATATTTCTTGTTAGTGGTAGTTGTAAATGCACAGAGTTTCAAATCATATTTTCTTGATGAAGTTTTTAAAATTAAGTGAAAAGTGGCGTGTTAGAGTAAATGGTTATTTTCTATTTTTCTCTTGACTTTAGTTTACTTAAGTAAACTTATTTTATTAGGATTAATTATTTTTTTTTTAGATATTATTAGAAGATATTGTTAGGTCATATTTTGACTACAACTACTCCTAAAATGTGGTTGATTCAATTTACACTAACTATTTTATTTGGTAGTTGGTTGACTTCAACTACTCCTAAGATGTGGTTGATGCCAACTGCTACAACTACCTAATTTATTAGTTGTTGACTCTAACTATTTTTTTAGAGAGGATGTGGTTGAAAGTTGACTCCAACTACTACTACTAGCTCTTGCCTATATAAACATGCTAACTCTCATGTATTTGTATAATGAGAAATATATTGTATATCTCTTTCTTTTGCTTCTTCGTAATGTTATTTTTTTTATATCATTTGCATTACTCTCTTACAAACTAATTCTATGTTACTATTTTTATTTCGTATCATTTGCATTCATAGTTTAGAGCTATATATTCTTTACACTAGTTTTCTAAGTTAATAATCTTTAGAGATTCTAACATGGTATCAGAGCATTTTTATGTGCAAAAGTAGATTTTAGTTTGCATATTTGAAAGATTTAGATGGGCTAATAAATTAATATTGCAGGTTCCAAGAAGCCATAACTTGTCTTAGGTAACTGACTCAGCATTTACATGTCATTTTTTAGTTGTTGGGGTCATTTTTTGTAGCTAAGACGTCTTGTTTACAGTAGATCAACATGTTTTATATATTATCAAGAAAAACATCTTCTAAGTTTTGTTCGCAACACAGAAAAACCATCTGGGATTCTTTATATTTTTGCATAAAGTATGTATATTTTGAAAATTTGAACTCAAAAAGCTACAACAATACCCCTCTTTATTGGCAGTTGTAGATTTGAAGACAGATTTCAAATGCTCTATTTTTGGTCATACGAACTTTGTTTCTCACCATTTTTTATTTATTTTTAGCTATTTTTTTATTCTTTATGCTATAGTGCAGACATCTTTTTTTTTTTTTTTTGATGCAAATATTTTTTATCAAATTGCAGATTCTCAGTCGTGACATTGTATAGTTCTCAATTTGGTAACTTCAGAGGATCCTAACTTTCTCATACAACCTTGTATCTAGACGATGCATAATTTTTTGAGTAGATTGTAGTAGTGTTGTTTATTTCTCTGAATATTATGTCAAATTTATATTTTCAACATATGTTTTTTGTAAAAAATTTGTAATGCATTGAAAATAAAATCACTTAGTATTTCTTGCTAGTGGTAGTTGTAAATGCACTAATATAGAGTGTCAAATCATATTTTCTTGTGAAAGTTATTTAACTTGAGTGAAAAAAAGGGTTGTGTTAAAGTAAATGGTTATTTTCCATTTCACTCTTGACTTAAGTTTACTTAGGTGAACATATTTTATTACAATAAATTATTATTTTTTTGGATGTTTTTAGAACATATTATTGGGTCACATTTTGACTCCAACTACTCTTAAGATGTGGTTGAGTCAATTTGCTCCAACTATTTTATTTGGTAGTTGGTTGACTCTAATTACTCCTAAGATGTGGTTGAGTCCAACTAATCCAATTACTTTATTTATCAATTGGTTGACTCCAACTACTTTTCTAGAGAGGATGTGGTTGAAGTTTAACTCCAACTACTCCTACTAGCTCTTGCCTATATAAACGGGCTAGCTCTCATATATTTGTAATATGTAAGATATATTGTATATCTCTTAGTTTTGCATCCTCTTAATACTATTTTACTTCTAGCACTTATATTTATCTTTTGGAGACAAACTCTATGTTGCTATTTTGATTTTGTATCATTTGCATTCATAGTTTAAATATCTATTCTTTGAATTAGTTTTCAAAGTTAATCTTTTCAGATTCTAACATGGTATCAAAGCATTTTTATGTGCAAAAATAGATTTTAGTTTCCATATTTGAGAAATTTAGAGGGGCTAATAAATCGATATTGAAAGTGCCAACAAGCAATAACTTATTTTAGGTAATTGATTCATCCTTTGTATGTCATTTTTTAGATATTGGGTCATTTTTGTAGCTAAAGGCGTCTTGTTTACACTAGATCAACATATTCAATACATTATAAAAAAAAAATATCTTTTGAGTTTTGTTCGCAGCACAGAAAAACTATTTGGGTATCTTTAAGTTTTTGCATAAAGTTTGTATATTTTACAATATCAAACTCAAAAAACTACAGCAATACCCCTTTTTGTTGGATGTTGCAGATTTGAAGACAGTTTTCAAATGCCCCATTCTTACTCATACGAAATTCGTTTCTCATGAATTATTTTTTAATTTGGCTACTTTTTTGTGCTCTATACACTAGTGCAGACATTTTTTTATTTTGATGCAAATAATTTTTAAAAATTGTAAATTTTTAGTCGTGACATTGCATAGTTTTCATTTTAAAAATTTTGAAAGATCATAACTTTCTCATACGACCTCGTATCCAAATGATTCTTTGTTTGAAAATGAATGATTTTTTGAGTAGATTATAGTGGTGTTGTTTATTTCTTTAAGTACTATGCCAAATTTATATTTTCAACATATGCTCTTTGTGAGGGTTTTGAAATACATTGAAATCAAGACCACTTAGTATTTCTTGTTAGTGGTACTTGTAAATGCACTAATATATGGTGTCAAATCATATTTTCTTGAGATTTTTTCAAATTGAGTGGAAAGGGATGGTGTTAGAGTAAATGGTTATTTTCTATGTCACTCTTGATTTAAATTTACTTAAGTGAACATATTTTATTATGATGAATTATTTTTTTTTTAGATATTATTAGAGCATATTGTTAAGTTATACTTTGAGTCTAACTACTTCTAAGATGTGGTTGAGTCCAACTACTCCAACTACCTTATTTATTAGTTGGTTGACTCCAACTACATTTTTAGAGAGGATGTGGTTGAAGGTTGACTCCAAATACTCCTATTAGCTCTTACCTATATAAACATGCTCGCTCTCATGTATTTGTAATATGAGAGATATATTGTATATCTCTTACTTTTACATTCTCTTGATGCTATTTTGTTTCTATCATTTCCATTTCTCTTTTTGAGACTAACTCTATGTTGCTATCTTTATTTCGTATCATTTGCATTCATAGTTTAGATATATATTCTTTGCACTAGTTTTTTAAGTTAATAATCTTTTCAGATTCTAACGTGGTATCAAAACATTTCTATGTGCAAGAGTAAATTTTAGTTTTCATATTTGAGATATTTAGATAGGCTAAAAAATCAATATTGAAGGTTTTAACAAGCCATAGCTTGTATAAAGTAACTGATTCAGCCTTTGCATGTCATTTTTAGGCTGTTGCAGTCATTTTTTGTAGCTAAAGGTATTTTATTTACACTAGATCAACATCTTTTATACATTATTAAGAAAAATATCTTCTGGGTTTTGTTCGCAACACAGAAAAACCATCTGGGTATTTTTATGATTTTGGATAAATTTTTTATATTTTACAAAATTGTACTAAAAAAGCTACAGTAATACCCCTCTCAGTTGAAAGTTGCAGATTTGAAGACAATTTTCAAATGCTCCGTTCTTGCTTATACGAACTTCGTTTCTAATAAAAAAAAAATTATTTAAGCTATTTTTTTGTGTTGCATGCACTACTACAGATATTTTTTTATTTTGATGTAGAAATTTTTCAGAAATTGCAGATTCTCAGTCCTGAGATTGCATAGTTCTCATTTTGGAAACTTCGGAGGATCATAACTTTCTCATATGACTTTGTATCGACGTGATTATTTTTTTGAAAGTGCATAATTTTTTGAATAAATTGCAATGGTGTTTTTTATATCTTTGAGTAATATGAAAAATTTGTATTTTTAGCATATGCTCTTAGTGAAGATTTAGTAATGCATTGAAACTAAGACCACTTAGTATTTCTTGCTAGTGGTACTTGTAAATGCACTAATATAGAGTGTCAAATCATATTTTCTTGATGAAATTTTTCAAATTGAGTGAAAAGTGAGATGTTAGAATAAATAGTTATTTTTCATTTTACTCTTGACTTAAGTTTACTTAAGTGAACTTATTTTATTACAATGAATTATTTTTTTTAGATATTATTAGAAGATATTGTTGGGTCATACTTTGATTCCAACTACTTGTAAAATGTGGTTGAGTCAATTTACTCCAACTACTTTGTTTGATAATTGGTTGACTCCAACTACTTCTAAGATGTGGTTGAGCCCAACTACTACAACTACCTTATTTATTAGTTAGTTGACTCTAACTACTATTTTAGAGAGGATGTGGTTGAAGGTTGACTCCAATTACTCCTACAAGCTCTTGCCTATATAAACATGCTAACTCTTATATATTTGTATAATGGGAGATATATTGTATATCTCTTACTTTTGCTTCTTCCTAATGTTATTTTTTTTTATATCATTTGCATTACTCTCTTAGAAACTAACTCTATGTTGCTATTTTTATTTCGTATCATTTGCATTCATAGTTTAGAGATATATAAATCTTACAGTAGTTTTTTGAGTTAATAATTTTTACAGATTCTAACATGGTATCAGAGCATTTCTATGTGTAAAAGTAGATTTTAGTTTGCATATTTGAAAGATTCAGAGGGGCTAATAAATTAATATTACAGGTTCCAGCAAGCTATAACTTGTCTTAGGTAACGGATTCAGCCTTTGCATGTCATTTTTTGGTTGTTGGGGTCATTTTTTATAGCTAAGATGTCTTGTTTATAGTAGATCAACATGTTTTATACATTATCAAGAAAAACGTCTTTTAAGTTTTGTTCGCAGCACAAAAAAACTATCTAGGTTTCTTTATGTTTTTGCATAAAATTTGTATATTTTGAAAATTTAAATTCAGAAAGCTACAACAATTCCTCTCTCCGTTGGTAGTTGCAGATTTGAAGGAAGATTTGAAATGCTTTTTTTTTGCTCGTACGAACTTTGTTTATCACTATTTTTTTGTGCTCTATCCACTAGTGTAGACATTTTTTTTTATTTTGATGCAAATATTTTTTAGAAATTGTAGATTCTCAGTCATGACATTGTATAGTTATCAGTTTGGTAACTTCGAAGGATCTTAACTTTCTCATACGACCTTGTATCGAGATGATTTTTTTTAAAAGTGCATGATTTTTTGAGTAGATTGCAGTGGTATTTATTTCTCTAAATATTATGTCAATTTTGTATTTTCAACTTATGGTCTTTGTAAAGGTTTTGTAATGCATTGAAAATAAATTTACTTAATATTTCTTGCTAGTGGTAGTTGTAAATGCACTAATATAGAGTGTCAAATTATATTTTCTTGTGGGGGCTATTCAAATTGAGTGAAAAAAAGGTTGTGTTAAAATAAATTGTTATTTTTAATTTCACTCTTAACTTAAGTTTACTTAGGTAAACTTATTTTATTAGAATTAATTATAATTTTTTTGAATGTTATTAGAAGATATTATTGGGTCACATTTTGATTCCAACTACTCCTAAGATGTGGTTGAGTCAGTTTATTCAAACTACTTTATTTGGTAGTTGGTTGACTCCAACTACTCCTAAGATGTGGTTGATTCCAACTAATCCAATTACCTTATTTATCAGTTGGTTAACTCCAACTACTTTTCTAGAGAGGACGTGGTTGAAGTTTAACTCCAACTACTCCTACTAGCTCTTGACAATATAAACGAGCTAGCTCTCATGTATTTGTAATATGTCAAATATATCGTTTATCTCTTACTTTTGCATCCTCTTAATGTTATTTTACTTCTAGCACTTGCATTTCTCTTTTGAAGGCAAACTCTATGTTGCTATTTTGATTTCGTATCATTTGCATTGATAGTTTAAATATCTATTCTTTGCATTAGTTTTCAGGGTTAATAATTTTTTTAGATTCTAACATGGTATTAGAGCATTTCTATGTGCAAAAGTAGATTTTAATTTTCATATTTCAGAGATTTAGAGGGGCTAATAAATCAATTTTGAAGGTTCCAACAAGCAATAACTTATTTTAGGTAATTGATTCATCATTTGCATATCATTTTTTAGTTGTTGGGTCATTTTTGTAGTTAAATGCATCTTCTTTACACTAGATCAACATATTTTATATATTATATAAAAAAATGTCTTCTGAATTTTGTTCGTAGCACAGAAAAACCATCTGGGTATCTTTAAGTTTTTGCATAAAATTTGTATATTTTGCAAAATCAAATTCAGAAAACTACAACAATACCTCTCTTTGTCGGATGTTGCAGATTTGAAGGCAGTTTTCAAATGCTTTGTTCTTGCTCATACGAAATCCGTTTATCATGAATTGTTTTTTAATTTGGCTATTTTTTTGTGCTCTATGCACTAGTGTAGACATTTTTTTATTTTTATAAAAATTTTTTTTTAAAATTGTAGATTCTCAGTCGTGACATTGCATAGTTCTCATTTTGGAAATTTTGGAGGATCATAACTTTCTCATATGACCTCGTATCCAAATGATTCTTTTTTAGCAAGTGCATGATTTTTTGAGTAGATTGTAGTGGTGCTGTTTATTTCTTTGAATATTATGCTAAATTTGTATTTTCAGCATATGCTCTTTGTGAGGATTTTGTAATGCATTGAAATCAAGACCACTTAGTATTTCTTGCTAGTGGTAGTTGTAAATGCACTAATATATGGTGGCAAATCATATTTTCTTAGGGGTTCTTCAAATTGATTGAAAAGGGGTGGTGTTAGAGTAAATAGTTATTTTTTATGTCACTCTTGATTTAAATTTACTTAAGTGGACTTATTTTATTATGATGAATTATTCTTTTTTTAGATATTATTAAATGATATTGTTGAGTCATACTTTGAGTCTAACTACTCCTAAGATATGTTTGAGTCCAACTACTCTAACTACTTTATTTATTAGTTGGTTGACTCCAACTACACTTTTAGAGAGGATGTGGTTGAAGGTTGACTCCAAGTACTCCTATTAGCTCTTGCCTATATAAACATGCTAGCTCTCATGTATTTGTAATATGAGATATATTGTATATTTCTTACTTTTACATCCTCTTAATGTTATTTTGCTTTTAGCATTTTCATTTATCTCTTCGAGACTAACTTTATTTTGCTATTTTAATTTCGCATCATTTACATTCATAGTTTAGATATCTATTATTTACATTAATTTTCTAGGTTAATAATATTTTTAGATTTTAACATGGTATCAAAACATTTCTATGTGCAAAAGTAGATTTTAGTTTTCATATTTGAGATATTTAGATAGGCTAAAAAATCAATATTGAAAGTTGCAACAAGCCATAGATTGTATAAGGTAATTGATTCAACTTTTGCATGTCACTTTTTGGTTATTGCAATCATTTTTTGTAGTTAAAGGTATTTTGTTTACACTAGATCAACATCTTCTATACATTATTAAGAAAAATGTCTTATGGGTTTTGTTCGTAGCACAGAAAAATCATCTGAGTATTTTCATAGTTTTGGATAAAATTTCTATATTTTACAAAATCGAACTGAAAAAGCTACAGTAATACCCCTCTTCGTTAGAAGTTGCAGATTTGAAGGTAGTTTTCAAATGCTCCGCTCTTGCGCATACAAACTCCATTTCTCACTAAAAAAATTATTTTGGCTATTTTTTTGTGCTTTATGCACTACTGCAGATGTTTTTTATTTTGATGCAAAGATTTTTCAAAAATTACAGATTCTCAGTTGTAAAATTGCACAGTTCTCATTTTGGAAGATCATAACTTTTCCATACGACTTTGTATCAACATGATTCTTTTTTGAAAGTGCATAATTTTTTTAGTAGATTACAGTGGTGTTGTTTATTTTTTTGAGTACTATGTCAAATTTATATTTTTAGCATATGCTCTTAGTGAAGATTTATTAATATATTGAAAATAAGACCACTTAGTATTTCTTGTTAGTAGTAGTTGTAAATGCACTAATATAGAGTGTCAAATCATATTTTCTTGATGAAATTTTTTAAATTGAATGAAAAGTGGGATGTTAGAGTAAATGGTTATTTTCTATTTTACTCTTGACTTAAATTTAGTTAAGGGAACTTATTTTATTAAGATGAATTATTCTTTTTTTAGATATTATTAGATGATATTGTTGGGTTATACTTTGATTCTAACTACTCCTAAAATGTGGTTGAGTCAATTTACTCCAACTACTTTGTTTGGTAGTTGGTTGACTCTAACAACTCGTAAGATGGGGTTGAGCCCAACTACTACAACTACCTTATTTATTAGTTGGTTGACTCTAACTACTTTTTTAAAAAGGATGTGATTGAAGGTTGACTCCAACTACTCTTACTAGCTCTTGCCTATATAAACATGCTAACTTTCATGTATTTGTATAATGAGAGATATATTGTATATCTCTTGCTTTTGCTTCTTCGTAATGTTATTTTTCTTATATCATTTACATTAGTCTCTTAGAAACTAACTCTGTCGCTATTTTGATTTCATATCATTTGCATTCATAGTTTACAGATATATATTCTTTACACTAGTTTTTTGAGTTAATAATTTTTACAAATTCTAACATGGTATCAAAGCATTTATATATACAAAAGTAGATTTTAGGTTGCATATTTGAAATATTTAGAAGGGGCTAATAAATCAATATTACAGGTTCCAGCAAGCCATAACTTGTCTTAAGTAACTGATTCAGATTTTACATGTCATTTTTTGGTTGTTGGGATCATATTTTGTAGCTATGACATCTTGTTTACAGTAGATCAACATGTTTTATACTTTATCAAGAAAAATATCTTTTGAGTTTTGTTCGCAACACAAAAAAACCATCTGGGTTTCTTTATGTTTTTGCATAAAGTTTGTATATTTTGAAAACTTGAACTCAGAAAGCTACAATAAACCCCTCTCCATTGGCAGTTGCAGATTTGAAGGTGGATTTTAAATGCTCCATTTTTTGTCATACGAACTTTGTTTCTCACCATTTCTTATTTTTTCATGCTCTATGCACTAGTGCAGATATTTTTTTTTAAATTTTGATACAAATATTTTTAAAAAATTGCAGATTCTCAGTCATGACATTGTATAGTTCTCAGTTTGGTAACTTCGGAGGATCTTAACTTTTTCATACGACCTCGTATTGAGTCAATTTTTTTTAAAGTACATAATTTTTTGAGTAGATTGCAGTGGTGTTGTTTATTTTTTTGAATATTATGTCAAATTTATATTTTTAACATATGGTCATTGTGAAGGTTTTGTAATGCATTGAAAATAAAACCACTTAGTATTTTTTGCTAATGGTAGTTGTAAATCCACTAATATAGAGTGTCAAATCATTTTTTTTTATGAGGGTTATTCAAATTGGGTGAAAAAAGGGTTGTGTTAGAGTAAATAGTTATTTTCCATTTCATTCTTGATTTAAGTTTACTTAGGTGAACTTATTTTATTAGAATAAATTATTATTTTTTAGATGTTATTAGAAGATATTATTGGGTCATATTTTGACTCCAACTATTCCTAAGATCTGGTTGAGTTAATTTACTCCAAGTACTTTATTTAGTCGTTGTTTGACTCCAACTAGTCCTAACATGTGGTTGAGTCTAATTAATCCAATTCCCTTGTTTATCAGTTGGTTGACTCTAACTACTTTTCTAGAGAGGATGTGGTTAAAGTTTAACTCCAACTTCTCCTACTAGCCCTTGTCTATATAAACGGGCTATCTCTCATGTATTTGTAATATGTGAGATATATTGTATATGTCTTAGTTTTGCATCTTCTTAATGCTATTTTACTTCTAGCACTTAGATTTTTCTTTTGGAGACAAACTCTATGTTGCTATTTTGATTTCGTATCATTTGCATTCATAGTTTAAATATCTATTCTTTGCATTAGTTTTCAAGGTTAATAATATTTTTAAATTCTAACATGGTATCAGAATATTTTTATATGCAAGAGTAGATTTTAGTTTTCATATTTGAGAGATTTAGAGGGGCTAAGAAATTAATATTGAAGGTTCTAGCAAGTAATAACTTATTTTAGGTAACTGATTCATCATTTGCATGTCATTTTTTGGTTGTTGGATCATTTTTGTAGCTAAAAACATCTTGTTTACACTAGATTAATATATTCTATACATTATAAAACAAATGTCTTCTGAGTTTTGTTCGTAGCACAGAAAAACCATCTAGGTACCTTTAAGTTTTTGCATAAAATTTGTATATTTTGCAAAATCAAACTCAGAAAACTACAGCAATACCCCTCTTTGTTGGATGTTGCAGATTTGAAGACAGTTTTCAAATACTCCATTCTTGCTCATATGAAATTTGTTTCTCATGAATTATTTTTTAATTTGGCTATTTTTTAATACTCTATGCACTAGTGCAGACGTTTTTTGATTTTGATGCAGATATTTTTTAGAAACTGCAGATTCTCATTCATGACATTGCATAGTTTTCATTTTAAAAATTTAGAGGATCATAACTTTCTCATACGACCTCGTATCCAAATGATTCTTTGTTTGAAAGTGCATGATTTTTCAAGTAGATAATAGTGGTGATGTTTATTTTTTTTGAGTATTATGCCAAATTTGTATTTTCAGCATATGCTCTTTGTGAGGGTTGTGTAATACATTGAAATCAAGACCACTTAGTATTTCTTGCTAGTGGTAGTTGTAAATACACTAATATATGGTGTCAAATCATATTTTCTTGGGAGTTCTTCAAATTGAGTGAAAATAGGTGGTGTTAGAGTAAATGGTTATTTCCTATGTCACTCTTGATTTAAATTTACTTAAGTGAACTTATTGTATTATGATGAATTATTCTTTTTTTAGATATTATTAGAGGATATTGTTGGGTCATACATTGAGTCTAACTACTCCTAAGATGTGGTTGAGTCCAACTACTCCAACTATCTTATTTATTAGTTGGTTGACTTCAACTACACTTTTAGAGATATTGTAGTTGAAGGTTGACTCCAAGTACTCCTATTAGCTCTTGCCTATATAAACATGTTAGCTCTCATGTATTTTTAATATTGAAGATATATTGTATATCTCTTACTTTTACATTCTCTTAATACTATTTTGCTTCTAGCATTTCTATTTCTCTCTTCAAGACTAACTCTATGTTGTTATTTTGATTTCGTATCATTTGCATTCATAGTTTAGATATCTATTCTTTGCACTAGTTTTTAATTATCTTTTCATATTCTAACATGGTATCAAAATATTTCTATGTGCAAGAGTAGATTTTAGTTTTCATATTTGATATATTTAGATAGGCTAATAAATCAATAGTGAAGGTTCCAACAAGCCATAGCTTGTTCCAGCAAGCAATAACTTATTTTATGTAACTGATTCATCTTTCACATGTTATTTTTTGGTTGTGTCATTTTTTAGCTAGAGGCATCTTGTTTACACTAGATCAACATATTCTATATATTATAAAAAAAACCATCTTCTAGATTTTGTTCGCAGCATAGAAAAATCATCTGGGTATCTTTAAGTTTTTGCATAAAGTTTGTATATTTTGCAAAATCAAACTCAAAAAACTACAACAATACCCCTCTTTGTTGGATGTTGCAAATTTGAAGGCAGTTTTCAAATGCTCCGTTCTTGCTCATACGAAATCCGTTTCTCATGAATTATTTATTAATTTGGCTATTTTTTTGTGCTCTATGCACTAGTGCAGATGTTTTTTGATTTTGATGCAAATATTTTTTAGAAATTACAGATTCTCAGTTGTGACATTGCATAGTTCTCATTTTGAGAATTTTAGAGGATCATAACTTTCTCATATGACCTCGTATCCAAATGATTCTATTTTTAAAAGTGCATGATTTTTCAAGTAGATTGTAGTGGTGCTATTTATTTATTTGAGTATTATGCCAAATTTATATTTTTAACATATGCTCTTTGTGAGGGTTTTGTAATGCATGAAAATCAAGACCACTTTGTATATCTTGCTAGTGGTAGTTGTAAATGGACTAATATATAGTGTCAAATCATATTTTTTGGGGGGTTTCTTCAAATTGAGTGAAAATGGGTGATGTTAGAGTAAATGGTTATTTTTTATGTCACT
Organism: Chamaecyparis obtusa; assembly: GCA_027943335.1. Lineage (NCBI taxonomy): Eukaryota > Viridiplantae > Streptophyta > Pinopsida > Cupressales > Cupressaceae > Chamaecyparis > Chamaecyparis obtusa. Next base: position 137,391 of record BSBK01004544.1, on the reverse strand, counting down.
CTTTGATTTAAATTTACTTAAGTGAACTTAATTTATTATGATGAATTATTCATTTTTTAGATATTATTAGAGGATATTGATGGGTGATACTTGTAGTCTAACTACTCCTAAGATGTGGTTGAGTCCAACTACTCCAACTACCTTATTTATTAGTTGATTGACTCCAACTACTCTTCTAGAGAGAATGTGGTTGAAAGTTGACTCCAACTACTCCTACTAGCTTTTGCCTATATAAACAAGCTAGCTCTCATGTATTTGTATAATGAGAGATATATTGTATATCTCTTGATTTTGCATCCTCTTAATGCTATTGTGCTTCTATCATTTGCATTACTCTTTTAGAGGCTAACTCTATGTTTCTATTTTGATTTTGTATCATTTGTATTCATAGTTTAGATATATATTTTTTGCACAAATTTTCTTGGTTAATAATATTTTCAGATTCTAACATGGTATCAGAGCATTTCTATTTTCAAAAGTAGATTTTAGTTTTCATATTTGAGAGATTTAAAGGGGCTAATAAATCAATATTGCAAGTTTTAGCAAGTCATAACTTGTCTTAGGTAACTGATTCAGCCTTTGCATGTCGATTTTTTATTGTTGGGGTCTTTTTTTGTAGCTAAAGACATCTTGTTTATGCTAGATCAATATCCTCTATACAATATCAAGAAATATGTCTTTTGGGTTTTGTTCGCGACACCAAAAAACTATCTGGGTATCTTTATATTTTTGCATAAAATTTGTATATTTTGCAAAATTGAACTCAGAAAGCTACAACAATATCCATCTTTATTGGTAGTTGTAGATTTGAAAACAATTTTCAAATGCTTCGTTCTTGCTCATACGAACTCTATTTCTGACAAAAAATTTTTTTTATTTTAGCTATTTTTTTGTGCTCTATGCACTAGTGTAGATATTTTTTGAGTTTGATGCTAATATTTTTCAAAACTTGTAGATTCTCACTTATGACATTGCATAGTTCTCGTATTGAGAACTTCAAATGATCATAACTTTCTCATACGACCTTGTATCGAGGTGATTCTTTTTTTGAAAATGTATGATTTTTTGAATAAATTACAATGGTGTTGTTTATTTCTTTGAGTAATATATCAAATTTTTATTTTAAGAATATGCTCTTTATGAGGGTTTTGTAATGCATTGAAATCAAGACCACTTAGTATTTCTTGCTAATGATAGTTGTAAATGCACTAATATAGAGTGCCAAATCATATTTTCTTGAGGGGGTTCTTCAAATTGAGTGAAAAGAGGGGTGTTAGAGTAAATGATTATTTTCTATTTCACTTTTGACTTAATTTTACTTAGGTGAACTTATTTTATTAGAAATAATTATTCTTATTTTGGATATTATTAGGTCATATTTTTACTCTAACTACTCTTAAGATATGGTTGAGTCAATTTACTCCAATTACTTTATTTGGTAGTTGGTTGACTTCAACTACTCTTAAGATGTGGTTGAGTCCAACTACTCCAACTACTTTATTTATTAGTTTGTTGACTCCAACTACTTTTCTAGAGAGGATGTGGTTGAAGGTTGACTCCAACTAGTCCTTCTAGCTCTTGCCTATATAGATAGGCTAGCTCTCATGTATTTTTATAATGAGAGATATATTGTATATCTCTTACTTTTGCATCCTCTTAATACTATTTTATTTCTAGCATTTGCATTACACTCTTAAAACATAACTCTATGTTGTTATTCTAATCTCGTATTGTTTGCCTTCATAGTTTAGATATATATTCTTTGCACTAGTTTTTTAGGTTAATAATCTTTTCAGATTCTAACATGGTATCAAAGTATTTTAATGTGCAAAAGTAGATTTTAGTCTTCATATTTGAGAGACTTAGAGGGGCTAATAAATTAATATTCCAGGTTCTAGCAAGCCATAGCTTATTTTAAATAATTGATTCAGCCTTTCCATGTCATTTTTGGTTGTTGGAGTTATTTTTTGTAGCTAAGGCATCTTGTTTACAATAGATCAACATCTTCTATACATTATCAAGAAAAATGTCTTCTAGATTTTGTTTGTAGCATAGAAAAACCATCTGGGTATCTTTATGTTTTTGCATAAAGTTTGTATATTTTGTAAAATCGAACTTAGAAAGATACAACAATACCCCTCTCCATTGGTAGTTGCAGATTTGAAGGTAGTTTTTGAATGCTTTGTTCTTTCTCATATGAACTTGGTTTCTCACGATTTTTTTTATTTTGGCTATTTTTTGTGCTCTATGCACTAGTGCATACATTTTTTGATTTTGATGTAGATATGTTTTTAGAAATTACATATTCTTAGTCGTGACATTGCATAATTCTCATTTTTTGAACTTCAGAGGATCATAACTTTCTCATACGACCTCGTATCGAGGTGGCTATTTTTGTGAAAGTGCATGATTTTTCATGTAGATTGTAGTGGTATTGTTTATTTTTTTTATTACTATGCCAAATTTATATTTTTAGCATATGCTCTTTGTGAGGGTTTTGTAATGCATTGAAATCAAGACCACTTAGTATTTCTTGCAAGTGGTAGTTGTAAATGCACTAATATAAAGTGTCAAGTCATATTTTCTCGTGGGGTTCCTCAAATTAAGTGAAAAGGGGGGTGTTAGAGTAAATGGTTATTTTCCGTTTCACTCTTGACTTAAGTTTACTTAGGTGAACTTATTTTATTAGGATGAATTTTTTTTTTATAATATTATTAGAGGATATTGTTGAGTCATACTTTGACTTCAACTACTCTTAAGATGTGGTGGAGTCAATTTACTCCAACTACTTTATTTGGTAGTTGGTTGACTCCAACTACTCCTAAGATGTGGTTGAGTCCAACTACTCCAACTACTTTATTTATTAGTTAGTTGACTCCAACTACTCTTCTAGAGCGGATGTGGTTGAAGGTTGACTCCAACTACTCCTACTAGCTCTTGCTTATATAAACAAGCTAGCTCTCAAGAATTTGTAATATAGAAGATATATTGTATATCTCTTACTTTCGCATCCTCTTAATGTTATTTTTCTTCTAACATTTGCATTACTCTCTTGGAGACTGACTCTATGTTGCTACTTTGATTTCATATCATTTGCATTCCTAGTTTAGATATCTATTCTTTTCACTAATTTTCTAAGTTAATATTCTTTTCAGATTCTAACATGGTATCAGAGTATTTCTATGTGCAAGAGTAGATTTTAGTTTCCATATTTGAGAGATTTATAAGGGCTAATAAATCAATATTGATGGTTACAACAAGCCATAGCTTGTATTAGGTAATTGATTCAGCCTTTGCATATCATTTTTGGGTTATTGGGGTCATTTTTTATCGCTAAAGGCATCTTGTTTACACTAGATCAACATCTTCTTTACAATATCAAGAAAAATGTCATCTAAGTTTTGTTCGCAGCACAGAAAAACTATATAGGTATCTTTATGTTTTTGTATAAAGTTTGTATACTTTGCAAAATCAAACTCTGAAAGCTACAACAATACACCTCTTTGTTGGTAGTTGCATATTTGAAGGTAGTTTTCAAATGCTTCGTTGTTGCTCATACGAACTTTGTTTTTCATGCTTTTTTTTTTAATTTTGGCTTTTTTTTTGTGCTCGATGCTCCTGTGCAGGATTTTTTTAATTTTGATGTAGATATTTTTCAAAAATTACAGATTCTCAATCGTGACATTGCATAGTTCCCATTTTGGAAACTTTGGAGGATCGTAACTTTCTTATACGACCTCGTATTGAGGTGCTTCCTATTTTGAAAGTGCATGATTTTTTGAGTAGATTGTAGTGGTGCTATTTATTTCTTTGAGTACTATGCCAAAATTTTATTTTTAGAATATGCTTTTTGTGAGGGTTTTGTAATGTATTGAAATCAAGACCATTTAGTATTTCTTGCTAGTGGCAGTTGTAAATGCACTAATATAAAGTATCAAATCATATTTTCTTGAGGTGTTCTTCAAATTGACTGAAAAGGGGGGTGTTAGAGTAAATAGTTATTTTCCATTTCACTCTTGCCTTAAGTTTACTTAGGTGAACTTATTTTATTAGGATAAATTTTATTTTTTTGGATATTATTAAAAGATATTGTTGGGTCATACTTTGACTCCAACTACTCCTAAGATGTGGTTGAGTCAATTTATTCCAACTACTTTATTTGATAGTCGGTTGATTCCAACTACTTCTAAGATGTGGTTGCATCCAACTAGTCCAACTACCTTATTTATTAGTTGGTTGACTCCAACCACTCTTCTAAAGAGGATGTGGTTGAAGGTTGAGTCCAACTACTCGTTCTAGGTCTTGCCTATCTAAACAAGCTATCTCTCATGTATTTGTATAATAGGAGATACATTGTATATATCTTGCTTTTGCATCCTCTTAATGCTATTTTGATTCTAGCATTTGCATTTCTCTCTTGAAGACTAACTCTATGTTGCTATTTTGATTTCGTATCATTTGCATTCATAATTTAGATATCTAATCTTTGCACTAGTTTTTTGGGTTAATAATCTTTTTAGATTCTAACATGGTATCAGAGCATTTCTATGTGCAAGAGTACATTTTAGTTTCTATATTTGAGAGATTTAAAAGGGCTAATAAATCAATATTGCAGATTCCAGCAAGCCATAGCTTGTCTTATGTAACTAATTCAACCTTTGCATGTCATTTTTTGGTTGTTGGGGTCATTTTTTGTAGCTAAAAGTATCTTGTTTACACTAGATCAACATCTTCTATACATTATCAAGACAAATGCCTTCTAGGTTTTGTTTGCAGCACATAAAAACCATCTAGGTATCTTTATATTTTTGCATAAAGTTTATATATTTTTCAAAATTGAACTCAGAAAGCTACATCAATACCCCTCTCCCTTTGCAGTTACAAATTTGAAGACAGTTTTCAAATGCTCCATTCTTGCTCATACGAACTCCTTTTCTCATGAATTTTATTTTATTTTGGATTTTTTTTTATGCTCTATGCACTAGTGCAGACTTTTTTTGATTTTGATGTAGAGATTTTTTTAAAAATTATAGATTTTTAGTCGTGACATTGCATAGTTCTCATTTTGCAAACTTAGGAGGATCATAACTTTCTCATACGACCTTGTACGTGTAATACCCCAAAAATGGGCTATAGGACGCTCAACTTCTTACATCGACAAATTGATCGAAATCGACACAAAATTCCTAACCAAAGGCACATTTGCGCATCAAATCATCAAAATCCTAATCGATCTAATCTCAATTCTACATCGAAGAATATTCCCAATATTCCTAATTTATCTTAATTACTTCTAATTAAACATTATTTGGCAATAAATATGTTTTATTTATCCTAGGTGCAATTAATTGAATATGTTGAATATTTGATTAATTAAACTTAATTCTGCCACTTAATTAATTTAGTTAGATTTAATTATATTTATTCCTAATTAATATTGTGTTTAATTTGACAATAAATCAAATTCCTAGAAATAATTGATTAAATGTTCATTTAATTGATTAAATCAAGTTGTCAAATTTAATGATATAGTTTTGGGATAATGTTTGATTAAATAATTGATTAACCCATAAATCAATTATTTTTATTAAAAAATCAGTTAAGTTGAGAATAATTCATTTGAATTATTAAATAAATAAATAATTATCCATGCACAATTAGAAGAGTAGTTAAACTCTGAATCAAAAAATTAATTCAATTTGTTAAACTTTTTGAGTTGAAAAAGTGATCTGAACTCCAATTTGAGTTAAAAAGTTGATTTTGCATGATTTTGTGAGTTAACTAATTTTGATTTCTTGATAACTCAACAATCAATCTGAGTTAATCAGGAAGAGAATTTTGGCTTTCCATGAGTTCTCATAGAACTTGGATTTCTATATAAACAGGGCTCAGTCCTTCTCAAATGACAACGAATTTGATCACGAATCCTGCGACTATGAATCTAGAGAATTTGGCTTGTGTGATCTGGTGATATTGTGAGATTTTTTTCCAATTTCTAGATTCTTGTTTTCAATCATTTTCATTTTCTAGCATATCATTGATAGATTCAATTGCATTCATTTCAATTCTAGATCAAGTTTTTTATACAGTTTCCATACATATTGCATAGAAAAATCCAAAAGGATAGATTAAGTTGCATTCAATTTTCATCCTTTTTCATCATTAAATCCTTCGTTTAGGTATTGCATTGTCACTGGTCTTGGTCTAATTCTAAGAATATCAAACTCATACCTACTAGAAGGCAGTAAATCATCCAGTTAGCATTGTTTACTTTATTTGCAGATTTCTTGATTTGCTAACCTCTAATGTTTTACTGAAGTGTTGTGTCCACAGCTAGGTAAAAAATTCACACACATATTTTTGGTGCCCACCATGGGGCCCTGCAATGGGTTTCCATCTTGATTTGATGATTTTCTGACATTTCATTTTAAAACTATGATTTTTATTTTTTTGGTCTGTACAATCTCATACAAAATTCTGCAGGTTGTCATATCAAGAAGCCCCTCTTGTTGTATGACAGATGATAATTTGAAGTATCGTGTAGGTTGCATGTGTATTGTCATATGAGAGCTTAAGAGTCATATGAGGACTAACCCACTATCGTATCATTTTTGCATTGTCGTATGGGAAGTAGTAGATTGTTGTATGAGTTTTGATGCTAGTATAGCAATTATCGTATCAAAATTTTGAGTAGTCTTTCAGATTTGGATTTCACATTTTGACTAACAACTGACCCTAACAATTGTTGCTTGCTGGTTTCTGACTATTTTTAACAACCTAACAAATTTGTGTAGGATGAATGACGAAGATTGAGCATAAAAATCCCATTCTTTGACCTCTTCTTGTCTAGACTTCTAAACCCATCTTTTGTAGATAACCCTTCAGAGAATCGCTGGTCAAAGACGCTCTATCAACAAAAAATTTTGATGAGTGGTTTTATAGGTTGCCTACTATTCAAGAAAATATAGTGTCTAATTAAATTTCAATTCCATTTTCATAGGAACTTAGCTAAATAGGTATGTATGTTTATTGCTGTTGAGGAAAATACTGAGGGGATTATGCTCTTCTCCTTCTTAGGAGAACCAGAAACCCAGAAGGTGTCTTCCTTGGTGCCAGTTTATGTACTGTCTCTAGATTTATTTGCTTGATGTGTCTTGGATAGGGAAAAGGACAAGGCTAGGGGATTATTCTCTTCTCTTTTAGAGAACCAGAAACCCAAATCCTCTGGTCCGCAACCTCACATTTTGATTGATCCTTTAGAGGAATTTTCAGAGAGGTAAAAAGGTCCTAGGAATGATCCAAGTGGGGACAAGTCTTATGCCGACTCTTCCACCCCACTATAAAATTTGATGCTTCCTTGAGGTTAAAGCCTCAGAATTTTATATTGTGGTGATTGATCAGGGAATTACTATACACTTTTCCCCTACCCTCACTGACTTATTATAACCCTAAAGCGACAAAAATAAACTTGTATAAATTTTCTTAGGGTTAGGGATTTCATTATGATGAATGTTTTAGTAGCTTCTTGTAGTGGTATTGAGCTATAAGGGATTAAAGATTGTAATCAGGTTGTAATCACTGGATAATCAAATATTGGACTCGTTGTTGGTGGACGTAGCCTAGGAATTGGGTGAACCACGTTAAATCTTAGTGTCTTGTGTTCTCTTTCATGTGGTTTATTGTTTTATGAAATTGGTTATATTTGCATATAACTGTTATTTCTATCTTGTTAATCCTAACAAGGCTAGGGGATTATGCTCTTCTCTTTTAGAGAACCAGAAACCTAGATCCTATGGCCCCTAACCTCACATTTTCTTTAATCCTTTAGAGGGCCTATCGGAGAGGTAAAAATCTCCTGGGAACGACCCAAGTGGGGACAAGTCTTATGCTGAGTCTTCCACCCCACTATAAAATTTGTCACTTTCTTGAGGTTAAAGCCTCAGAAGACATAGTTGTGTGTGTGTTCCTTGGCCTCGTGCCATGAACACACTTTGATACTATGTAGAGCGGAGCTGCTTAAATCTTGCTTGTGAGACTACACTTTTCAGAGTGCTCATAGGGTTAACAGTCTCAATCCTGCTTATGGGACTATGGGAGATAGTTGTGAATGGATGCCTTAATTAAAAGACTAAGCTAGTTTACCACCAATCCACCCCCGAAGGATTTGTAGTGCTCATGTGAGGTGAATAGTAATCACCCCAAGAAACTCATCATATCAATCCCTCTTTGACATTTGAACTTGGCTAATATGGGCTTCAACATCCATTACATGTTGTTGGACCTACATATTTTGAGGAGTCCACGAGTGTGTTCCTAAGTCAATGAGAAAGTAATAAATCTCTTCTCTTAGCTAGGGTAAGATAGGTGTGATTGATTCATCAAGTTAGTTCACTCCATTTTCTATGATTGTGATCCTATTGCATTGTTAAACAACCTAAGACAAACCACTACATAGATCTTCAAAAACTTGGGCTGAAAAACTTGTGAAGAAATTGATACTGAAAACATCCAAAAATCTAAAAAACTTGCAAAATTTGAAGAAAAATCCTTTTCTGGTATAGACTATCATCTTGGAAAATCAAAAGTTGTACGAGTCTTTCCCTAAAAAATCAATTGTCATATCAAAACCCCCAAAAAGTCATACAAGGAACCCTACATTGTCATACGATTATTGTCAAAAATCTTAAGCAAAAGTGAGCCCTGGAGTAATTTGTCATATGAGCCTTTGCAATTGTCATGCTAGACCTGATTCTATGTCATACGAACCTGGATAATGTCATATGAGAGTTGACCCAAAATTGCTAGAAAACCCCTATTTTTGTCAGAAATTCATCATTTGCAGCTAGTGTCCAAAATCTTTCAAGAAATCCCCTGTGTCAAGAACAGAATAGAGCCAACAGAGAATTCATTCATTTTCCCAAAAGTGGTCATTTCAGCTTGATTTTGTCTTATGATTTGTCGATTTGAATCCCATCTCATCTTGTATCAAAACCTTGTCAAAATAACCTCAAAATCAATCACAAAATGACTAAGTGTTGTGAACTCATGTCTATCATATTTTGGGCATCTACCCATACACCTAGGGCATAGTATCCTACACTTACATCCAATCAATCTTTTATCAATTCAACCTTGACAAGGTTACGTCATTTTATTTGTCCTAAATCAGATCATCAATCAATTGCCTTATCTTTCTCTTTTGATTCACTCAAAGTTAATGGTGGAAACTAGAGCTTCCTCACATAGAAAATAACGAGAAGAACCCAGAATCTCTCCGTCATCCTCTATTTTGGCTCAAACATTTTATTAGCCTTACAACAAAAATCTATACGAAGAAGATGCTATTGGAAATTTTCATTTGAAAAGTGGTTACATAACCCCCCCAACATCAATAAAAGGTCTGAATCAAAGTACCAATATGTCTCAAGGGGGAGAAAACCATAGCTGTCAAGGTCATCAATCTGAACATGGTAGGGACCAAGAATCCACACCCTCTAAAATTTCCCAATACTAGAATGATGATGTCTTCAAGAAAATGATGAAACACTTCTTGCATGAAGACAAAGAGGCATATTTCCTCGAACTAGCCCAACAAGGGGCTAAACTTCCTCCAAGCTTTAATATTGACAATATTGTCATCCATGAGGAAGAAACACCCATCACCGCCATGATGAAACAAATGCATGCAATGCAAGTTAAGCTAAACCAGTTAGAAAAGGAGAAAGAACCTAAGGAATTCTCCATGGATGGTCTATGTCCTTTCCCATTCGATCATAGCTTGTATATGCCACCATTCCCTAAAGGTGTAGAACTCCCCACATATGATAGATATGATGGAAATTTTGATCCTCAAGATCCTATCAGAGAGTTTTGTACCTTGTCCATGGAATTCATGCATGAACCTACATTCTTAATGCATCTCTTCCCCCAATCTTTGGGAGGAGCTTCCATCAATTGGTTCTCTAAGATACCCCCCACAATCAAAACTTTTGAGGAGTTAATCAAACTATTTTATCAACAATACTCCTACAATATCCAACATCCGGTCACCATGATTGATATCTCCAATTTGAAACAAAACTTAGGAGAACCCTTCCTAACCTTCCTCAAATGTTGGAGGAAGAAGTTTTCACTCTATGCTCGACCAATTCTAGAAAATGAGAAACTCAAAATCTTTATCAATAACTTAATTCCATAAATCAATTATCATCTACAAATGCAAAATCATACATCCTTTGATAAAATGATAGAGAATACCATCAAAATAAAAAATGTACTTGTTAAAAAAGGAGACATATTACTTCATAAAGAAAATAAGTACGAATCAGGATCTAGTTCCAACAAAGATAAAAGAAAAAAACTGGAACAAGAACAAAAACATTGTCACAGACGGTGTTCTTAATCATATCAGTGGTCTGCCTAAGGCACCTTCTTTTAATCTCACCATTGTCACCCAAGCCATCAAAGCTTCAGAGGTAAAATCAACTCAATCAACTAAAAAGTCAACTAGCTATAAACCTTGGGCTACAAAACCAAAGCACAAGTTTACTCCTCTAGGAGAGTCCTTGGAATCTTCCATGAAAACTCTACTAGAAAATAATATCATCACGTTACTTGAGATCAAATCCTATGATCCTAAAGTCAAACCTAAATGGTGGAAAGAGACCGATTTTTGTGATTTTCATCAGAACAAGGGTCATAAAACTAACAACTGCATGCATCTGAAACATCTCATTCAAGACAAAATTGATGTTGTAGAAATTGTGATTGAAAACCATAAGTCCAAAAATGATCATACAACATTCACAGAACATTTTCCAAAACATAATCAAGGAGATTCATCTTCTAAACCTAACATGGGTGCTAAAGTCAATTACACTTATTCTGGTAGCAATAAGGTTATCAACATGGTAGAACCATGCCTATCTAAACAATGTAATGTCATCACTATCATCAGAAAGGACAGAGATAACAAGACTACTAATGTAGTTACTCAATCTCAAGCTCAGGAAACTCTTCAAGGAAAAAACTAGAGTTCATCAAATGCCCCAAAGGTGCCATTTAATCTTGCATCTGCATCTAGAAAAAGGACTACTTCCAAATCTTCCAATTCTAAAGAGTCAAAAGAGATATCATATAGCATCATACAAAAACTGCAACATACTAATGATAAAATCTCTATATTCAAGTTGCTTCGTATCTCTCCTACTCATCGAGCAATTCTAGACAAAGCTCTAATTGGTTCTAATGTTCCTGAAGACCTTGATCTTGACATATTCCAAACAATGGTGGGTCACTTAACTTCCCCTTGGTACATATCATTTTTAGAAGAAGATGACAACTCATTGGGTCACCCACACAACCAGCCCTTGCATATTGAATTCTTCATCCAAAACCATCGTGTCAAATGTGTGTTGATAGATGGAGGCATTGGTCTAAATATTTGTTCCTAAAAATTGGTTACACAACTGGGATTGTCCGAAGATTATATTGATCCTAAAAAGAAGATAATCATAAAAGCATATGACAAGAAAGAGAGAAATTCCAAAGGAATCATTATGTTACCTATCAGAACTGGACCTATCATTAGAGATATCACATGTCAAGAACTAGATTTTCCACTAGCCTATAACATTCTTCTAGGAAGGCCTTGGATGCATGAAATGCAAGCTATCCCCTCAACATACTATCAATGTCTAAAATTTCCTTATGAGAGAGTTGAGGTCACTATACCTACAGACACATCAACATCTTGTAATGCCTTGAAAGAAAGTGCAGATAAACTTGTTCCACATTGTAGACATGGAAAATTGGCAAAGGCTTAAATCGATCAAAAGGTGCAATAAATCATCAAAATAGCACTAAAAATCGATAAATAGAACAAAGGCAATTCAAATCAAAAGAAAATTCAATTAAATGATTAAATGATTAAATAAGGCTTGAAAAGGGGAAAAACACTAAGAAATTGATTAAATTCAATTAATGACATAGTGGTTGAAATGAAAAATCAAAATGAACCTCTTACCCTTCATGGCTAAATTTAATTGCTTTAATTAATTAATAAATCATAAATTCTCTCAACAAAAGAAAAAGGAGACAAAATGGACACAAATCACTCACTTTTGTTGAAATGGCCCAGCCTTTTGAAACCATTTAAATGTTTGTCCCCCAATTTAGGGACAAAGCAAAGCCAATTGACCTTACCCAAACATAACCATGGTTATCTCACTCTACCCCCTACCCTTGGGAAAATCTTATAAATAGAAGGCATTTTGAGGCATTATTCATCCACTCCATATCTTTGAATTGCAGCAAAGCTCTTGCAATTTGCATCCACACCACTCACTTAGCATTTTCATTGATATTTTAGCTTAATTGTTGATCATTTTAGAGATTTTCTTATCAAATAGAGCTAGAATTTGATAATTAGATCTATTTTTCATATCATTCTTAGTTCAATTCTCATAATTAGAGTGTCACTAGTGAGGATTTGCAGCTGAGAGCCTCATTTACCACTTTATTTTAGAGAACCATGAGATATTTAGATTAATTATGCATTATTTAGATTAGTTTGCTTTGAATAGTGTAAATTCTCTTTCAATCTTGTTATTTCATGAAGGTGTAAATCACTCACACACAAATGGCGCCCACTGTGGGGCTCTAGGCCTCAAATTTATCAAAATTTCCACGTTATTTGCAAATTTAGGCTAGAATTGCATGATTTTGCTCACTGTTTGCAGGTTACAGGAAAGAAATCACGCCTACCAGTAAAGATATCACGCCTACAGTAAAGAGATGTCGCTCGCGGAAATTTAGATGTCGCCTGGAGTCTGAACGCTCACGCTTCTTACCAGCAGAGTCACGCTTCTGGATAAAGAAATCACGCCTGCGGACATTATATTATCGCCTGAAGCACAAAGATATGATGCCTTTGGCCATTTTGATGTCGCCTACAACGAATTAAAAGCCGCGGCCGACGGATTAGTTCACGCCTGGTGTAAAGGGAGTTTACTGCACTTTGCTTTTGATTTGTCGCTCTTATTATTTTAAGTGTCGCTTTCATTTAATAAGATGTCGCTTAGCTGAATTACTTTGTCGCTTTTGGATAAATAGTTTGCACTTTCATTTAATTTGATATCGCACGTAATCACTTTAATCTCGCTTGAGCCCCTTTTGGTGACGCTTGCGGTTAAAGTAATTACGTCTTTGTTAAATTAGATATCGCCTTTAACAGAAGAAATGTCGCCTGGTATAGCATCTATTTTCTATTAGTGTAATTGTTGTTGTCGCCTGTAATAAAGATTTCACGCGTTTGATAAATTTAATATCGCGCTTGTCTATTTTAATCTCGCTTGAGCCCCTTTTGGTGACACTCGCGGTTAAAGTAGTCACACCTTTGTTAAATTTAATCTCACCTGTAGTCTGGACAATGTCGCCTGACAGTATTTTCACTATTTTGTCAAAATAAGGACTGTATGCTAACTTTACTGTCATTTTTGTTGTATCAGGAGCATGGTCTGTCATAAGAAAGTGCAAAAACTAGAGAGAAGATACAACTTAGAGGAGAAATTGATCTCTAAGAGGATAAGGAAAGAAAACCGGGTACATTCTACCTTTGTTCTCAATAATAATTTAGAGAAAGAAGTAGAATTGTATGCCAAATATATTGCTGTTGTAGATGCTTACAAACGAAAATATGTCTCATTGAATTGAGAATTTAGTCCTTAAATTTGTAAGAATTTTGCAAGTATTTTGGTAAAAAAGAATCAAAAGCATAATCAATTACATCATTTTTAGCTTTGATTTTGGTTTCCCCTCACTTTGTTTGTATTGTGCTGACTAACTTGTTGGTGGAGGGAACATTTTGCCAAGGTAAGAGAAGGATTTGGAGAGAAAACAAAAATCTACTACTTAAAAATGCGCCTAGCCTTTGCTAGCATCGTTTGAGGTATTTTTCTCATCAAGCTTGCACTTCCCTTAAATTGTGGCATTTTCAAAGTTCAAAAACATAGTTTAATCATAAAAGGAAAAAAATAAACACTTCAATTCTAAGAACCCCTTTGTCACGGGGTTGAAAAAGAACCAATTTGATTGTGAGTGTTTGGGATAAGGGAAAAGCAATAGGGATATGCTCTTCACTCTTTGAGTGAATCAAATTCCCAAACTTGCTCTACCAAATCCATTTTTCATGCTTTTCAATGAATATGTTTAAAACTTAGTGGGCTCGCCTCCCGAGATTGCCTTAGAAGGGCCGGTGAGAGGGACAGCCCAAAGTGGGATACACTTGCTTTTGCCGCGAGAATCCGACCCACTATAAAATGAAACGCGGGTATCCTTAATGGGGTACACGACAAAAGGATTTTAGCTCTTTCGAACTTCCTCTAGTAGTCCTAACGGATTGCGCAAAATCGTGCTTTTGTGCGTGTGGGAAGCCCCTTAACATAATTGGGAGATGAAAAGCTAAGATCTCTTTTGAACGGAAAACTTATTACATAATAGTAAAATAGCAAAACTACCTATTAGAGCCATGTTTACGAACCAATTATGTGCTAGGTAGATTGTGTGGAAGCTATTCTTGTGTTAAACCTGTGAAAACGTTCAAAAATATACACATTAGAGCATTCTAGGGATATGGTACCCAATTGATGTGTGTGTTGAGATTGTTTTTATTTTCAAACAAGATATTCCAAAGTTATTGATCAAAACACCATTAAAATTTTAAACCATTTAAAATTGATCAAAAACTTTTACCTTATTCCAAAAACAGCTTATCAAGAGAAGAAAGTCAACATACCCTTAAAGTTTGTTCATGCCTATTATTACAAGGTCACTCTCTTACAAACAGACGAGACCTACAACGGAGAAGAGCTCCCATTTCCAAAGAACACTTTCATTACTTCACGAGTGACTGAAAATCCCACTAAGGCAAAGGACATTAACAACATGTTTAGTGGTACCCTAGGAAATATCGATCCCACTAACCAAGGGAACAACATGAATGGGGGCATAGATCCCAATAACAACCAAGGGAACAACATGAATGGAGGTATGGATCTTAACAACAATCAAGGAAATTCTAATAATGGAGGAAGAGACCCTAATTCTCAAGAGGCAAATTCACAAGGCAACAACTTATTGCCTCCTCATAATACAAACTTACCCCCAACTGCAGAAGAAGCCACGATTGAAAGAGCATTAGAGGCAAGACAATGTCCTTATTTCATAGAACTAATGAAAAAGACCATGCTTATGGATAAAGAAAAACACTTCATGGACTTAATACAAACGGGGGTAAAGCTACCTAAAGATTTTGACATAGAACAATTAAAGCCCAAGGAAATAGAAGACCCTATGGAAGCAATGAGGAAACAATTCAAGGCATTACAAATGGAAATTGACAATTTGAAACAAAATGGGGCTCCTAAGCCTTTCTCTATGGAAACATTATGTCCTTTTCCATTTGATAAGAGTTTGGTCATGGTGCCTTTTCCCATTAATGTAACATTTCCTAAATATGAGAGATATGAAGGAACATCTGACCCACATGATCATCTTCGGGGGTTTTGTGCATTGAGTCTTGAATTCATGCATGAATCAACCTATTTAATGAGACTATTCCCAAGAAGCTTGGGAGGAACAGCCATGGATTGGTTTTCAAAACTACCATCCGGCATAAAATCCTTTGAAGAGTTAGCATCTAAATTCGTGACTCATTACTCTTATAACATCAAACATGAGGTCACCATGATAACGTTATGTAACATGAAGCAACAAGATGGAGAAGCCTTTCTCACATTCTTGCAAAGATGGAGGACTGCATTTGCTAGATATCCAAGAAGTGTACCGGAGAAAGAAAAAATGGATATCTTTATTAATGGTTTGAGAAGCGAGCTGAATTATAGACTAAGGATGCAATGTCCCAAAACCTTTCAAGATCTAATTGATAACGGAATTACAACGGAAGAAGTGTTGATTAAGAGTGGAGAGTTGAAATTGCACAAGGAAAATAAGAATAACTCTAACTCCAACAACAACAATACCAACAATAACAACAATCCAAATAAAAGTTGGTACAACAACAATAGCCGTTATGCTGCAAGGAATAACAACAAAGGTATTGTTAATGATGGTGTAGTGGAATCCAGCAACTTGAAGGTGATTCCATTTTCCCTTACAAAGACACCAAATCAAGTGAATAATGCTAATCAAGCATATAATGCACCTTCCAACAACAACAACAATGCCAATAAGAATAATCAAGGAAACAAAGATCAAAACAGCAAGTATGATAAGTATTTGAAACCCACTCCTGCAAGACACTTTACACCCTTGGGAGAATCACTTGAAACCGCATTAAAGACTCTCATAGCTAACAATGTTATTACATTACCCGCTATTAAACCTTATGAACCAGACCACAAGCCAGGTTGGTGGGATGCTAAGCATCATTGTGAATATCATAGGATTCGAGGGCACCCTACAAATGAATGTTTACAATTAAAGAATGTGGTGCAAGACTTGATAGATAATAACATAATCACTGTTGATGGACCCCAAAATAATGAAGATCATACGGCCTTCAAACAACCTTTTTACAAACATGATAAAGGTGAGTCATCAAATGGCAAGAAACAAAGTGCCAATAATCTCAACTTTGCGCCATCATATGATCATATTGTTAATGCTATCATCATTAATGAACAGCCTCAAAAGGAAGCAACAAATGTCATTACAAGAGGGCAGAATTCTAGAATGACTTTACAAGGGATAGTCCCTCAAAACACCAATATCCCACCATCCAACATTGTGGTCAAACAATCTCCTACAGCAGCAAGACCTTATAGTTTGGTAGACCAATTGCAACGTACTCCAGCACAAATCTCAATCTTAGAGTTATTGAAGTTGTCACCAAATCATAAAGAGATTTTGGAAAAAGCTTTGGAAGAAACACATGTTTCTACTACCTTAGGGGAAGAAAAGTTTCAAAATATGGTAGGACATCTTGTGGCTCCTCATTGTCTTTCATTTTCAGATCAAGATGACATGTCTATAACTCATCCTCAAAATTTGCCATTACATATAGAGGTTTTGATCGAAAGGCATAGAGTCAAAAGAGCCCTTATTGATGGAGGGGCTGGCCTTAACATATGCACATTGAGTCTTGTAAAATCCCTAGGTTTCTCCGAGTCTTGCATTGACCCTACAAAGAAAATCACCATAAAAGCTTATGATGAGGCTGAAAGAGCTTCTAAAGGCATGATTGTGTTGCCCATCCAAGTGGGACCAGTTAAGAAGGAAACCAAATGTCAAGTGTTGGACATGAAATTAACCTATAACATTTTATTGGGAAGACCTTGGATTCATGAGATGCAAGTTGTCCCCTCCACATACCACCAATGCATCAAGTTCCCATACATGGGTGAAGAAATCACAATTGGAGGAGACTCAAATCCATTTCAATATTGTAATGCACTCAAAACCTTGCATGAATTATACATTCCACATAATCGTGAAGGAGTTGTTCCAAGAATCACCAATGAAGATGCACAAAATCCTCTTCAAGCTAGCTCAACTACATCAACTAAGGGCAAGGAAAAAGTGAGCTACGAGGGTCCAAATGTGATGGAAAGTCCATGTGTGGCACCTAAATTGGAAACAGTGATCTACAAACCTACTAAAGAGGAAAAAGAACAAGCTAAAGCAGATCATTACCAATACATGAGTGAGATGATGAACAAATTTGACAAACAATGCAAGATTAGTTCAAAAGGGGTAGGAGAATATTCAGTTTCTCTATTTGACATGCCCATGTCTCCTAAATCACATGGAAAACCCTCAAAAGAACATCTTCCACATAAGTATAATTCTTATTTTGTGAGGGAAGATAGCAAAGCAACATGGGATAAGGAAGAGGATGATGTCCTTCAGTGGCTTTATCATGATGAGGATGGTACCCTAGACACTCCCATGGAAAGAATTCAGCATGTTAATATACAAACAGAACAATATGGGAAAGGATTTGATATTATGCAAAAGATGGGATACAAAGGAAGAGGACCCCTAGGCCAAAGAAATAGAGGATTATTAGAACCTATTGAACCTATTTGGAGGGCAAGTCATGAAAAAGCCGGAGTAGGTTTTCAACATAAGGGAGAAAGTTCAAGTCCAATGCATGATTTTCATCCTCAAATAAATGCATTAGAATCTGAAGGAGATAGTGATGATTCTAGGGATTATGAATGGGATACTTTATCAGATGAGTCATGTCAAGATAAAGAAGTCATTGTTATACATACTTATGCAAAAATCCCAAAACAAGATGCTCCAATTAATGAAGAATCTTTTACTCAAAGGCCTAATATAGAACAAGCATCTAGTAGTGGAGCATGGATAGAAACATTTTGGACACCTTCAGAGGAGGGAAATTCAAACGTTAGTTTTAACCCGCTTGTGGCTTTTCCCACATTGTTTCCCGTAGAGGTCGACGAGGATTCAAGCGAAGGGGACTTTGACCCTGCTTCCATGGATCATCTTGAGGAAGCACACATCATAGACCTAAACGATACAATGTATGAACCCTCAAACGAAGTCATGTCCATAAATCCTATTGATGATACCTTACCCAATAATTCCTTAATTTTGATACATCCAGACCTCATTGATTGGGATCAAACTGAACCACATGACTTACTTTACTTCCCAAATGACCAAGCCACAAACCAATACCTCAATGCGGTTGAACCCTCTTTCACCAACGAACTCAATACAGACATGATGACAACAGCAAGGGTCCAATCTCTTAGTCAAAAAAAATAAAAAATAAAAAAAAATAAAAAAATGAAAAGTTCTATTGGTGAAAACCCAACTGTGGCACCATTAGAACCAAAAACAATGAAAATAAAAGATGTTTCTTTTGGTGAAAACCCAACTGTGGCACCATTAGAAGAGAGATTGGATACAAGATTAATTGCATGTGCATTTTTTTTCCAAGGGTTTTATTTTCGCATCAAAAAGGGGTACATGACATCATTAACAGGGTTAAATCAACAAGGACAACATCATTTCAACATCATCTTTTCTACAAAAATAAAAATATATGAGATTATACTTTTTGCATTCATTCCATATCATTAATCATTACATAGATATTATCAAAGAAAAGAAGTAATAATCATTTACATTTGCATACAGATTGCATCCATTCAGATTGCATACATGAGAAATAACATATCAAAACTGCATCCATACATGAAGAAGAAATGCATCCATCTATCTATATCATACATAAGATACGTTGCATCCATAGCCAATATTCATCCAAAAAAACAAATGCATTAGATAAACACATATAGCAGCATCTAAAGGAAATCTCATATATCATCAAGTAAAAGCAGGAAAGATCATAAATGTTCTCATATCACACGTCTACTCATAACAATGATGTCATAAAACTCAACTCTATAATCGCCCATCAACAGGGGCATCAATGTCAAATAAGTGTCAAAATACAACTGGAAAGGTGACACCAAGGTCACAAGACTATGGTACAATATCAAGTATCTCAGCATCAGTACATAAATGATAAATAAGAGCACTCATAGCTCATCTCTCGTCACCACTGGGAGGAGGTCCTGGAGGAGGCTGTGGAGGAGGCTGTGATGGAGGCTGCTGAGGAGGCGTCTGACCAACCATAGCAACAAGGAGAGGAACCAAGGGAGCCAAACCCGATACCAACTGCTGAATCATAGATGACATCTATGACACCTCTGTCCATAATGCTCCCACATCTGCTCGTAGCTGGGTAGTACTAGAGCTCTCTCCAACCTCATAGGTACTCTGAGGATCACCTGTATCTATAGGAGCTTTTCCCCGATCACAGAAAAAAGCTGCTGGCATCTGCTGTGCACCTGTATCCTGACCATCCACAGTAGCCTGCTGTAATCCTGCTCTCGTATCCTGTCCTGCCCCTGGATCCTGTCTAGCAGCCCTCACATGATCCTGACGATCTAACCTCTGTCTCTGTGCTACTGCAGGACGAGGAGGAGGAGGTGGTGCCTGTACCTGTGCATCTCTCGCTCGTCCTCTGAGCCGAATCACTGCCCTACCTCGGGGTCTACCTCTGCGTCTCCTCCCACCACCAACATCATCACCATCATCATCTCGCCCAGGTACTGGCTCTGCAGGGTCTGTAAAGTGAGGCATCGGATGCTCCATCAACCAAGCTAGATACTCCTGTGTGACTCCGGCATCTCTGATATGTAACCTCATGTCCCAATCCATATAACCCAGTAATGATATCTACTCTATAGCGTCATCATATGAAGGCATGTGACCCCAAGTAGCACGCTCTGCACTAGAACGAGCATATACTGCAGATCCCTGAGGCATAGGCTGAATCCGCCCAAACTGTCGTAGTACTCTCCCTGCCAAGAATCTCTCCAGAACAGAGTCGATCCTGCCGATCATCCATCGAGGAGCAAACATATAGGGTAACTCCAAGCTATCCTCTCTCCAATCCTCGACCTCAACATATGGTCTCCAATAGACCTCATCCATGTCATCAATCTGTCGTCGCCAATACTCCAAGTGACCCAAGTGATGCTGTGTCACCATACCAGTATACTGCCATGCAAAAGGATATCCTAGAGGATGATCTCGATCTGATATAGGACGACTGACTGGTAAGTGCTCCCATATCCACAACTGTAAAATATGAATCCCAGCAGATAATGAGGCTGATCTCCTGTAAACCACCTCATGCAGATCGTGATAAAGCTGTGCCAGCACACAAGATCCCCAGTCAAAGCGTCGAGGATGATGTAGCAAATCCTCGATAATCCTGCCCCATCCCACTGAAAATCCGCGACCTCGCCGATCAGGTAATAAAACACCACCAATGATAGCACCCAATAAGGCTGGTAAAACAGGAAATGAGGAAAACTGAGGCCATAAGATACAATCATCACCAATAGATGGATCTCCGAATACTCATCGAAAATAGGTCCCGTCATAGACTGCGTCATAATATACTATCTCTCCATGAGTCGGGATCCGTAGCAATCTGTAAACATCCTCTGGTGTAATAGTCATCTCGCCTTGTGGTAGCCAAAATGTGTTTGTCTCAGAGTGCCAACGCTCTGCGACAGCAGTAATCAAACCTCGGTTCATCTGGAACCGAGGAAGCTCTAGTACGCACAGTAAACCGCAGCGCCTAATCACTCGCCTCTCGGCGTCAGTCAACTGGGTCCTAAGCTCCATCACCCAGTGTGGTACAGTCTGAAGGTACAGCACAGGGACATCCTCCTGTTTAATCAAAACAAGGGAACCACATGAGTAACTTACTATCAGGAAATCAAACAATCAATCATGGTCATCAATTTAAATATACCTATCAGACTTACCAATCCTAACTCTAAGCATTGAGGAAGGACGATCCTAGTTTTATGTCTCTAAGCATTTGAGCATAAAATGAATGGACATTTAGATCCATGATCTATCATTCATGATGAAGATTGATTAACCTTATTCTTTGATATTATAGTTACCTATGTCCTAATTCGTTGTTGAAATCAAACAAAGGGAATACCCTAACTAAACATTCGATTGAATTCATTGACGTGATCGATATCAATCAAGTTGACGCAATCGAGCAATCAGACGTCTTAGAAAAGTTTGAAATAAACAAAAAATTTTCTCTTACGCGACTTTTCTTTCTGGCGTCATTTCTTTTACCAGAGGTGACATTTCTTTGATCAAACGCGTGATTTTATTCATCCGCGTGACTTAATTTCACGGAGGCGGTATAAGATTTTCCTTAGGCGACATCTTATTATCACGCGACACCTGATTAAAATGATTAAAATCCTATGCGACATTAAATTTTCCTTAAGCGACACATGATTTTCTAAATGCGTGAAAATACCTAAGGGAGGTGACATCAAATTTACCAAAGGCGACATTTAAAATTTTCAGGCGATATTAAAATGCACGGAGGCGACATTTCTTTTCACGAACGCAGAATTAAAATTTTTAAATGCATTAAATAAGGTCATAAATGCAACTTTAAAGACATGAGGAAAATTTGAATGACATACCGGAGGACCATCGGTCGCTCTCCGACTGAACCGGCGCGCTCTCTCAAACCGATGCTCGCGATGTGGGACCACCATCGTCTCCAAAAGGCTAAAATCAGAGCTCAAATCTCAAGAAGGAATGGTGCAAATGAATAGTAAAATGCGGGGTTTTACCCTATTTAAGGTGAAATTGGTTCTTATAAACACTTAAAACAATGCACTTTGAACCTATCATAGGACATTTTCATTAATCGGGGCATAAATCAAACTTGATTATTTCTTTCAAACGGTATCAGAAATCAAAACATATTCCAACTACTTCAAAATCTTTCAAATCAAGGACTCAATATGTTTTATTTCTGAGGGGGCATCAGAGTATCAAATGGGCATCACATCAAAAACATTTATCAGTGGGGCATATCATATCATATCAGTATCATATCATATCATATCATAGCATATCATATCAAGTATCATATCAGGAGGCAAATCAATTGCATATCAGTTTCATATCAGATCAGTTTATCATATCATATCATTATCATATCAGCAATCAATTAACCCAGGACCTTTATCAATCAACCCAGGACCTTTATCAGTGAACCCAGGACCTATCATCATATCAGGACCCATATCATATCAGAGGCATCAGAATCATATCAGCACCATCATCAGAGGCACATCATCGTCATCAGGAAGTACATCAATCAGAACGATCAGAGGCATATCAGAACCAGGACCTGAATCAGATCATCATACTAAGGAAATCTTTGAATCGGTGTTCTTCGTACATCGACTCAAAGAGGGGCATTTGTAGACATGGAAAATTGGCAAAGGCTTAAATCGATCAAAAGGTGCAACAAATCATCAAAATAGCACTAAAAATTGATAAATAGAACAAAGGCAATTCAAATCAAAAGAAAATTCAATTAAATGATTAAATGATTAAATAAGGCTTGAAAAGGGGAAAAACACTAAGAAATTGATTAAATTCAATTAATGACATAGTGGTTGAAATGAAAAATCAAAATGAACCTCTTACCCTTCATGGCTAAATTTAATTGCTTTAATTAATTAATAAATCATAAATTCTCTCAACAAAGGAAAAAGGAGACAAAATGGACACAAATCACTCACTTTTGTTGAAATGGCCCAGCCTTTTGAAACCATTTAAATGTTTGTCCCCCAATTTAGGGACAAAGCAAAGCCAATTGACCTTACCCAAACATAACCATGGTTATCTCACTCTACCCCCTACCCTTGGGAAAATCTTATAAATAGAAGGCATTTTGAGGCATTATTCATCCACTCCATATCTTTGAATTGCAGCAAAGCTCTTGCAATTTGCATCCACACCACTCACTTAGCATTTTCATTGATATTTTAGCTTAATTGTTGATCATTTTAGAGATTTTCTTATCAAATAGAGCTAGAATTTGATAATTAGATCTATTTTGCATATCATTCTTAGTTCAATTCTCATAATTAGAGTGTCACTAGTGAGGATTTGCAGCTGAGAGCCTCATTTACCACTTTATTTTAGAGAACCATGAGATATTTAGATTAATTGTGCATTATTTAGATTAGTTTGCTTTGAATAGTGTAAATTCTCTTTAAATCTTGTTATTTCATGAAGGTGTAAATCACTCACACACACACATAATAGAGAATCTTCCACCAAACAAATGGACATAGCATCTACATCTAAAATGGAAGACCTATCAAAAGGAGTCAAGATCAAAAACACTGGCATGGGAGAATACACAATGGAAGTAGTCCTATCTCTCACATCTCTCCCAATTTCACCAAAATCATATGGACAACCTTCTGAGAAAGAAAGGCAATCAACAAAAGAACCTTAGGTTATCTTCAATGGAAGCTTTATCACAAAAAAAGTGTCAAAACAAGAATTTGATGAAGAGGAAGTTGTGCTTGCCTAGTTATACAAGGATGAGTCTCAATCACAAAGAGTTCAAAAATGTGACTCTAAAACACCTAAAGCTCCTTCAAAATCATATGGACTAGGACATAAACTGGTGACTAAAATGGGATACAATGGAAAAAGACCTCTAGGAACACAAGGTAAAGGTCTTATATCACCCATTGCACATTGTGGTCAGACAAACAAGGATACTACAGGTCTAGGTTATCAGAAGAAACCTTTCCATCTCAGTGGAAACTCTTCTCATGTGATAGAATAGATAGAACTAGAAATATACAACAATGAGGAAGAGGAAACACACCAAGTTGACAGTGATGACTCTGATGCTACAAATGCTTTCCCCTATGAATGCATTCCTCAAAACATCTTAGACATTCTCAAAGAGGAAAATGAACCTAAAAGAATCAATGTAGTAGAAAGACAAGAACCTACTACTAAACAAATGATAGTCTTCACATAAGAACCGAATGATCTTGAAAAAAAATGAGAGGAACAAGGTGAACCTATCACAATATCTAAACATTTGGGACATAACAGTGATTCTGAGATAGACTCCCATGAATATGAGTTCTGCTCAGACTCTGAAGGAAACCCTGCTTGGGGAATCCATCCTAATTTCACACATATTCTTGATTTTCCTAGAGATGCAGATGATGAATCTAATGACTTTGAATGGGGAATTGTTCCAGAAGAAGATGACCTTATCACATAAAAACACATAGATGTCATTCACCAATATGCACCTACACTTGACATGAGTCTAAAGAAAAATAATGAACCTCGTGAGTCTAATTCATTTATCACCAATGATGGGTCCAATAATGACATTGAGACAACTAATGAACTGAATATCTTGAGCAGTAATATCACCTTCGAATTCATGATTTAGATCATGAATAATGATGACAATACCATATGTGTAAAAATGATCAGCCAATCCTTTCCAGATCTTACTATCCAACATCTTGAGCTTATTGACCAAATATTCAATGATCTAAACCAAGACATCTGTACTTTCTGAATAGACTATGCTATCGCATGTTATCTAAATGCAGTAGAACCTATGATGACTTCCATCAGTGATCCTAGCATTAGAATGATAGAGTTGGATATCAAGTATCTCAATCAAAAGAACAAAAGTAAAAAGAAAAGGAGTTCTGAGGGTGAAAACCACTATGTGGTAGTCTCAGAACCTTAAATAATAATAACAAAAGATGTATCTGAAGGTGAAAACCTCTCTAAGGCACCTAAGGATGAGATATTTGATGTCCTTTCGAGTCATTTATAGGACAGATCTCTAGTGTTGATAGAACTAACTCACTCTATCAATTTGGGTACAACAGAAGAACCTTAGTTCATTCATGTAGCTCAATCTCTATCTGAAGAAGAAAAGCAAGCATTTACAAAATTCTTAATAGAGAAGAAGATCAACTTTGCATAGAAATATTCAAATATGCCAGGGTTCGATCTTGATCTCATCATGCATCATCTTTATATAGCTCCAGGAGTCAAACCTATTAAACAAAAGTTGCAGAAAATGCATCCACATGTTGCACTTCTAGTCAAAGCTAAGCTAGAAAAGTTACTAAAAGTTGGGTTTATCCGAGTCATAGATTATGCAGAGTGGATCTCAAACATAGTTTGAGTTTCAAAATAAGAAAAATATATAAGAGTATGCACAGACTTTAAAGATGTAAATAAAGCATGCCCTAAGGATGACTTTCCACTACCAAACATCGATATGATAGTGGACATGACTGCGGGCTTTGAAATGTACTCTTTAATGGATGGTTTTTCTAGATACAACCAAATCAATATCACTCCAAAAGATCAAGACAAAATATATTTTAATTGTGCATGGTGTACTTTCTATTGGAACATCTTGCCATTTGGTCTTAAGAATGTTGGTGCTACATATCAATGAGCTATGACATCTATCTTCCATGATATGATGCATCAAACCATGGAGGACTATGTTGATGATACCTTAGCTAAATCAATGAAGATATTAGAACATCTAGTAGACTTGAGTAAAATACTAGATTGAATGGAAAAGTTTAGTCTCTGACTGAACCCTAATAAATGTACTTTTGGTGTCACTTCAAGAAAACTTCTAGGTTATATTGTTTCAAAGAAAGGAATTGAAGTAGATCTAGCGAAAGTCAAAGCAATCATGGAGATGAAACCTCCTAAAAACATTAGTCAAATGAGGACCTTACAAGGAAGGGTACAATCAATCAAACACTTCATGTCTCAGCTAGCAGACATATCACAACATTTTACAAAACCATTATATAAAGGTGTGACCTTCTCATGGAGTGAGGAATGCAAAAATAATTTTGATCATATCAAGTAATATTTGGCAAATCATCCTATTTTGATGCCTCCTATTCAAGGGAATCCATTGATATTATATGTCTCTACCACCAATACATCACTGGGGGTATTACTAGCACAACATGATGAAAATAAGGAGAGGGCTATCTATTACATTAGCATAACACTGGTAGCTTACAAAAAGAACTATTCCATGATAGAAAAGGCATGTCTAGTTGTCATCTTTGCCTCACAGAAGCTGAAACACTAGTTGTTAGCTCATACTATACAGTTAATGACAAAGATTGATCCACTGAATTACTTATTGGGAAAAGCTTCCCTCACAAGTAGATTAGCTAAATGGGTCATGCTATTGAGAAAATTTGACATAGAGTATGTTGAGAGAAAAGCTATCAAAGGAAAAGTCATTGCAGATTAGTTGGTTGAAGAACTACTGTTTGATAATCAACCAATGCAAATGGAATTTCCTGATTCCTCTATTATGAACCTATCTTCTAGAATATGACAACTATTCTTTGATGGATCTTACACACATAATGGATCTGGAGCTAGTATATTATTCATCACACCTCAAGGTTACTCCATTCCAAAAGAATTCAGAATCAAATTCCCATGTACCAACAATATAGCTGAGTATGAAGCTTTACTAAATGGTATGAAGATAGCACTAGAATGGAGAGTGACATAACTACACATTCGCGGAGACTTGCAACTGATCATACACCAAGTCAATGATGTGTATCAAACAAAAGATGAGAAAATTGTTCCATACAAATGCATGGTAGATGACTTAAAGAAATACTTCTTGTCTATCATGTTTGAATAGATTCCTAGAATGGATAACTAGGTTTCTGACACTATGGAAACATTATCATCTCTACTACAATAGCCCAAACATGAGCTACATTATGAGTTCCTGGTAGAAGCACTGCCATTCCCTACCTATGATTGTCTAGAAACCTGCATGGTCTACATCGTTGTAGGTCATGATTCATCCCGCTACCAACACGTATATTCCTACCTTCATGACCAAATCATTCCTAATTCCTTTAACTGATATGAGAAACATTACCTTATTCGAAATGCATCATGATATGTCATCATTGGTAATGATCTATATAAGTGGAGTCTAGATGGTACACTTCTTAGGTGTTTAGAACGTGAAGAGTCTCAGTGCACATTAGAAGAAGTCCATGAAGGTATTTGTGGATCACATTCCAATGGTTTAACACTAGCTCAAAAAATCATTAGGGCTGGGTACTATTGGCCAGACATGGAAAAAGAGGCCGTAAAGTACGCTAAGAGTTGTCAGAAGTGCCAGATCCATGGTAACTTGATACACGCACTAGGGAGAGATTTGATTCCCTTTACAACACAATGGCCTTTTCAACAATAGACATTTGATCTTATAGGAGCTATTTATCCACATTTGTCAAATGGTCATACCCATATCATCACAACAACAGATTACTTCACAAAATGGGTAGAAGCAGTGCCTTTGACACAAGAAACCGACAAACAAATCTCAATGTTCATCTTGAACTACATCATTTGTCAGTATGGTATCCCACACTCCATCATCATAGACCATGGAGTCGAATTCAAGAACAAGGACCTAGACTCCTTATACTCTAAATTTAAGATCAATCAACATTGGTTGTCCATTTACTATCCTCAAGGGAATAGACAAGTTGAAGTGTCCAATAAGAACTTACTAAAAATCTTGCATCACACAGTCAACAAGATAGGAAGAGACCGACACTTGATGATAAATCCAGCTCTTTGGGCCTACAGAACAAGTATCAGAATGCCCACTGGGGCTACTCCCTTTTCTTTAGTATATGGGGCTAAACTGGTACTAATCCCATCACTATGAATTAGAATGTATGGTCTAATAACCAATGATGATTACAGAGTGTCTAGGTTACAAGAACTTGAATTACTAGATGAACGCAGAAAAGTTGCATATGATCATCTCAGAGTATATCATAAAAGAATGTCTAGAGGCTATAGCCAAAAAGTCAGACATAGAGAATTTTAGGTTGGCGATCTAGTCTTGAGAGAGAATACTAAAAATCAATCCCATAGAGAGCACAAGGGGAAGTTTGAACCCAACTGGCTGGGTCCCTTTGTTATCACTGTTGCTTTTGGCTCTAGAGCCTATCAACTCTCAACAACTGAAGGAGAACAGCTCTGAGAACCAATCAACATTCTCCATCTAAAGAAATTTTATGCCTAAGGCATTCAGTCTATGGTAAAATATCCTGAAAAAAGCATAAAAATAAAAAAAGTACAAAAAAATTTGAAAAGA
This sequence comes from Chamaecyparis obtusa, assembly GCA_027943335.1. Taxonomy (NCBI): domain Eukaryota; kingdom Viridiplantae; phylum Streptophyta; class Pinopsida; order Cupressales; family Cupressaceae; genus Chamaecyparis; species Chamaecyparis obtusa. The sequence goes on along the minus strand of BSBK01004544.1, from coordinate 108,728 downwards.
TGAAAAGTACAAAAAAAAGAAAAAAAAAGAAGTGCCTTGGTGAAAACCTGGTAAACAGGTGCCTTGGTAGAAAAATAGAATCTCTGCCAAGATGGTGAAAACCTGGCAAACGGGCACCACTTGTATCAAAATGCTCCATCTATTAGTGCAATCTTGGTATTTCCTAGCTTTCAGTCCTGCTTTAGTTTGTACATATCCCTTGTGTTCAATAAAGTCATTCTGAGCACAATCCATCAAAAGTGTCTGTATCCTATCAAAGTTTCAACTTGGGGGCAATCAACGTCATATCCTATGGTCCTCAGTATCTTCAGACAAGTCATATCCAGTCCAGGTCCTTCCCAAGCTATGTCTGCCTCAGTCAGTCAGTCTCCTCACCAGGAAAGGATTTTGCACCTTACAACAACACAAACAAACAACAACAACTAGCTGAAAATAAATCTCTGTGACATGCTTTAATCTTCTTGTATGCTAACTGATTCACGTTGAGATTTATGCATATTCTATCTCCTTGAGCTCCTCGATGATGTCCTTTACAGGATTTAGAGAGTGATGACCGGGGGCATAATATTTTATTTGTCTTCTGTTTGTAAGTGAAAAATCTAACAACTTTTGAAATTCAGGATTGAATTGGTGTCCACTATAAGTGCCTCCATCATGTATTAGATGGCCACATGTACCTTGACCATTGATACCTAGATGCTTCAAGGAAGTTTGATCAAACTTTTGTCTTTTTGAATGATTTCTTAATCCTATTGTGAAACACACTACTACCCAAGGATGTGAATGATAACGGGTCACTGTGGGTAATTCACATTGGACACAATGATTTCTACAACTGCTTGGTGTGTTTTTCCACAAGGCATATTCAGGTCATCACAACGTTTATGTTCTGATGCTTATACAAATTTCTATATCAAAATGGACATGATATTCAGGTCATCCTGGCTTTTGTGCCTTGATGCTTATATCTAAATCTGACATAACAAAACAAAAATCAATATTCATATGTTCATGGTCGCCTAACTGGAAGACATTGTATCAATTTTCTGGTGTTACCTAAATAAAATATTCAGTGATGATAAAAGACCAACATATGATTAGTGACTAAGTCCTAGGTTTTGCATTTCATTCTGCATTTCACACTTTGCATGGTTACATTTCTCATGATTTATGTATCAATCAATGCTTGAATTGTCCAAACTTTGCACTAAACAACAAAACAAGGACTGAGCTTTGTATGAAGGTCCCCTAAACTAAATCAGCAAGCGATCGCTGTTCTGGGTTACACATCCGTTTTGACCCAATTTTTCAAAGTGCTCTGTTTTGCATGAAAATTGCACCCTTTGCTAATGTCGATGTTCTTAACCCATTTTCAGGATCAAAATCAAAATCTAAGATCGTTTACTTTGTCAAAATCATGATTTAAAATTTTTGGACCCAGGACAACCGACTGTTTGCACAATTGACCTTCAAATCATCTATGGAATCCAGTATTCAACTTAACTAATTATCATACATCAAACTCTTCAAATTTCAACTTTGTCAACCATGGTCAACTCATGGTCAAACCTAGTCAAACTTGGTCAACAGGACCTCCAAATGATGCAGAACACATCGTCGGATGTGCATAACCACTTCTCAAATTGATTACATCACTCCAAACCCATATAACATTGGCTTTCTTGCCAGATTTCAATTTTCATCCCAAAGGAGGCATGGTATTACACATTATTAATCAAATTTGTCAATCAAAATTTCTTTCAGTGATCAAGACAACAACCACATCTAGTTATTGATTCATCAAAAGTCCTCATCGCTTGGGGGACATCACTTGGGGCATATCAGATTCATTAGAATCCATATCAATCTGGTGTTCTCTCACAACTTGTAAACTATATCAACTTTTCATAACCATCGGTTCATTAGTGTTATTTCTTTGGTTCTTTGTAATTGAAGGGTTCAGATTTGGCATCCTTTCAATTCCTTTGGACAATCAGGTCTGGAGTTAGGATAGTCACTTCTTCATAATCATAAGGTTCAGAATCAGGCATTTTGACACTTTTTCGTAATCACCAGTTCATCCTTGCTATTGTTAACATCATCTCAATTCTTTCGTCAATCAGGACTTGAATCAACATCTTTAAATCAATCAATTGGTTTTTATCTCAGAATCGGTTAATCTTTTAGGATCAGTTTCTCCATCACATAATTGAGTCCACATCATCATCAAAAACATATTAATATTTGAACCACTATGCTTTGCACAGTAATTCAAAGAGGGGCAAAATGTAATACCCTAAAAATGGGCTATAGGACTCTTAACCTCTTACATCGACAAATCGATCGAAATCGACACAAAATTCCTAACCAAAGGCACTTTTGTGCATCAAATCATCAAAATCCTAATCGATCTAATCTCAATTCTACATTGGGGAATATTCCTAATATTCCTAATATTCCTAATTTATCCTAATTACTTCTAATTAAACATTATTTGGTGATAAATATGTTTTATTTATCCTAGGTGCAATTAATTGAATATGTTGAATATTTGATTAATTAAAATTAATTCTGCCACTTAATTAATTTAATTAGATTTATTTGTATTTATTCCTAATTAATATTGTTTTTAATTTGACAATAAATCAAATTCCTAGAAATAATTGATTAAATGTTCATTTAATTGATTAAATCAAGTTGTCAAATTTAATGATATAGTTTTGGGATAAAGTTTGATTAAATAAATGATTAACCCATAAATTAATTGTTTTTATTCAAAAATTAGTTAAGTTGAGAATAATTCATTTGAATTATTAAATAAATTCATAATCATCCATGCACAATTAGAAGAGCAGTTAAACTCTAAATCAACAAATCAATTCAATTTGTTAAAATTTTCTAACTCAACATGTGATTGTGAGTTGAAAAAGTGATTTGAACTCTAATTCGAGTTAAAAAGATGATTTTGCATGATTTTGTGAGTTAACTAATTCTAATTTCTTGATAACTCAAAAATCAATATGAGCTAATCAGGGAGAGACTTTTGGATTTCCATGAGTTCTCATAGAACCTAGATTTCTATATAAATAGGGCTCAGTCCTTCTCAAACGACCACGAATCCTGCGATTGCGAATCTGGAGAATTTGGCTTGTGTGATCTAGAGATATTGTGAGATTGTTTTCCAATTTCTACATTCTTGTTTTCAATCATTTTCATTTTATAGTGTATCATTGATAGATTCAATTTCATTAATTTCAATTCTAGATCAAGTTTTTCATAGAGTTTCCATACATATTGCATAGAAAAATCCAAAAAGATAGATTAAGCTGCATTCAATTTTCATCAATTTTTCATCATTAAATCCTTCATTTAGGTATTGCATTGTCATTGGTCTCAGTCTAGTTCTGAGAGTATCAAACTCATAGCTACTAGAAGGCAATAAATTGCCTTGTTAGAATTGTTTACTTTATTTGTAGATTTCTTGATTTGCTAACCTCTAATATTTTACTAAAGTGTTGTGTCCACAACTAGGTACAAAATTCACACAGACAGTATCGAGGTGATTCTTTTTTGAAAGTGCATGATAATTCGAGTAGATTGTAGTGGTGCTATTTATTTCTTTGAGTACTATGCCAAATTTTTATTTTCTACATATGCTCTTTGTGAGGGTTTTGTAATGCATTGAAATCAAGACCACTTAGTATTTCTTGCTGGTGGTAGTTGTAAATGCACTAATATAAAGTGCCAAATCATATTTTCTTGGAGGGTTCTTCAAATTGAGTGAAAAGGGGGGTGTTAGAGTAAATGGTTATTTTCCATTTCACTCTTGACTTAAGTTTACTTAGGTGAACTTATTTATTAGGATGAATTTATTTATTTTTGGATATTATTAGAGGATATTGTTGGGTCATACTTTGACTCCAACTACTCCTAAGATGTGGTTGAGTCAATTTTCTCCAACTACTTTATTTGGTAGTTGGTTGACTCCAACTACTCCTAAGATGTGGTTGAGTCCAACTACTCCAACTACCTTATTTATTAGTTGGACAACTCCAACTACTCTTCTAGAGAGGATGTGGTTGTAGGCTGACTCCAACTACTCCTAGCAGCTCTTGCCTATATAAACATGCTTTCTCTCATGTATTTTTAATATGGGAGATATATTATATATCTCTTTCTTTTGCATCCTCTTAATGCTATTTTTCTTCTAGAATATGCATTACTCTTTTGGAGACTAACTCTATGTTGCTATTTTGATTTCATATAATTTGTGTGCATAGTTTAGATATCTATTCTTTGCACTAGTTTTCTGTGTTAATAATGTTTTCAAATTCTAACACCTAGAAGTATCACATGTCCTATTTTCTTTATGTTGTTCACAACCTTTAGTCCATATCACCTATCTTATTACAACCTTTTGTCCATATCCTCTTGCCCATTATTGATCTTTCTTATCTTATCTTTATCTTACTTTTCCTATCTATATCCTATCATTTCCTTATCAAATTTTATCTCTTGGCCTTGATATAACATGACACAAAATGCAAAATAGGTTTTACAAAAAAACTCTTGACATGCCCATTCCTGTGTATTACATGTCATCCAATGAAGATAGAATCATTCATGTATCTTGTCATATCCAACCCTTATCTTGGTAAAACCATATTATCTCATTTCTTGGATAATTATTGGAATCCAAAAAATTTCAAGACGTACCAAGCAACCCTTTTCCTTCATCTATCTACCAATTCATCCATCCATAATGTCCCAACCTTGCTAGACATAGGGGAAAATTCAATAAATTTTGCTGAAGAAAATATTAATGTCTTGGAAAAATCCATAAATAAGAATGTCCTAAAAAAACTTTTAAAATTAGTTAAAGTCATCAAAAAATCCCTAAAAAGCATAAAAAGTCCTGGAAAAATCCTCAAAATTAAAAAATGTCTTGAAAAAAAATACAAAAATAATATATTTCAAAATCCTAAAAATTAGAAAATTCTTCAAAAATCAGAAATAAACATGTACATAATCATTTTCATGTCATCAATAAATTGTCCCTTGCGATAAGACAAACATTAGAGCAGACACAATTTGAAGACTTGTAAAACATTGTGCTTAACAAAATCATGCATCAATAGACAATCTATCCAATCTTGTTAGCAATCAAGCAAATAAAAATTATCCTATCAATTAATCAACATCAATTTACCCTTTATCAATAATCATTTTCCTTATACAAGGTGTAATATATCTAAAACCAAATATATATGTTAGATGGGGTACTTCATTCCTAAAACTACACATCATCAAATCATCATCATTATCAAACAAAATATTAACTTTGACGAAAAGATCAAAATGGCTATTGACTTGCCTGATTTAGTGAGTCTCATCTTTTATTGATTTATCATTGGTCATGTTCTTGTAAGAATTCTTAGGCATTGAGAGGGGGTGAATTAGTGTAAACAAATTTAAAACTAATTCAACCATCAATTTGATTAACCTTACTAATACCTTCCAAATAGTAAAGCGTATAATTGAAGTAAACAAATAAAAGATAGTAATATCCGACATCCACAAAATCATCATAGATGAAACAATGATTTTTGCATGGAAACCCTTAATTAGAGGGAAAAACCATAGTGGTAATGACACCCACAAGCCCACTACAACAATAAATGAGTTTATCCTATAATGAGCTTACAATTACCCTTTCCTAAGGGTTGACCCTGTTAGGAGTGACTAGTACCTTGTTAGAAGTACAATCAAATTTGCTAATATTTACCTTGCCAGAGGATTTCAAAAACTCTATTAAGAGATCACTCGATTAAGGGATTTACAATAGGAACCTATTAAAGTTCACCCAATTAAGGGATTTTCTTGTTGTAACTACTAGGGAACAATAAGTTGAATGATCTGGATATAGTATTGATTACTTGATAGATCCAATCTATTTTATGCATACTAGAACTTCTCATCAATATGACTCTATCAGATCTTTGATCGCAACCCTAATTGATTTCACCATATCACACCAATAACACCAACTCTCAACACCACAACATCATCAACATATGATCGGTACCATTTATATATATTTCTAGCACCAAATTTATGAAATTAAATACTTTCCCTTCAAAGTAATAATCTCTATGAAAAATGCAATTTCCTATGACCGTGTTGGCTTACAATAAGATCTACAATAAGATAAACATGTTTTGACTTCTCTAATGCACTGCCTTAGATCTTCCTTAAATAATATCCTCGATTCCAAAATTAACTCCTCATTGATTCTATAACCATTAATACATGTCATCATAACACTAAGTATCATCACAACCACTGTACTTCTTATTGATCTAACATCTTTCAAATGATGCTCAAGAACAACAAGTGTTCTTACTTGTCTGAATGACTATGTTACCAAAATATCTATCACCGATCAACCAAATGAGTTATGGTCGAAACCACACTTTACTCTGACCATGTTGATACTATATATATGACCGCACCTCATAATTCATCATCTATCACAACTGCTACCAAAGTGTTTCCATTTATGTCTATCGATCTTCTAGACTTAACCATTTTCTTGCATAGCCAACTACTTATCTTCTCACTGACTGCATCCTGTACTTCACCGATAATGATATATGACTAAAATGAATTATTTTCCATCAATGAAAACCAAACCAATTGCTTCAAATTACTGCAACTATTCCAAATCAACATAATGCCAATAGTTCCTATGCTACTCAAGGATATCCACAAGTGATAGAGTAGTTGGGATGGTTCATGGTCATTTATTTTTTGTTTTGTCTTCTGTTTGCGTGTTGTTTTTCATGAAGTTCTGAGGGAATTTAGTCCAATGCTTTAGGATGGATGAAAATATTCCTTGTCTACAATGTGCTTGTTTTTACACAAAGGGATTGCATTATTTCTCTAACTTCTTGTTTTAAGGTGTGACACATTTTTTTTCTATATTAAATAAATTTCTTTATGATAAACTGCACTTATGAAAGAAAGTTTCATCATTATTAACTCTTCTCCACCTAATTTCTACTTTCTACTAACCCTTCTTCTGTCAGTCCTAGAAATCATATTCAAAAAATTGTCCTCATGTCAAATTTATGCCCAATTTTTTGAAGGGGTGTCCTACCTCCATTCTTTCAATCCACTTAGTCATGATCCTTTATTTTCCTTTGAAACAATGTTATGAATTGCATTGTCACACACAACAACATGGTCCTAGAATACTCAAATTAGCTTTTAAATATGAAACAAGTAAATAAATCCAACTAAACAAGCTCAAATCATCATGTGGACCATCAAAATACTTACAATTCTCAATATATCACCTCCTAACATAAAAAAAAAATGTCTAAAACTGCAACACAAATATATCAATAATGTACAAATGCAAATCATTCCAATACTAGATACTTTTTCTATGTACATATTGATACTCACAACTTCACAATTTCACCTAAAGAAGGTATTATCACTTAAAACCTAAAATATATCTTCCTTGTATATCCACACACCACATAGTAAAAATATAAGCCAAGATATCAGAATGTGGAGAAATGCAGAGAAAAATACGTATACACTCTCATTTACTCTATCACCAAAATAATCGCACTTAGCCAAAATATGATACAAGCATGTGGATATCACCTCAATATTTTGATGTATACTTCAAGCACTTAATACTATATATCCAAAACATTTTGAAATTAGTGAAAACATTAAAAATCACATGCATATTTCCAACAACCTCTCCCTTTTTCATTAATGGAAACACTTGTACCATCTCTATAAGACTTCCCTTTGACATCAACGGAAAAGGGTATCTTCTCTGCAACACTCCCCATATATAACATAATTAACTATAAATTATCTCCCTTACTATTATACATTCACACCTTAGTATAAAAATAAAATGCAATACTTTGGAAAACCAATAATATACTTAAAAATTATACTATTCTTCCTCATAGGTACAAGAGAGAAAAAACATTCTTGCCACCAAAAATGGAAGACTCATTTTTATGGGGGAAAGATGTTTGATATATAATCTTGAAGTGTGCCCAAGTAGTCCTAAACCCTAAACCCTAAGTACTATACATGTGAGCAATGTAATACTCAATAGATTCTATCTAGTCTCTTATGCTCTTTGTAGACACCAACTATCAGTGAAATTTTGATATACTACAATTACATCATCTACACATTTCCTAAAATCTTAAAAAAAATTTGTGACCTTTTATGTGCATCTGCACATTTGTTCACCATATTTTGCAAACTCTTTTCCTCAAATTCCTTCTTCACATTCTTTTGTATATTAGCCTCCAATATGGAAGCATGATCTCTGAAATCATCTAGAAAAAATTGGATTTGTTACACACTCACAAAGAAGAATCAACTATTATAACTAGAATGCCTTCCTATAAGACCTTAATATAATCCTCAACTAATTTTGTACTCTCCATGTAAAATTTTATGAACTCTTTCCTTGCAAAGTGGTGAAATATATCACCAAGATCTAACTCATGCAGTGGTGTGAGTCTATGTAGAAAGGTCCATTTGACCTTGTTGCAAATTGGCATCTAAAAAAGATTTGTTTTTGTTACAAGATCAAACTACATTTTTAAGCTTAGGAGGTTTGAAAATGAACCACAAAAGAATTCACTAATCTGGGAGGGAGATATAGTGATTGAGGTAATGGAGATAGAAGAGAGAAACAATAAGAGATGGAGAGAGAAGAGACATTTAGAGAGAAGTGAGGGAGGGAGGTAGGGATAAAAATAGGGGTAAGGAGAGAGGAGGAAGGTGGAGATGAAGATAGTGTGGGAGATTTCTAGAGATGATAAAGAGAGGTGAGAGAGATAAGAGAGGGAGAGAAACAAGTATAGAGTATTGGATAGATAAAGAAAGTGAGATAGAGAGAGTGACAAAATTTTGATAGGAGCATGTTGATACTGAAGTAGGACTTAGTCTAAAAATTTATATCATCTTTTAAAACCTAGAATCTACATTATAACTCCTAGAGATCTAAACCCACTCTCAAACATTCTAACAATATATACAAGTAATATAACTTTAATTATAAGATTTGTTTTCCTTTCTCATACTTAAATGTTATATTTTATGTATATACTCTTGTTGGGAGATTTAGTTTGACATAATTTAAAAACATTTAATTACACACACACAAAGAGAGAGAGAGAGAGAGAGAGAGAGAGAGAGAGAGAGATATTTCTAATAAAAACATTTGGCTAGTTCCAAACACAACTGTTTCCATATTTGGCACTTACCAAATAGGTTTGGTACACAAAAACTATTAGAACACACCATATATTTCATTCACATTATTTGGTACATGCTAAAGTTCCCAATGGGATTCAAAAAGTAAAGTGGAAACTTTTTGGTCCCCTATCTTGGTGTGCTTACCCTATGGTGGATGATCGAATATTATCTACCAACACTCCAAAAAATGTTCAAACATCCGAGGATGCCTACACCACCTAATTGAAACTATTTTTTTGATTAGAGGAATTAATTGATTGGTATAGGGATCAATGAAATGTGGGGTTAAATATACTTTGGTGATGTGTATACCATGGATCTTCCTATAAGAGATTCCATCTGTTCAAAAATTATCTCATCTCCTCCCTCTATATGCATAATCTATCTAATTTGGTATTGATAGATATAATGTAATAAAATAAAAACTCCATCAAATATGGAAAGTGCATTACATGGAGGGAATGATAGGCCCATTTTATATCTCAGGTATTATTTTTCTTGAATTATTTTCATTTTTAATGTATGTGATCTCACATGACATCCTTATCAAATTGATGGGGTGGAGGTCACAATCAGCATGTGGTGGATGATCAAATACCATCCACCATCTCTCCCACTTTTTTTGAACATATAAGGATTCCTACACAACCTAATTGAAATTTTTTTTTTGTTTCAAGGAATTAATTGATTATCATGGAGAAGGGTAAAAATTGGGGATAAAGACACTTTAGTGATGTGTAGATCATTTATTTTACTATAAAAGAATCTATCTGAATAAAATTGTCTCATCTACTCCCTCCATATGAAAAATATCTTTAATTATGCATCAATACATCTAATGGAATCAACAACATTTTACATCAAAGAAGAAAACTATACTAGATGGTGTGCATGATAGGATCACTCTAGATCACGTTTATTTTATTCTTGAATTATATTCATTTTTCATTTATACAAACTCATAGGCTAGCTTCATCAAATCCATGAGGTGGTGGTAGGGGTTTTTGAGGTTAAGGGGGAGGAGGTGGAGTAATAGGATATAATCAATCATCGATGAGAAATTCAACCATGATAGATAACCTCTATATATATATGTGTGTGTGTGTGTGTATTATTGGCAAGCTGGCTATACTGATGTATATGACTTGATATAGTGTTTTCATTATGGCAACAAAGTCATATAGCAGTTTGGAGTCAGCACACTTGATAAGAAGATCAAAAATTGGTTAAGTATTGAAGACTGGACAGTGTACAGAGTTCCTGCAGCTCGAAACATTAGCACACATACGTATGGTAGAATTATGGTATGTGCCCTAAAAGTTAAGTTGGTTAGACTATATTCATGCTTAGTCTATGAGTGCATAATTAGATATGCAAGGATGAGAAAGATACAGTCAATTGAAGTTGTACAGCCAGTGAGTTCTAGAGAATAACAGAGCATGAAGCCAATAGTTAGTATTTTGGTTTGTGGTTATAATGTAATGTTGTAAAGAATATGTGCCTATTGTATTTAGGTTGAAAACATGTATACTTTTTTGTTTGTAAACACACTTAAGCCAATTCATTTGTAAGTGTTGTATGTAATAGGTCTAAGGGCCGACCTAGTTGTTTATTTTGTATGCATGTATAAATATAAGATGCACCCATTATATTCAGTATGGAAGTTGATAGAGAGTTGTGATAAGTAGAGAAGAAGTGTACGAAAACACTATAAGATATATTAGAGATTTTCTAGAGGTCAAAACATCAGCGCATCAAAGGAACTGATCTGACAAAAAGTGTCACAGTGACAGTTCATCCAACAGTTATAGTGTGTATCTAAGATCAAAAGGTTGTAGCCTTCACCACTTGAGCAGTGAGCTCTAGGATAGTGCATCATCTCCCCTAACAAGGATAATTGTAAAAGACTCCTAATAGGATCTAACCCTTAACAAGGTCTACTGTACTTAAAGAATTGTAAAGAAACTCCTAACAGGGTTAAGGATCTTCTAACAAGGATCACTAAACACTAGTATAGAATATTAGTGGGTGTCAATTCCCACTGGGGTTTTTACCTATTTGGGTTTCCCCATAACCATATTGGTCTCATGTGTTGATTTCATGTTTCATGTTTATGTGAATGTTTAATTCAGTACTTAAGCATTTGAGTTTAGTACAAAGAATAAAGTTAAAAGATAAAATACAGTGAACATTGATTCACCCCCCCTCTCAGTGTTCCCTTTCCTAACAATTGGTATCAGAGATCTAGCCCTCAACAAAGAAGTTTAACTAGTCAAGGAGATCATGGAAAAAGTAGAAATGAAACATCTGAAAAGAAATCTGGAAGCTACTCTTGAAGACCTGGACAAGTCTGAAAGAGAAACTAAAGAACTAAGGGATAAACTCAGTGATGCTCAATTAGTCATCAAAAGGCTAAGGAAAGATTTGAAAGAATGCTCTTCTAATGATCTAGGGACAATGGTCAAGAAGTTGAATGAAGAAAATAAAGCCTTAAAATAACAACTTGAAGAGTTTGATGATAAGCTGACTAACAATCAAGAATTCTATGATAAACAGGTCAAAGAGAACCTTCAACCGAATGAAGAATTGAGGCAAGCAAACATGGAAATCTTAGAACTAAGAAACAAAAAGGAAAGCTTGGAATCTAAATTGAAAGAGGCTAAGAATCATATTGACAAATTACACACTAATTCTGATTTGATAGAATCTCAGCTATATGCAAGAAGAGCCAAAGGAGACACTAGCTGTATTGGATACAATGAAGCACAAAATCAGATTGACAACATGCGAGCAAGAAAGGATACACAAAAAGACTCTACTGATACTGAGAAGACTGAAGATCAAACTAAAGATAATGGTGGACCACCTAAGAATGAGCACAATCAAGCTGAACGCACTTGTTTTGCATGTAACAAGCATGGACACATTGCAAGGAACTATACAGAGGTAAGACCTTTTAATGGTTACTGTTATTCATGCAATAAATTTGGTCATATAGCTATGAATTGTAAGACTAGTAAGAAGAACATGATTCAGCATGATCAGAGAAATCAGAATCAGACAAATGTAAGAAGCTCTTAGAATGTTACATGTCAGATATGTAACTATAATGGTCACTCAATGAGACAAAGTAGAATGGTGATTCATGTTAATGCGTCGAGGAATATAAGACCTCTAGTCATTTTTCACTCTTGTAACAAGGCTAGAAATATCTCAAAGTTCTGTAGATTAAGGATGCAAGGTCAGGAAAGTCCTAAAAAGGCCGAAGAAACATTTTTGGATCCCGAAGGAGAATTCAAGTTTGTGAAAGCCTTAGAGGATGTGAGCTTGATTTGGACAGAAGGAAAGAAGGACAAAATTGATGAGAATGTATTGGATGCATCCACAATGGATGCACCCTCTACATCTGGATGAATGGCCCTTAGGGTCATAAGGGGAGCTAATTTAGCTCTAGACCCCTACGTGGCTGGTATACTCATTCTCAGAGTATGCACCTTTGGACTTAAGCTTTTGGAGTATAAAGGAACCTTCATGCAAGAGCGCACATATTGATTGTTAACAAAACAAAAGTTGGAAATGTTTAAGTGACAGCCTAGTTTACGTGGCAAGCATTAATGGCAAAATTTTCACTTTAAGTACATAGAAAGTTGTTTGATTACTCATTGCATTTGAATTCAAAGCGATTGAAGAGTAGAAAGAGCCTTAGAAGTTGTTGAGAAGACTTGTAGAGTGATCTATCAATGATTTGCAGTAATTAGTAGTGCATTTGGTTGGTTGTAGAAACCTTAGTTTGTCACGTCGATTTAGAAGTCTTCAGATTATCTTAGAGATCAGTTGGAAAGTGATTAAACAAGTAAGTCATGGCCACTCCCATAGTTTTTGATTTTGTAGAGAAGAAGAGATATGTATTTAAGAATCATCCATTTAAGTCAACCCTAGATGATTTAGAGGGAGCATTCTCCCGGATGCCTATGGGTGTTATGCATGTCGAGGACATTAGGGCATACATCTACTGCAAGAAAGAACTAGTAGGGTTGGATAGGTTAAGGGCGCACATGGATACCATGTTGAAACCTGATAAAACATTCATGGATGAATATGTTAAGTGAAATCATCACCCTATAGTTGAGTATGCTATGGCATATTAATTTTACGAGACTGAAACTATGAAGATACTATTGAGCAGAATTCATGATGATTTATTCTGGATAGATGATGTGCCAGTAAGAATTACTAGTGACTTTGATGAAGGGTGCTCCCCTTAATACAACAAACACATAACAGAAACAGAGAAATAACAATAATATGTAAGAACAGAAAATTGGCTTCTTATTATCTCCACAAATGTGGAATTACAAACTTTTAGAATTACAATATGCAAAGCCACATGGGCATTCCCTTACAATATTCTATAAGACAAAGCCTCAAATCAATACCCATATTTGCTACCCAGAACTGTCCCGAACTGCCTAAGACAACACTATAGACCTTTCTTATATAGGCAATTTCCACCGCCTGAGAAGGTTCCAAAAATTTAGCCCTTTAGGCCGACAAAACATAGAATTATTTATTTTTCACAATTATTACAATAGGGTCGGCTCAAAAGAAATACAAAATATGATTTTAGGTAACTCAACTTTCGGAGGCCATAACTTTTAACTGTAACTCCTTTTTTCTATTTTAACCACTTTTTGGAAATGCCATGACAAGATCTACAGTGCCTGACACGTGTTAGCACTAGTCAGCCGGGGGTCGATCGTGATCCGGAGCCTCTAAGGCCTTCAAAATTGACTTGAAAGGTTTTGTACCCAAAAAACCTCAATAACTTCACCAATACTGATGATGTGGCAATGAAACTCAACTGGTAGGCTGAAATGACTGAGATGAACCTCCAACTGTGAAATCAAAACATTTCGAGATCATATGACTAACTTACTAAAAATAGCAAGTTTCCATAAATAGCAGCTCTGCACAAGATAGCCCTTATTGAATAGAAAATAGAAATATTTTGGGGTGATGCAAGATTTCTCTTACACCCAAGATGCTCTTGCATCAGACACTCGGGGTAATTTGAGAAGTGACCCTATCACAACTCAAGTGTGCAAAGGAAAACCAAGGCGGCTAACCACCTCCCTTGAAAACCATGATGAATCTTCAATAGGTCATCCTTTATATTTGACCAAATACTCTTCATATGTCTTGTTCCTTGTGCTTCTGCCAACATGACTATCTAGTATGTCTTCAATCTCCTTGTTATTGTTATACACTAAGTTTGCACCCTTGTTTCAAGCTCTCGTAGTCTTGATAACCTAGTATAACATGGGAATCATCTCCAGGTTGTGGGACCTATGCTAATTGAGATGAGACCTCCAAGTTCTAGGCCGGTTCCTCTTGGATAATCACCTTAATTTGCTTCTTGACAGGAAATTAAAACTCTTGAGGGAAAAAGGATAAAAGGAATGCTTGAAAGGGAAATGACTTGAAAGAAAACTACCTACTAGGTGATGCACTGAAATGAAGGTATGAATTGCAGCATAAAAAATGGATTCAATGAATAAACTTAGGTCTAGGAGATCACAACTCATTGAATAGGCTTGCATAAGTATTTCATAGAAGGGTTTGCAAATAAAAGAGGGTATTCAAGGAAAGGGAGAGATTCTTTCACAAACAATAACACTCTTAGGATTAGACAACAATCTATGACCTACAAACAAACATTCACCTCTGCAACTAGGTATAGGAATGAGACAAGATTGTTAAGGGGTTGTAGTATACCCACAAAATCATTCACATCAAATCACCCACAAGAATACACATGAATTACATAAAGAAAGAAGGATCAAGAACCCTAATATATCACTAAAAAATATATAAATACTAAATTCATTAAGAGATAACTCAGACAAGAAGCGTAGGGACATAAAGAATGTCACAAAATACCTTACAATATCTGAATAATCAATGGGAATTTACAAGTATAGAAGCCAGAGGGTAGAAAGAATACCACAGATGACTCTTAAGAAAGGTAAACTTCTTTTACAATTATCCAACTCTGAGCTCCAAAAAGCTCCAAAAAAATTATATACATCTCCTTTTGCATGTAGGCAGGAGTCAAAACCTAACTAGGGTTACAAAGATTTTCAATAGAATAATAACTAACCCTAACTCAATCAATTCTAATCATAAATGTATCTCTCTACAACATCATGGCCGATTAGATATTTGTTTACGTGCCCATCTCTATACTGAGTCCACCTATAGACATAGCCACCTTGATCCATCTACCCTCCTGTAACTCGGCCTTTCCATGAATGCTCCAAATCCGATCCTAGTCTGATTTGTATTTTGAAGTACAAAAGACCAAAGGTGGTGCCAACCTCTTAATTATTCTTTAGTGTGAGAATACCAACATGGTACTATGAGAAATCCTAGGAGATGACCATCAAATCCTCTCATCAACCTCCCAACTACAACTTTCTTGAAGAATTAAATCTGAGCTACCCACTTTGTCGCAATCAATCACTGGATCAAAACCTTAGCAAAAAACCCTACAGAGATATTTTTGAATTTAAATAAGCAACGATTAGCCGGTCATATTAAAACATGACTATCGATGTCTATTTTTCCTAATAGATGAATGGCTCAGATTGACCTTGAAACAGTCGGGAGACCCCTTGAAAAGTCAAGCACCAACTCATCGATCAGGAGCCAATAAAAAGTGAACACCTTAGCAAGACTGACAACACAGAAGGTAAGAGAATCCTCACTTTGCATCAGATGGTTATCACATGATCTAGTGGGCTCGAAAGATTCCATGAGATCATGCAACAACCATAGATCTTCATCAACTTGGAAAACCCTCTGACAACCAGACCCACTGACAAGCACAAATAGTTCACCCGATAACTAATGAGAAATAGGTGTGTCAGTGCTAGGTAGCACATTGGACCCACGACATCTTAATCCCTCATCAGACAGTTGTCGTTATACCACAGCCTTAAACAACCTGCATCTTCACCCAATGGTATAATGATGATCATAGATCTTGATCGGACTTTAACCTACCACCAGAGCCAAAGACCATGGGCCCACTAACAAATCTCCACATCACAACCCAGCTGGCCAATAAAATGTGAGCACACCAGGAAGAAAGGACCCACCTGATAGAGCCTCTACATTAAAGCAAGATCGACGGTCGGCACATAATCTCATGTGTTAGAAAAACACCTTGAGAAGATGCGATAGCAGTTGATTAAAGTTATATAGCTAGCTGGGCCCACTTTGACAGACTTTACAAATCACCACCCTCAGCCAATAGGAAATGTACAACTCAAACAACATGGCAATGGACCCACTAACAACTTGTAGTACTATATGAAAGGAAGATCAATGATCACCGCTGCATCACAATCTTAACTTTTGAGCACATCTCCATAGTGGTATAGCGATGATTGTAGATCCTATCCGAGATTTAATCTTGCTGGAAACTGAGACCACCAAACAAACTGTAACTGCCTCACCAGGTCACTAAGTGTTAAGGGGTTAACCGCCAGGAATAAGAGACTTGGTGACTGAAGGATTTAAATGCACACATGGAAAATGTAAACCTTTAGTGGCCAAAAAAGGTAATGAAGAATTATAACGGGCCAAAGGGGTTTTTAGGGCTTTTGGGCTACAACAGCTATATTTATGAATTTTTTACCTAGGTTATCAATGCCAGAGATAGAACAAACACTACAGAGACTAGGGGAAAGTTGCTAAACCCATGAAATTTTTTGGGGTTTTTCAACAGGGCTTAAAGCATGAGGATCCTGGATTAAAAATAGCCTATGACCAAAATGAATGGATATGAAATTTTGGGCAACATTTTGGCGATTTCTGCTGGATGTTAGCTTGCTAGACATTGAAACCAGTGGCCTTGACATATTCATTGGGCATGGGGTCATTACTGAGCACAAAACCTTGACAGAGGGATAGAACCAAAACCAGAGGGACAAAACTTGTGCATAGGTACTTCTTGGAAAGCAGGCAAACTAACATAGAAAAATAGGGAAAGAAAACAAAAAACATATTCACAAGAATTTACAGAGAGGGATTAACCTCAAAGCAGGGCTTCAAGTGGACAGCGTTCAATGATATAGGCAAGGAATCTCCTTCAAGAGTTGATAGCTAAAAATAATTAGACCCCTTGCATTCTATTATAACAAATGGCCCACCCCAGAATGAATCAAATTTTGTATGTCTACCAGGTCTGGATCTAAATTCATCCCACTTGAGAACTACTCCAACTTTGAAATTTCTGATCCTAGCTCTTTTATCAAAACTCCTCTTTGTCTGATCCTGATGGAACTCCATATCTTTCATGGATTTCTCTTTGAGTTCTTCTAACTCTATTAGCTGAGCATACCTGATTTGCAAGGGATCTCCTTCTTCAAATAGGACATAGTGAGTGGCTAAGTCCAGAGCTGGTAATTCAGTTGAAATAGACAACTTAGCCTCTCTGCCATATACTAACACATAAGGAGAGTTTCCAATGATTTTATTTTGGGTAATTCTATCTAACCATAAGGCAGACTTCAATTTAGTATGCCAATCTCTCTGATTATCCTGTAGGGTTTTCTTGATTATCCTAATCAAGTTCTTATTTGTTGACTCTACTAAACCATTGCCCTGAGGGTAATAATTTCAATTTGTATTCAGACAAATGCCATTCCTAATTACCCATTCTGAGACTTTGAGGCTTGTGAATGCCAATGCATTATCTGATATTATGGAGTCTGGAGTGCTGAATCTATGAATTATATCATCATAAAAGTTTAAGACAACACTCTTATTTGATTCTTTTAAGGCAACTGCCTCTGTCCATCTAGTGAAATAATCTATTGTAGTAATTATCCACTTGTGTCCTACACTAGATGGAGGATTGATCATACCAATAAAGTCTATACCCCATTTCATGAAAGGTTGTTCTATTCTAATTGGCTGAAGGGGTAGGGCTGCAAGTCTTTCTTTTCCTGCAAATATAGCACATTTGATGCATTTTCTCACATAATCATGACTATCCTTAAAGATAGATGACCAATAGTATCCAGCCCTCATGATTTTACAAGCAATAGTCCTAGGAGAAAAATGACCTCCAGAAGGTCCATCATGAAATTCAAATAGGACATCAGCTATCTTTTCTGAATCAATGCATCTTAAAAGGATACCATTGTGATCCTTTCTAAAAAGAACTTCATCTATCAGCACAAAAGGAATAGATTGTAATCTATAGTATCTTCTTTTTGCTGAACCCAAACCTATAGGACATTGTCCTATCTTCAAGTAATGAATCATGTTAGGCAACCATCCTGATGCATTTGCATGTTCTTCTATAGAATGCACAACCAAGGATGCATCCATTTGTTTTGATTTCTTTAAACTTTCATCCCCTGCCAAATGCTCACAAAGACCTCTTCTTCTAACTAGCTTGGTGGTTTGGATATCAATGTCATATTCCATCACCTTGGTGATCCAACTAGCTCTTTTCTCATTTAGGTCCTTGGAAAGAAAAAAAAATTTGACACTTGGATGAGTAACTTTCAAGTGTACCTTGCTATGGGTCAACAAATATCTAAACTTTTTAAGGCTCTTCACCACAACAAGTACATGTTTTTCTACAAAAGAGTATCTCTGTTCATACTCTTCTAAGCCTTTGCTAAAGAAAGTAATAGGCTGCTCCAATCCATCTGAATTTCCTTGAGTCAACATTGCAGATATAGCATCATAACCCCCATAAGCATAAAGGATAAAATCTTTACTGAAATTTGGGTTGAAGAGAGCAGGAGCTTCTATCAAGGCCTCTTTGATAGCCTAGAAATTGGCTTTTCCTTCTTTAGTCCAGCTAAAAGTTGAACTTTTCTTTAACATGGCTATCAAAGGCTTCAATAAATCTGCAATATTAGGCAAGAAATCAATCTCTATAGACCTTTCTTATGATGTGGCAAGGGTAGCTCTAGGATGGCTGCAATTCTCTCAGGATCCACTATAATTCCTTCTTTGGATACTACATATCCCAACAATTTTCCTTCATGAACTGCAAACACACATTTCTTGGGATTAAGAGATATCCCAAACTCTCTACACCTTTCAAAAATCTTCCTCAGATGTTTGATGTGATCTGCTGCATGTTTAGAATAGACAGTTATGTCATCTAAGTAGACCAGTAAAAATTTGTACATGAGGCTTTTAAAGGCCATATCCATTGCCTTTTGAAATGTAGCACCTGCATTTGACAAACCAAAGGGCATCTTTTGATAAGCCATGGTTCCCCACTTGGTTGTAAATGTAGTCTTATATTGATCCTCTTCATTTACTAGGATCTGATTGTATCCTGAATAGCCATCCAATAATGAAAATCTCTCAGATCCAGAGACACATTGTAAGATTTGTTCCATAGAGGGTAATGGATGGCGGTCTTTTAAGGAGGCCCTGTTAAGATCCCTGAAGTCAACACATAATCTCAACTCCCCGTTCTTCTTCCTGATAGGAACAAGGTTGGACACCCAACTAGTATGCTTAATGGGGTAGATGATACCACTTTCTATCAATTTGAGCACCTCTTTATGCATAAGTGGCTCAAGCTTGGGATTAACAGGCCTTTGCTTCTGCCTGACTGGTTTGGCATTAAGCTCTAATTCAATAGTGTGTTGAGCAAGGATTGGATCAAAACCTTTAAGGTCTTCATATTTCCATGAAAATACATCACTGAATTCCTTGAATAATTGAGTGTAAGCATGCTTTTCCAATTTAGTGTTTATCTTTCCAAATTGCAAGCTCTTACTTGGCTCCAACTCTAATTCAACATAATGTTCCTGTTGGACTACCAGGCCAGCTTTGTTTTTCTTAACTTCATCATCCTTGTTTAAGATAGTCTCTAAGGTGACAAGACCTCTAGGCATCTTATTGGACTTAAGTTGTATCACTTGATCACCATAGTTCTATGATAACCTCTCTTGATTATGCCTTGAAAAGACATCCTCTTCAAACAAGAACTGCAGAATTTGTTCATCATTGTCAAACACTTGCCAATTGACATTATTATCAAGAATAGAGGGTTTGACAATCACTTTGATATGTTTTTGGGTCTCCTTATTTGAAATACTATTTGGAATATCATACTAAGATCCAATAGTAGCTAATCTATCTGCATTTTGATTTAGCTTCCTAGGGATAGCAACAATATTGAAAGCACAAAAATCTTCAATTGTATCCCAAACTCTATGTTTGTATGCTTTCAAGGTGTCATTTTTAGTTGCACTTGTCCCTCTCACTTGGCTGACTACTAACTCACTATCACCATAAACTTTTAAGGCCTTAAGCCCTCTTTTTCTAGCCCACTCTAGTCCATTCACAAGACTTTCATACTCTGCAGTGTTGCTAGTGCAGGAGAAACTGAATCTGAAAGTTGTGTAGTATTTTTCTCCTTTTGGGGACACTAACATAGCACCACCACTAGAACCATGTCTACTTCTAGCTCCATCAAAAAATAGTTCCCAAACCTGATTATTCTGATTCTCTGAATCAGTGTTTTCTTTGAGGAGGCTTGGCTCTATGGATCCACTTTCTTGTATCAAATAACTTCCCAAACCAAAATCCCAAATAAGATTTTCTTGGGCCTCTGAAGCTCTTTCATCTAGTAAAATATCAGGGATACTTTCTATCTTAGTGTCTGCTTCTCCAATGGTTTGGATGTCATTGTCATCAAATATGGGGCAATTTACATTGATGGTATTGAACACATATGGCTCTATATGGTGTGTTGCCAATGGTTCTGACTTAATGGTGACCTTGGTCCCATACCTTGTGTGAAATAGCATGTGAGACTAGTCAGAAGATAGGTAACCTCCTATCTTAGCTATAAACTCCCTTGACAAACATATAGCAAATAAAGCAAGGAGATATATAATAAATATATTAAGGAGGATGGAGAAATTAGGACTAGCATGTAGGATTAGACTGGTATCCTTGGACACACCTATAGTATTGATTGAGGATCCATCAAGTTGTGTAACCTTCTTTTGGAAGGGTTCATACTTAAGTCCTAATTGGTCAGCTACTTTCTTGGGCATTATGGTGCTAGTAGCTCCACTATCTACCATATAATTATGTACTAAGGATTTTCCAATAATTAAGGATACATAAAAGGGAGGTCGTTTTGAGTTCCTACCTTGAATGACATTGGCTTTGGAGTTGCTACTTGGAGCCTCCTTTTCTTGATCAGTGTTAACCAACACTGGCTTTGCAACTTCTTTTGCAGGTTGAGGAGTTGCTACTTTAGTCATGGCCTTCTTCAAAATTTCAGACTGCCCTGGAATAGCCAAAGAGTCCCACATAGACATAGTAATGTTCACCTTCTTCATGTTGTCTACAATGTTGAAAGGTGTTACAATGTGTACTCTTTGTTGTGCTTTTACAATGATGGGTTCTACTTCTTTGATATTCTACACCTCTTTTCTTGTAATGGTAGGAGCCTTCTTGAATGTGACAAGAGTAGCTTGTTGTACTAGCTCTGCAGATGTAGTAGCTTTAGTACCAGAGTCTGCTCACTCCATGTTTTGAGCTCTCCTCTTTTCTCTTATAGTGGCAGCAATAGAAAATTCATCATTGACTCCATTGAAGTCTGGTTGCTCCCAATTGAAAAGAGCAGTCTCATTATCTTGTGATTCTTGTTGAGGAACTGATCCACTGGATGAAGCCTTTGATTGAGCTTGTGAGGCATTTTGAACCATTAGAGCTTGGTTCATCCATCCATTTGAACATGTAGCCTGATTATGGGTCTGATTACAAGGGAAACACCATTCATTATCCATAGCCTTATTATTTTGACTAGGAACCATGTCCCTAACCGGATTTACAGAATTGAGGGGTGCAGGGTTGTATGGTTGGAATGGTCTTTGATTGAAATTTTGCCTTTGTCCTTGATAGGCTCTTTGGTATAGTGGCCTATTTTATTGATAAGGTTGTCCCTAATTTTGATATTTTTGATTGGGACCTTGGCCTTGTGACTGAAAGGGTGGTCTAATTCCTTTCCCTTGTCTCTTTAGGTTTGTGACCTCTTTAGTCAAAGTTTGCAGCAAATTTTCCATTTCTTGCTGACTGGTTTCTTGACTATTCTTTATCTCTTGTAGCTCTTGAGAGAAACTTGCTTTTAACTCTTGACCGCTAGTATTGACCTGAGGTGCTAATATGGTGGGAATAGGAGTAAATGGGGTTACTTGTGGAGGTGCAATGGGATGAAGGTTAGGAAAGATGGGCATGGGTGGCCTTCTAGCTATCATACTTGCCTGAATTAAACAATTTTCAGCCTTGACAGCTATGTCAAAAGCTTGGGGTAAAGAAGTACCACCCATAGATTGGATCATGACAGAAATTTGGCTATTCAAGCTTTGCAAGAAATATAGGAAAGCATGGTCAGTTGATGGCCTCACTGAGATAGGAATTCTATTCCATGTCTTAAGGAATCTACTATTGTAATCTGTCATTTGCTCTTGAGGGTCTCTTTTAATGGTTGTCAACTGCTCAACCAAAGATAGGTTGTTTGATTTATCCTCAAAATGCTTACTCAATGCATCTCCTAACTCATCCCATGAAGTAATGAAACCAACAGTTAAGGTTCTAAACCATTCAAGAGCCTTACCTTTTAGAGAGGCTGCTAATAACTTGGTGGCCACATCTTCTTGAGTTATGTTGTGTATACTACAGATGGTGGTCACATCTCTAATGTGTTTAAAGGTAGTAGTTTGTCCCTCACCTGTGAAATCAGGTGTTAGCACATGCAAAATATGCATGGCTTCTAGTTTTTCACTTTGGTCTCTGCAATATTTTTTTTTTATGTTTCTGGCCTTGAAACCCTTGCAAATTTTCAAAAATCTAGCTGTTATAGTGAAAAAGCCCTAAAAATGCCCTGGCCTTGTTCTAATTTTGTGTTACTTTATTCAGGCCACTTAAAACTCTAAAATGCATGTGCTAAATTGTTAACCTCTTTGTCACATGATCACATGAACCTTTTTCATGTTATGTGATCTTGCGACCAAAGGTTTTATTTTCGGGCCCCTTTTAAAATATGTTGCTTTTCCTAAGTCTCCCCGGTTGATCTTTCCTAAGTCTACGAGCCCGGCGGTGTTTTCATTTTTTCTAAGTCAGTGCCTTAATTTTTCCCAAGTTTTTGGCTTAATGTTTCCTAGGCCCAGTCTCTTTGACACCATCTCAATCTGACGGTTGTCATTAAAGCGCAAGGGATGTGTTAGACCTATGCAAAATCATGATGGCCATTGATTCTCTTTATGACATGACACTTCAAACTATGGGTCCAAGGTGACATGTGGGTACAAATGGTAGTCTTTGATTGGTCCATGATATAATATGGTGGCAGTTGTCAGTGGGACCTGATTTTTGAGTTTGTTAGAGGGTCCTGACATTGTCAGAAAATCAACGACGGGCGTATGATCTTATGGGATGTGTCAAAGGTTTAAGATCATGTGACAACTGTTGATTCTACCTTTTTCAAAGGGGATAAAGTGCAGCAGGTCCACATGACAAGTGTGCTTATTTTCCATTATCTAATTGGTCCATGTTGTGTGACTAGACATGTTGTCAGTGGGGCTAGGTTTTTCGAGGTTCAGTGGGTTCTGACATTTGCAGAGCATCAACAGTCAGTGTATAGTCTGATGGGTTTTTTCTAACACATGTGAACTTAAGATAGTCATTGATTTCATTCAGTGTCAGAAGGTTGTCAGAGTAGGGAAAGATTCTTCATCAGATGATTGTCTTATGATCTGGAGGAATCTTCCAGGTCTATGCAAAGATGAGACAACCATCGATTTTCTTGATGCGGGCCTAGTAAAGTTTCTTGGTCTTTTAGGCGGTTTGGACAAGGTTTTGGTAGCCTGAAAAAATTTCAAAGGCTTCGCTCATTCGTGAAGAAAGATGGCAGTTCCCTAAATATTTTAGCAATTTGGCAAACAAGCGTTCGGGTAGTTGCTAAACTAACTGGTGGTAACATAAAGTGTTCTGCGAATTGGCGAAACTCTTTAGTCACCAGTTCGCCAAATGTAACCGGGTTAGTTTTTTTTCCTTTGGTTGCCAGTTCATGGAGTTAAAGGGTGGGTTAAGTTTTTATTTCACGAATAGGATTTGCTTTATCATCGGTTCGCTAAGAGTTAACCTGAGGTGTCTAGATGGGTTAAAGACATAAAGCCCGCAAAATATAAGGATTCGACAGGCATGATATAAAGTTGACCTAATTTCAAATGTTGACTGCTGATTTGCTGCTAGCACTTTGGAACTAGCCATTTAAATTCAAATTCAAATTTGCAGAGGGTTTCCAACAATATAAAGGACCAAAATTGAATGCTTTCATAGCTGGATCTGGTAGAATTGGTTTTGATGACTATTGCAGTGTGGTCCAGGGTGTTCCATGATCATTTGCAAGGGTCTATACTATTTTTTTTTGTGCTCGAGGTGTGTTTGTAGGTGGCTGATTTCACTAGTTTTCATGGTAATTCCTTGCTGTTATGTACTATTCTCACAGATTTTGATGATGGCAGATCTGTCTAAGATTCATTTTCTCTGGGTTGCCTTTGTTTCTTCCCCTGCAATAACTTTTGTTGTATTTTTGATTGGTTGGGTAGTTGAAACCCTAACCCTAGTCACTTGAAGCTTGATGCATCCTCTTTGATGATTCCAAGGTGAGTAGGGGTGTAAGTAGTTAGTTTTTTTATGAAATAGGGGTTTGGTCTTGAGGTTCTATTCTGAATTTCTATCAATTCTAATGGTTATGATTGTATGAACATTTGAGGAAAGAGGAGTTGGATTTTGGGTCTTTTTCCTATCTTTGTATTGCTTTGATTGTATATTGATCCTAAATATGTTAATGAGAATGCTATTGAGTTCCAATCTTGCATTTGTGTATGTCTTCTTGTTTTGGTTCTGAGCTCATATATGTTAGTGTCACAAAGTGTATTAGCATATGGTAAACAAAGAGTATTGTGAATTCATCTCCGAGTTCCTAACAAAGTTGGGATTAAAGTCTTCTAGGTGAGTTCAGTGAGTTTACAACCAAATAAGAATTTGATGTCCTAGTGTTTGAGGGAGGGGGGTAATAGGCAAAGCACTTTTCCTGAGCCCAAGAGTGTTTGATTTAAGATCTTCAGTTGATGTATGTAATTGGGTGACTCTTTGCCCTAGGTTAAGGCACTGGTCCATTCTCTAGAGGCATTTCATTGTCATCAACCACACACACCCAAATTTAAATGATAATATCTTTCAGTCAGTTAGTAAATGACATATTTGTATATTATTTTGAGACTCCTTTGGAGAAGTGATTCAAGGGTACACCCACCTAAGCATTAAGGCTCAAAGTGTAGGAGGATCTCATTATTGATCCTTGTTAATTGGCCCTCTTCCTTGTAGACTTTGGAGTGGTGATAGAGTCAAAGTATCATTAAAGTTATCCATCAAAGTATAAATCTACAAGTTGAAGATCAAAGGGAAAAACCAATAAAATGGCAACTCTACTAGGGAGAGTCTAAGGATAAAGTTTTCAAAGTGCACTCTTGTTTTCCTGTTGTATTCAGTTAAATATTACCCACTTTGGTGGGTGGCGACTCAAAAGGTTAGAACTAGTGCTATAGACTGTAAAAGATAGAAAAGAGAAGGAATACTAGGTCTTTTGTCAAGAAAAATCCAGAGATTGCTCTGGAACAGTTACCTAGAGCTGAAAAGAAAAGTTGGATCATGAGGAATGAAGAGTCTACTAGTGCTCCTATGAGAGAGAAAAGAAATACCAAAGGTAGAGCACCACTTGGATCCTCTAATGAGGAAGATTCACAAGATAGAGTTTCTAGATCAGACAGTGACCGCTCTTAAAGACAAATTTTATGATACCCCAGAAGCAGTATTTCAAGATAAGGGTTCATTACCTGCAGGTCAGGATGAACATACTAGAGAAAATGGTTATGGGCCGAATCTAGATCCTGATGAGGACATATTCAGAAGGCAGCCCATGGAACCAAGGCGAGTGCATTTCCCACATCAGCATCCTACTGATGTGGAAGTATCATCAAGCTCTGAAGACTGTATGCACCCTAAAATGGTTGCATAGACCTTGGGCCCCATTTCTGCAATTTGTCAAATCCTTGAATCAATATTTTTAAATATCAACAATATCAATTATATCAATTTCCTTGATTAAATCATAATCAATTCAATATTTCCTAAGGTTTGAGCCTTATTTAATTTAAAAGATAAAAAAATAAAAATCTTATTTAATTAAGAGAACATGCTCTCTTTTAATTAATTAAAAATCTCTTTTAATTAAATAATAAATTCATTTTATCCTAAGCCTTTATTTAATTAAAAGGAATTTCCTCCCCTTTTATTTAAATAAAAAATCTCCACTTTTCTTCTTATCCTATGTTGCACAAATAAAGTATTATTTTTATTTTATAAAAAGAGAAAAAATATTTTTTGTCTCATATGGACACTAAAGTCAACTCCTATTTTCCTATTGGAGGATATTTGTGCACAAGGATCAAGCTTCTATTTTTCTCCACCGTTGATTAAGTCTTTTGCCTCTTAATCTCAATGGTCCATTTTCATCTCATTTCTTATAAAAGGAGAGCTCTCTCCTTCATTTTCATATCTTAGGTTTTTATGCTAATGTTATGTTGTAGGTTTTCTATTTCATTTGGACCTCTTTGAAGACATTCTTGCATTCAAGCTTTGAAGACATTGTTGTTGCATTTCATTTAGCTTGTTTTCTTACATCATAGTTGCATAATTATGGCATTTTTAGTATAGATTTCTTTTATGCAATAGATTAATCTCACATAGCTTAATAGGAGGATTTGTAACACTTGTATTTTCCTTTCATAGCATAGCTTGCAATTTTCATTCTCATAGATTAGTTTGCATTGCATTGCATCCATATTGATTTCATTGGAGATATTGGCATTGTTTCCCTTGTCTTTGATTTGGAATCTCTCATTGTGTGGTTGACTAGAAAGGTCATGAGTTTATAGCTCTAGCTGAGAGCAATTTTACAAATCTTGCAACTCCATGCATAGAGAGCTATGGATCAATTTGTGAGGGCTCATTCTTGAGTTTCCTTGCATGTAATGATTCATAGAAGTGTGGTCACATTTTCACCATACATTTTTAGTGCTCACCATGCGGCAGAGTAGATTAGCTTTGTCCTTTAATTCTGCATTTTCTGTCAATTTTTTCGGCATATTTTTGGCTTAATTCATGGTCTCTGGTTTCTTGTTTTGAATTTTTCATGTGCAGATTTTACCCCGGAGAGTTTCTGCGCATTTGTCCACGATTGTTGCGCATCCGTCACAATCTATTGCGCATATATATTTTCTACGTTTTTATTTCTTTGTTCTATGCATACATAAAGTTATGTTGTGCATACATGTTTTCTGCACATTTACCTCATTCTATTGCGCATTCATTCACTATTCCTACGCATCAATTTCTGGCAGTTTTCCAGCATTTCCATTTTCTACCTGTCATACTTTCTGCACATTGGTTTCACTATTCTACACATCTATTTAACATTGCTACGCATTTATAGTTGCTGCGCATTTATTCTGATTTGTTGCACATTCATTTAACTGTCCTGCGCATTCGTATATTCTGCACTAACATTTCTATTTGCTATGCTTTTATTCACTATTTTTGTGCATCTATACTATTGCATGTACCCGATAGTGAGCTATTTTGAGCTATTTTATCTATCTTGCAAGTTTTAGGTTCTTAGCTATTTTTTTGAAAATTTTTGAAAATTTCAGTGTTTTCAAACCATTTTTGAGAAATTTTTGCAAACGGTATTGTAAATTGAAGTGTTATATATCATTGGAAAGGTCTTTCCGAGCCTAATCCAACCATGATGGTTTCATTTTCAGATTTTGTCATTTGATCATTTTTTTATTTTTTTTTGCAAATTATCTGATTTTTCATGTGCTAACCATTGTTAGATTTTGGATTTTGCTAACCTTTTGTTGGTCTAACAAGTTGTTTTGAAGGTGCTCTTGCTTTCATGGAAAATGCTTAAAATTGCTTGAGGTACTTTGTTCCATCTCTACAACATTTGGATTTTGGGATTAAAATTGAACCTCTCATGTGTTTGGCTTGAGTGTTCACATGCTTTCATAGAACACATTTCAATTGATGCTCTTAATGGGAAATGAATGAACATAGATTTTCTTTCATACAAGTTTGTGTAAGTGAATGCTTGTGTTTAAACCTTAAGTAATTCTTGGTTCCAATATCAAATATCTCATTGAGTGATTGAGGGCATGGATTCATTTCTTATTTACATAGGGAGTTAAATGCACCACTTTGTGGACTCACTCTATGTTTACTTGGGAAGTTAAATATTCCATTGTTCAACCCTTTTTCATTTGTGAGTGGTATTGATAAGCAACTTTAGATTACTTTTGATTGATCTTGTTAGCTAAATTGGGTGTTGTACTCACTTATTTCTAATCGCCCCTCATTACCACCCTTTGGATGTAAGGTCAGCATTCATACATAGGGGAGGGGTCTACTTGAAAAGAGCATTAATTTTTCCACAAAGTTTCCCCCTTTTTATGCTTTCTTGATCTCATTAGTTTTCTAAAGTGTGGACTCACTTTGAGTTTGAGTGAGGAGTTAAATGTTCCACTTTTGGACTCACTTTGAGTTTGTGTGAGGAGTTAAATGTTTCACATTTGGACTCACTTTGAGTTTGTGTGAGGAGTTAAATGTTCCACTTTTGGACTCACTTTGAGTTTGTGTGAGTTAAATGTTCCACTTTTGGACTCACTTTGAGTTTGTGTGAGGAGTTAAATGTTCCACTTTTGGACTCACTTTGAGCTTGTGTGAGGAGTTAAATGTTCCACCTTGTGGACTCACTTCACATTCACTTGAAGAGTTAAATGTTCCACTTTTGGACTCACTTCACATTCACTTGAAGAGTTAAATATTCCACTTTTGGACTCGCTTCACATTCACTTGAAGAGTTAAATGTTTCTCTTTTGGACTCACTTCATATTTACTTGAACAGTTAAGTGTTCCACCTTTAGTGCTTTAAATACTTTTGATAGTGAATTACTTAATTTTATTTTTAGAAGGCCTACTTGGGGACACACCACCTCAAGGGATGACCTTAAATCCCATGTTCCAACAGAGTATAAATAGCGGGTGGTGAATCGAAAGACACCTCTCTTGGGAATTGAGTTTGATATCACTCTTGGCTAAGCCTCAAAGAAATTTATACCTTTGAGAAGTGAAGGAGGAGATTTGGGTTACTGTCTCCCCCTGGATGTGTGATTTTGGATTCTTCTCATCTATAGATTTGGGCCTCACGTACCTTGCATATATCAAGGACTCCTTTTAGAAAGCCATGTATATCTTTGTAGATAGCTTGTTAAGGTGTTGTTGTGTTCTATGTGCCTGCTAAAACATTTTCAAGAACATACACAAGTAGAATCTTTAGGGAAAAGAATACTAAGTCACTATCTTTGTTCATGCACAAGGTTACTTTGTCCCTTGCCCATTGCTTGAAGACTGTTTGCTTGAACTCCCTAGTTGCTGTTCTATGTGCTTGATCATCATTGCAAAATATTTTGAAAGATCTAATTGGAATATTGAAACTGAGTTCCATCCTACTGTAGTGAGTTCTCCTTAGAAGCTTGGTCTTCCTTGGTCAGTCCAGATCTCAGATCCTAGGTGTTGTCATGTTGCTCAACATCTCAATGAACGTTATGGTATCAATTGCACAAGATGACTTTTAGTCTTCTTATTTCTTCTCCATTTCCCATGTTCTTCTAAAGTCTTCTATTCCCATGGGAAATTCTTCTTCTTCTTCTTGATTCTTTTCCTCTTACTATCTAGTCTACCTTCTTCTATTCATCTATTCATTTCTTCCATGCTTGATTCCTCCTCTTCTATAACCATGAATCTTGACTATCTGATTTTGGAACCTTTATTAAGAATAGATGATCTTGAGCTCATTGATGTATTCAAAAAGTGTTGTTCCTCCAAAATTCTCATGAGTGATGAATTTATGGCAAAAATAAAAGAAAAATTGATTAAATCAGATGCTTTTGCTAGAATCATACTCATGATCTCATCTAAATATTCTTCATCTTCTAAATCTTCTCATCATTCCTCATCTTCTAAATCTTATCACAATTCTTCTAAACACTATTCAAATTCTTCATCTTCCAAATCTTATCATGACTCTTCTAAACATTATTTGAATTCCTCATTATCCAAGTCTTCTTCCTACACTAAGTCTTCAATTTCCTCTTCTTCACGATCTCATTCTTCTTCTACTTCTTCAAAAAGTCTTACTTCTCTTCACAAGACATACCATAATGAGCAATGCGATAGTCCTTATGATACCTCTTCTATGAAGAGTGACGCACCCACCTTTGATGACTATGATGACTATGATGATGGACAATATAGCCATACCTATGATGCTTCTATTCCTAAGAGTCCTCCTAGTCGTGTCCTTGCGCTTACTAGAAATGGGTTCTCATATTAGAAAGATCATGATGGTGATCCATATGATTCAGATTTTGAAAGAAACTTTGATGAGTTTTGTGAACAATACCTTGATTATAATCTAGCTACTACTATTGAGGAATATAAAATGTACCGTGCTGATTAGAAACATAAATGTCATAAGAATTTCTCCTCTAAGAACTCTCATGCTAAAAATAAAGATGAAACTCTCAAGCAAGATCATGTTAATGTTGAACCTTTATCTTGTGATGGTTCCCTTCCATCCTCTACTACCCCCCTTGGAATCAAAATTGAAATCAGATAGAGGAGAACAAGAAATTGATAAACCTAATCAAGTCACAATAAATCATAATCAAAGGATGGAGCATGATAGGATAACCATCAAACAGTGAAGATATGCCTCAGGTTGACAAGGTTTGACTAAAAAAGATATAGGATAAAGATTAAGTCAAACCTTAGAGAGAGGAAGCGAAAGGGGTGAATGAAAGACTAGAAGTTTGGAAGACATGGAAAGGAAGAAATTTCATCAAAGATCAAATAATTATGCTTCAAAAGGTTAGTCAACTATGTAGAAGAATGAGAAAACTTGGAAACACGACTCAGATTTTGATTTCAAGTCTGAAAATGGATAGAAAATGATGTGATATGAAATACCAGAAATGAAAGATATGATCAAGAAGAATCAAAAAATGAGCACAGTTGACCAACTAGTCTGTAGATGATAAAAAGGAGAGCTCTCTCCATATGCAAGATGAAAAAACTAAACTATGATGAACCTAAGAATGCAAGCTACTATGAAAGTGGTTGACTTGCAAGGTCACAATGCCTATAGACATCTAATTATCATCATCGAGCGTTAGGTAGCGTCGTAAGATCATACAATGCACACTAGTATAACTATGTGGATATGAATATGATCTTTATCATATAGAAATGTGGGAATCTCAGCTAGGCATCAAAGACATGTAGGTCAAGATGACTAATGTAGTGAGATTACCTAAGTTTGATATGGTGAGAGTATGCTTGTATCAAGACATATGAAAGTTAGGATAGCTAGAAGCATGCACTCGCAAAACAGTCAAGAATAATACCTTGTCAATCCATAGTTTCAAGTAAGACCAACATAAATGCTCATGACAGTTAGGACCAACAAAATATACCCACAAGTAGATAAAGAAATAAAACATGTTCTCATACCCTTAGTCTTCTAGCTATGCATCATCGAAAACTTCTCAGGGAGAGACCACTCATCAAAGAAATCCTCATAGATAGCACACAAAGAAAAATAAAGTCAACATATCTCAAACAAATTGATTGTTTAAGTGTGTGTGTGTTGGTCATAGAGTCAAACTTTGAGTATCACATTTGCAAATGAGCAATGTCGCATCAAACTTATACTATTGGGTAAGACATCTAATAAGTGTTAAGAAACACTCGACACAAGGGTAGTGTTGAGAAACACTATTTAGGGTGGTGTTGAAAAACACTTGTTGTGAAATGCCCCAAAAGGCAAATGCACCTAAAGGACCTTTAAACTATCCATAGATAAGCAAATACTTCACAAGCTCTGAAGACAATATGATAGATCCACATGACCTAAATGCGCTTAGGTTGTAATTCGCAGAGCAGGATGCAATATACAAAAGGTTACAAGAGGAGAGAGAGGGTGAAAAAGAAAATTCTCTAATGGAGAGGGAGTCTCTTTTAAGAAAAATTAATGAAATGAAGGAGAGAAACAAGATTCTTGCTTCTGCTCCTAGGGTGTTGCAGCATGATGTTTTTGGTGATCTTGAAGCTCTAAGAAGTGAGCAGGAATGCTTGTTGCAAGACCATGAGTTTGATGAAGAGGGCCCTATGATCAAACAAGTGCAAAGTTATGCTCCTTTTCCTAAGGGTAGTAATAGACATGAGATCACTAGGCCTACTATAGTTATTAATGAAAAAGGAAAGCAGAAGATGGTGGGTGTCCAAATAAGCAAACTAGTGATAATACCAGGGGTCTCACCACCTAAATCAAATAGGGAGACAAAGATAGAAAGAAAAAGAAAAGAGGATGAAGCTCTTGCTCAAGAGTTGGAAAGCACTGAAGTTGATGCTACTATTGCAGAGAAAAGAAGAAAGATCCAGTTCTTGAAGGCTTCATCAACTAATGTTCTTGGCCCTTCTGCTACTGAGCTAGGTATGCCATCTATGAACACTACTGTTCCACTTAGAAATGCTACTACTAGTAATCTAATTCCTAATGTATCTACCAAATCATTTGTTGATCCTAATAGATAGTCAAATGTGCAAGTGGGTGGGAATGTAGATAAAAATAATAACTCTAGTGGGAACACTAGTTTAGGATTTTAGAGAAGACCTATGCAACTAGAAGGCTATAGGCAAATTAGTTTTGATGGAATTCCTAGCTACCCAAATGCTTTTCCAAATGATATAAGAGATAAGGTACCTAAGTTTGCTGGTAATAATGCTATTAGTTGTGAGGAGCATCTTAGGTTATTTGTTGATATGCTTAATGATTATGAGTTAGAGCTAAGGATGTAGTCATAAAATTATTTGTTCAATCTCTAATGGAGGATGCTAGAGATTGGTTTAAGAGACTTCTTGATAAATGTATTGATACTTGGGATTCTTTTGAGAGATGTTTTAAAGAGAAGTATGGTGACATGCCTAATGCTAGTTTCATGTTGAATGAATTCAATACCATAAGGAAAAATTAGAATGAGTTTGCAGTTGAATTCAATATGAGATTTCAGAAGGGTATGCATAAGTTGTTTCAAGTTATGCAGTTAGATGACAATGTCTGTCTGACCACATACTTCAATGCATTTGATGGAAAGATGGGATACTTGTTGAGGGACAAGGAGCCAAGAACCCTTAAAGATTCTTTTAGGATTGCTATCAATATTGAGAACAATATGAAGATATTAGGAAAATTGGGTGGGAAGAGAGATGACCCTAAGTTGTTTGGGGACAAGAAATACAAAATAGAGAATGATAGGAATGTTGGAACTAGGAGGCAAGAAGAAGATAAATTGGATAAGGTGCTCAATGCATTGAAGGATTTGAAGGCACCTACAAATAGGAACATCAATACTCCTACCAATAAAAGGCCTCAATTCAACAACAATTTCAATAAGCAGAATAGATTGTAGAACTACCCCTACAACACCCAATGGAAGGATGGCAAGCCTATTGTCCCTGTTGAAAGAGGAAAAAATGACAAAGTTGTCCCTGGTCCTTTACAAAAAGCTTCAATAAATTTTATGGAGGACATACCTTGGTGTATTGCATGCTATTCCCCTCATTCTATAGAGCATTGTGTGGTTGCACATTCTATGGCTGCAAATCAAGATTGT
Source organism: Chamaecyparis obtusa (assembly GCA_027943335.1). Lineage (NCBI taxonomy): Eukaryota > Viridiplantae > Streptophyta > Pinopsida > Cupressales > Cupressaceae > Chamaecyparis > Chamaecyparis obtusa. The sequence goes on along the minus strand of BSBK01004544.1, from coordinate 74,499 downwards.
GGCAATGAGGAGATAGATCAAGAAGAAGATCAAGATGATGTTGGATGCAACATGGCTACTTCATATCTAGGATATGAAGATGATTATGATTTTGATGAAGAAGCAGATGTAAATGTGAAGAGACACACTCATGCCCTTTTTCATTAAGAGGTTTTTTTTGATAGTGAAGACATTGATAAGAAGACATGTAACATGAACTCTTCTTTTGAGCTAGTAAATTTAAGAAGACCATCTAGAGAAGAGATGGATAGGATTACTGTAGAAATGATTGCCCAGGTGCAAACTAGGGGCATGGTTGGAAGAGATACAAATGGGAAAGCTCTAGGAATGTTTATAAAGAGTACCAACTCTGGAGAACCTAATGAGAACAAATCAAAAGGTGATCACATGGTGAAATTCAAGAATGTAAAAGGTAAGAATTGTGAGCCTAAGGGAGTTGGAGTTGAAAGATTTTCTAGTGAGATTGAGAAGCCAGTCAACACAATGGCTAAGAATGAAAAAATGAGGGTGGCCAATACACCTAATGTATCAGATAAGAAAAAGGATACTAAGGCTATGTAGATTGAGATTCCTCACTCTGCCCCTGTTGATATGTTATCTGTATTGTCCCAAATTACAGTTAAGGTTCCATTGTCAGAATTGTTGGGGATCCCTGAACATAAAGATAGAGCTATTTCATGGGTAGATAATGTTTATAATAATGATGTTGCATGCAATGGATCTCAGGATAAAGCTTTGAAAGGTGTTGCTGCTCAGGGAATTATATCTCAAATTCCTCCTATATATTTGGAAAGTTCTATCAATGCTAGCCTTGAAAACATTGATCCATTTTTTTTAAGTGTCCTTGTGAATGGAATGAAATTAAGAAATTGTATGATTGATAGTGGTGCCTCCAATACTATTATGCCTTTTAAGATTATGGAAAAATTGGGCCTTAAAGTTGATATAGTTCAAGGCAGATGTTGTGCAATGGATTAGAGGGAGGTACTAGTCATTGGGACTATCAATGCAATGCCATATAGGCTGGCAGCATATCCAGAGAAAGAGTTAACAATGAGTGTTTTGGTGGTGGACATCCCTCCTCATTATGGGATGCTTTTATCTAGAAGGTGGAGTGCTGCCATGGGTGGAAGTTTACAGTGTGATCTGTCCTATGCCACTTTCAAGATTGATGATCAGTTTGTCAAGATTGAGCGAGATCCAAGAGTATGCCACATCATTGAGAGAAGTATTGATAATGAAACTACATGTTTTGTGGATACTGATATTAATGCTTTTAGGGTAGAGATCCTTTTAATTGAGAAGGAACCTATTTTGTCACCTATCTCTATTGAGGTAGGTGTTAATTTTTTTAAGGGTGATTTGTAGGTAATGTACTTTGATGGTGCAAATTGCCAGGATGGAGAAGGAGAAGGTATTTTACTTATTTCTCCTAATGGAAACACTTACAAATTTTCTTTCACATTGAGTTTCATTTGTACCAAAAATATAGTAGAATATGAGGCATTGTTGTTAGGATTGAGGTTGGCACAAAAACATGGCATTAAGTGTTTAGGTGTTGTTGGTGATTTTGAGTTGGTGGTGTCCCAAGTCAGGTTAGTATATGCTTCCAAGAACAAAAGGTTAAAACAATATAGGAATGTAGTTTGGGATTTGATTGAACATTTTGATGCCTTTAATATTGAGTGGAAGGATAGGAGTAACAATAAGATGGCTGACTTGTTAGCCAATATAGCAATCAATCGCAGTGATATTACATTTATTGGTATCTCTAAAGTTGAAATTTAGGCTAGGCCTAGTGTACCAGACAATATTGAAAATTGGCAAGTTTTTGATGATGATAATGATATCTTGAAGTTTATGAGTTGTGAAGGTCAGTATCATGGTCAGGAATTTGATTTCTCAACTTCGGTTGAAATGAAGGAAGGAAAGGAGGTTGTCTTTGGAAATGAAGTTATTTAGCTTAGAACTAACAAGGTGCCCAAGGGGTTTGTTGTTTTGGAGATTGTCTTTGATAACTGGGATAGAGTTCAAAAGAATATCAAAAGAGAAGATCATGCTGATTTAGAGGAGATAAATCTTAGAACACATGAGGCACCTAAGAGGGTGTACATTGGTAGGGACATGTCTCACAATGTGAGAAAATCTTTGATTGAGTTATTGAGAAAATTCAGGCATTTTTTTGCATGGTCATATGATGACCTAAAGGTTTATAGAGAAGACTTGTTTCAGCATATCATTCCTTTGAGGGGAGATGCTAAACCTTTCGGGCAAAAACAAAGGCCTATAAATCCCACTTTGGCACCTAAGATGCAAGAAGAATTGATGAAGTTAAGAGATGCTGGCATTATCAAGCCCATAAGGCACTCTTCTTGGGTTTCAAATTTGGTTCCTATCAGGAAGAAGAATGGTGACATCAAACTTTGTGTGGACTTTGGGAATTTGAACATCAACTCATTAAAGGATAACTATTGCCTGCCCAATATGGAAGCTATGTTGTAGAGAGTGACTGGATCAGAATTGATGTCTATGATGGATGGTTTCTTTGGTTATAATCAGGTAATTGTCAAAGAATCAGAACAGTTTAAAACAGCTTTCACAACACCTTGGGGAACATATGTTTATGTGAGAATGTGTTTTGGTCTCACAAATGTTGGTGCTACTTTTCAGAGGGCAATGGATGTTGCCTTTTCAGATTTTATAAATGATTTCCTTGTTTTTTATCAAGATGATTTAACTGGCTATTCCAAGAAGGAAGAAGACCACTGTACTCATTTAGAGAAAATATTTGTGAGGGCTTTGGAATATGGCATTTCATTAAACCCAAGGAAATGTGCTTTTGGTGTCACTGAGGGTAAGTTGCTTGGCCACTTAGTGGGGAAGCAAGGAATTAGGATTGATCCTGAGAGGGTAGAAGCCATTGATAAGATTCAGAGCCCAAAGAATATTAAAGGAATTCAGTCTTTCTTTGGTCAGGTAAATTTTTTGAGAAGATTTGTAACAAAATTTGCTGAGGTCACTAGACCTATATCCAAGATGTTAAAGAAAGGATCTGCTATTACATGGGAAGGTGAGCCTGATGAAGCTTTCAAGAACATCAAGTGGGCTATTAAAGATGCACCTATGCTTAAGACACCTGATTACAATGTTCCAATGCATATATTTTCCTTTGCATCTTGTCATACTATTGTTGCAGTGTTGTTGCAGAAAAATAAGGAAGGTTATGAACAACCTATTGCATTCTTTAGTAAATCTTTGCAGGCTACTGAATTGAAATATGACATAAATGAAAATCAAGCATATGCACTAGTCAAGGCTGTAAAAGCTTTTAGATGTTATCTGATGGGAGCAATTGTGATTTCCTTTTTGCCAAGTGTAGCGATAAAAGATATTTTCTCACAGCAAGAGGTGTCTGGGAGAAGATGCAGATGGATCAATAGGATCCAAGAATTCAACATTGATATCCAAATTACTAAATTGGTTAGAGGACAAGGATTGGCAAAATTGATGGCTCAATCCAATCTTGATGCAAATTGGATAAATCAAACTATGATTGATTATACTTGTGATATGGATGATTGTATCTGGTATCAAGATATCATCTATTACTTAAGGAACGTGAAATGTCCAGCAGACATGGATGACAATAAGAAGAGGACATTAAAATTATAGGCCATCAAGTATGTAATTGTGAAATGTAAATTATATAGAAAGAATTTAGATTGCATACTTTTGAAATGTGTGGATGAGGATCAGGCTAACAAGTTGTTAAAAGAAATGCATGAAGGAGTTTGTGGTGGGCATTATATGGGTAAAACAACTACCCATAAAATCTTGAGAGCAGGATTCTGGTGGCCCACAATCTTCAAGGATGCAGAACAGTTGGTAAGGAGGTGTGATGCTTGTCAAAGGTTCTCTGGTAAGCTCAAATTTTTAGGCAATGTGCCTTTAAGGCCAGTAGAAGTACAAGCTCCTTTCCAACAATGGGGAATTGATTTCATAGGGGAGATACCAAAAAAGTCAAGTGGAGGACACTCATGGATCTTAGTTACCACTGATTACTTTACTAAGTGGGTAGAGGCTATACCTACAAGGAATGCAACTAGTAAGGTGGTAATTGATTTTCTATTGAAGAATATTGTTACAAGGTTTGGGTGCCTTGAGAGAATAGTAAGTGACAATGCCATGTGCTTCAGGTCTGTTGAATATAAGGAATTTTGCAAAGGTTTAGGAATTCAGATTTCTTATTCCTCACCTTATCATCCACAAGGAAATGGTCAAGTAGAATCTACTAATAAGAGTTTGATTAAGATCCTCAGGAGGATTTTTGAAAATAATAAGAGGGCATGGAATTCAAAACTGCCATTAGCTATATGGGCTGATAGGGTGATTGTGAAGAGGGCAATTGGTTGTGCACCATTTGACCTAGTATATGGAATACATGAAAGAATGCCTCAAAATAATCTACTGAAAATGTATAAATTTGTGTAATTATATGATGATGATATAGATGATGAGATGCAGTTGAGAATTGAGGACCTCATTAGGTTGGATGAGACTAGAAGTGAATCAGTTGCAATAAATGACAAGTTGCAGTTGCAGGTTAAGCATTTGTATGACAAGAAGACTGTTGAAAGAAGGTTTGAGCCTGGTGATTTGGTGTTAATTTGGAATGTCAGACTGGAGGATAAAGGAAAACATGGTAAATTTGATCCACTCTAGTTAGGGCCATATCTAATTCATGAGAAATGGGGCCAGGATTCATATATGGTCAAAGAATTGAATGGTGAAGTTCAGGAATTGCCAGTTCATGGACAATTCTTGAAGAAATACTTCAATTGAAGGTATTTTTTTTTCCATGAACAGTAGTTAGGTCTGTATAATTTGTACATTCTATAAATTTTGTAAAGTTTCTTGCCCCTATCCTATTTTGTCCTAGTCTTTAGGGTTTTGGTCCTTTTGCTCTCTATTGTCAGTTTTTCCAGTGGGATGGTCTACTTTAACCAGTGATTCTAGATCCTTGCCATGCCTGCAGGAGGCATACATCCCCAGACATAGCCACTGTTAGCATCTGCAAAAATTTTCATGGCTTCTAGTTTTTCCCTTTGGTCTCTACAATGTTTTTTTTTTAATGTTTTTGGCCTTGAAAGCCTTGCAAATTTTCAAAAATCTAGCTGTTGTAGTGAAAAAGCCCTAAAAATGCCCTGGCCTTGTTCTAATTTTGTATTACTTTGTTAAGGCCACCTAAAACTCTAAAACACATGTGCTAAATTGTTAACCTCTTTGTTGCATGATCACGTAAACCTTTTTCATGTTATGCGATCTTGTGACTAAAGGTTTTATTTTCAGGCCCCTTTTAATATTTGTTGCTTTTCCTAAGTCTCCCCGGTTGATCTTTCCTAAGTCTATGAGCCCGGCAGTGTTTTAATTTTTCCTAAGTCAGTGCCTTAATTTTTCCCAAGTTTTTGGCTTAATGTTTCCCGGGCGCAGTCTCTTTGACACCATCCCAATCCAATGGTTGTTGTTAAAGTGCAAGGGATGTGTCAGAGCTATGCAAAATCATGACAGTCATTGATTCTCTTTATGACACGGTGCTTCAAACTATGGGTCCAAGGTGACACATAGGTACAAATGGCAGTCTCTGATTGGTCCATGATATAATATGGTGGCAATTATCAGTGGGACCTGATTTTAAAGTTTGTCAGAGGGTCCTAACATTGTCAGAAAATCAAGGATGAGTGTATGATCTTATGGGATGTGTCAGAGGTTTAAGATCATGCGACAACCTGTTGATACCGAGAATTTCAATTCCTAGAAAAACAAGACGACAGGGAAGTATATTATATATTTATCATACTTTGTAAATTTCCTTCGATAAAAATGAAAATAAATGAAGATGCATACTATGTTTGTCATTTACTAAGTTGATTAATTAATTTATTTCAATTTATTTAATGCATATTCATTTGAAATAAATAATATTTTTAAAAATTAAAATAAAGTAGGTAGAGCAAAAGGGCAGCGAGAGGGAGTAGAACCCTCAACCTCTCAAGCCGACCATTTTTCCTACCTATCTACCCTCCTACCCCCTAACCAGTTAGTTTATTTGTTTTCTTCGAGAGGAAAAGGAGGAGATATTTATTTATCTTTGTTTCTATGTGCAGGTGAAGAATTATTACAACTCTTAGCAGGGACTAATTTCTCCTTTAATCATTCTTCCTTTTATAGTAATGTGAATTTTATTTATTTTTATATTATTTATTTTTAATGTTAAAAAGGAAAAGAAATGCGGAGAGGGACTAGAACCCTCGACCTCTCGACCCATCCTTTATCCTTCCTAAACTACCCAACCTACCCTAACTGATTGCCCTATGCTATTCCTTGAGAATATTGGTAGGAATTAAGATATAAATATTAGATTACTTTATTCCCTTTTAATAATTTAGGAATAAATTATTTGGGTGATTAATGTATTGATTTCTTCATGTATTAATTTCTCTAAATACTATTTAAAATATTTTATTATTTATTCGAGAGAAATTGTGTATGTTATAATCACTTATAATTAGTATTTTCCTAATTTGTGTTTTACCCTAAAAACTAAAAATATATGATGAGGTGAATTTATTTCTTGATATATATTTACTTGTTTATATCTAATTTCATACCTCTTTCTCATTTTAACATCTTTAGGTGTAGTTTGATCATTTCACCATGGTTATAGTTTAACATTAATATTTTTAGGTGAAAAGATTTTAGTGTCATTTTATGATCATAAATTCTAATCATGTATAATTTGTAAGTTTTTGTCTAATATTTTATTAGGGTTTGTGTGATCATTATGTTTTAAGTCTTTTATCTTAATTTTTCCCTTTTTTCTTTTACCTAAATTTTAGGGTGTTTGTATTTTCATTTGCCTCTTTTTAGTTAATCTTTTGTAGGTATGTTTTTAGGGTTACTTTTATAAAGTTAAATTTTTAGGGTGCCCTAATCATATCAATTTCATAACTGTATTATCATTCTATTTTTCAAATATTTAATTAGAGTGATTATTTTATCTTAATGTGTTAGCCCATTAGTGAATAGATTTTATTTTAGGGCTAAATCTATTTCACATTAAGTAGGATTATTAATTTTTATTTTCAAAATAAAATGATAATTGTGAGCATAATGATTTATTGGTCTTGTTACATAAATCCTTCATATTTTAATAATTTTTGGAACTTAAGTATAATTATATTTTTATTTTTTAGTACTTGGTTTAAATTAATTATTAATAAATAATAAGTGGTCTTTAAGAACAACATCTTATATATATTTATTATTTATTTTATTTTGTAAACTAATAACAAGTATTTTTATGTGTGCAGGAAATATCAATGTTGTTATGTGTGGAACACCAGGCATTATCAAATAAAGTTGTACGGGAGATATTTTGAATGACACTAAGGGAAGTGATGAAAGTTCCTGTGATAGTCAGAATAGTGGAAAAATGAGAAATGGGAATGAGCAGAGAATTAATAATATAAATTATTCCAATTACGATTATAATGGTTTTCAACAAAATCAAGGGTGCAGTATAAAGAAAATAAATATAGTTTATTCAACAATGATGAAGTTTCACAAAAGGAGAATAATCATAAGTATCTAGATCATAATGTTAATAGTTTTGAGCAGAACCATAATAAGAGACATTATGACAATGTGCAAGGTGATCGTGAAGAAAATGTGGTTCAAAACCGTATGCAGTTAGATCACTACTAGAAAAATAATATGCATTTACCTGTGCAAAATAAGAGCAAACATGGTGAGAATAAAGTTTATGAAAGTGAAAATGAAGTTTTTAATTATTCACATAACCATCATGTAAATAATCATCAAAATGATGAAAATATCAGTCATCATCAAGTTCGGGATAAATATTATCCTAAAGTGCATGAAAAACAAAATAATGGTCTATATTTCTTACATGGGAAAATGTATAATTCTCAGTTTGTACATAACCAAGAACGTGAACAGCCTAATAACTCATGCAAGACCAGATTTATGAATAGCGAGTAAATGATACGTTGGATAATATTTACAGCCAACAAGTTGACAAATATAATGGAGACCATTTTCATATTTATAGTGTTCAACACTAGCACACTACAGATCCAAGTGAGCATGCCAGACTAACCCATCAACTTGCACAAAAGAAGAAGCATGTGAAGGAGCAATATAATTTGCAGCAGGCTTGTAATAATACGCAGCCTCTTGACACATATCAATATGTTTATGGTAGACAATGTGGGCATATTGAAATACCCCAAGAATATTCGGTGCCGCTCCAACAATGCCCTATGAAAACCATAGGGAGCAATCCGCAATGTTACAACACACGTCAGCAACCACAGTATGTCCACAAGTCTACGCAAAAGGAATATGTTGAACACAACATGCTGAATGCACATTATAATAAAAATGTTTATAAATGGCCCAATGGTGGCATATTTATGCAAGGTAGGGAGGAGTATTTTAGAAATAACAACCAGCAAATGCGGCATCATGACAATTCATGTAAACAAGGTGATATTGGTGTTAGTAAAATGAAAAATTTTGAATAGCAACCACAATGCTTTGCGCAAGTAGATGACATATATAGTCAAAAACAATAATCTACAGGCTTGCGCGAGCAGCCAGATGACTTAAATTTTGTGCAAAGGAATGATTGCAAGAATGATAAAATTCAGCAATACAATGATAATAAACTTGCGCAGAAGGGAAGGTTGTAGCATTTGGATTTCGGCAATGAAATGAACATGAAATACCCTTCTTGCACATATGATCAGCATGATAATAATATACATTATAAAATACACAGGGAGGATGATCGTCAGCTAGCGCAAAACAAAAGTACATATTTAAAAAACAATAACCTATCAAATGGCACCCAAGAGCAGTTAACAAAGCTTGAATTTGTATGGGCAAAGAATATGTATGAAGTTAAAAATAAAAATGATATTATATGCCAGCCGATGCATCATGGGGAGGAAGAATATGGTAATATTGGGAAATATGCAGACGGATATCATATACAACAGAATAGTTTCATAAGAGATCAGCAAAATCACTTGAATACATTTCTGCTGCTTGCACAAAAAGAAGAGATGGAAGATGATAAGTGGTATTACGATACCCAGAAAAGAATACACGAGCAGCATACCATCTTAACACAGCAGCCACATAGTGTAAAGAAGGTGCATTATAACATGCAGCCCGAAAGAAATTTTCAATCTACGCAAAATCAAGGTAGTGAGCAACATGTAAACAAAATAAATAGACAAAGGGAGGATAAAAAATACAATGAGTATGCTCATGTTTTGAATAATCAACAAAAGGAGCAATGTGATAATATGTATCCAGATCAGGTTTTCCACAGTGGCTCATATGACCAGCATATCGAGGATAATATTTATAATCAAAATGATAACATGTATTATCATCAGCGAATGGACCAGCTGGGAGATTCAAATTGAAAACAACAAGTTGAGAATAATATGCATAAACATGAGCAGCTGTATGATCTCAGAATTATGCAAAACGTGGATATGAACATTCCAAATAATAAATATAACAATACATTTAATGGTTATGCGCAAAACAGCCTTGAGGATCAACAAATATATGATACGCGTTACATTAATTCATGTGCACATAGGGGTTATAATGAATGTGAATCAAATATTTGGAATCATAAAGTGATAGATAATATCCCTAATTATCATGATGAGCAAAATGAGTATACTGGTTTTTATCAGCATAGGGAGAATTCTACAAAGCAAAATTGTGCACAGAATTATAATGGGAGACAAATTTTTAAAGCTCCTATTGATAATATAAGTAGAGCTTACACACAGGGACAGGGGCAAACTTATTATGGTAATCCTCAGCCTAGAAGAGATCAGACACAGAAATGTCATGCGCAGCAAGCTCAGAGTTCAATACATCCAGATGGCTATGGTGTGAGTGCAAATAGGCAATCTGAAAATTTTGCACAACAACAATATCAATAGTATCAAGGAAGGATGCCGAATCAAAATCCTCACAGTGGTCAAATGGAAAATCAATGGCAAAGAGGTAACTTTATTCCTCAAAATCAATGTTTTCAGAATAATGATAATAGGAATCCTTCTAATACCAGATTTCATGAAGTTAACAAAAGGTATAAACCATTAGACTTTTCAAATGTGATGTGTTGTCCTCATCCGATACCTAACATATTAAAAGCTGCCATTCCTAAGTTTATTGGGGATGGATCTCAAATAGCACAATAACATGTTATTAATGTGAAGAATATTGTTTATGAATATAACATTACTCACAAAGATGTGCGTATGAAGATGCTCATCCTCTCACTCAAGGATGGTGCAAATGAGTGGTACAAAAATTTGCCAGATAGATCAATTACTAGTTGGTAGAACTTTGTTGATCAATTCATTGAGGAGTTTGGGGATCACAGAGATCCATCCTTTGCAACTCAAAAATTAACCACAATGAGGAAAAACACAAATGAAATAGTGAAAGAATTTAATAAGAGGTTTAACAAGGTGTTGAATAAAATCCCAAAAGATATCTGTCTTGTTGAGTCTTTTTAAATCACCTTTTATTTGAAAGCTTTTGATGTCAAGATGAATTACGAGATGAGGTCTCATAATCTGACAACTTTACAACAGGCTTTCAAAATAGCACTAAATATTGAAAATAATAGAATAACTACCAGAAGAATTGATAAAAGAAGTTATCCTAAGCTATTCGATCCTACAGTCCCGAAAAAGAACAATGACAGTGATAAAATGGATGAATTAGTAAGTTTGATGAAGAATTTGCAACCAAACAAAGGTCATTTCCAAGCAAGAAGATAGGACAAAAATTTCAACAGAAGTGATAGGTACTGGTTATAGGACATGCCTTATCATACAGAATGGAAAGATGAAAAGCCTTTAAAAAAGCAGACGGACACTCCAGATCCTCTCAAGAAAAATAATCATTTCATAGGGGATGAGTTGTGGTGTGAAATTTGTAAAATGTCTCACCCTCAGGATCAATGCCTTATAGCACAAAATATTTTGGAGGAGGAAAACTAGGAGTACAAAGAGAGGCTTGTAATAAATGCTCTTTCATCCACACCCTTTTGGTCAAGAGATAGTGATGATTCAGATGGGGAACACATGCCAGACGAAACCTACAAGAGGGTGGGATACCAATAGGAGTAGCAAGTCTTCTCAGATGATGATAAAAGTCTAGTTATTAGGAAGACAACAGGAGAAGAAAGAGAGGCTTACACTATACCAGCGATGGAACAGGTGCTTAGCAAATATCAGTTAAGGAATAGGAATGTGAACTTGGGTGATGAACAAGCAGCGGGGATGTACAAGATTTCAAACAAGAACACCGAGACGAAGAGGTCAAAGACAAATGCCCCTAAAAGGCATGTTGATCAAACATCAAAGATAAGCAAACCCATGGACAAGCAAAGCAATGGTAAGGAAATTTCAAACTGTACTTCATTTATGTCTCAAGCATTATCTCAGGTGAAACTTTATATCCCTCTAATGGAAATAGTTAAATTAACTAATTGTAGGAATGAAATGATCAGGTTAATAAATGATGTTGTTAAAAAAGATGTGAAGGAACAAAAAGATAATGAAGAATTACCAGTTATTTACCTAGGAAATTTTTTTAGTGAAGATGCTACTAAAGTAGATCCTTTCTTTCTAACTTTATTGATAAACAATAAATTGGTTTAAAATTGTATGTTAGACTCTGGGGCAGTGGTTAATATTATGCTTCATGGGGTAATGAAAGATTTAGGAATGAATGTGGATACTACTTATGGAAAATGTTATGCTATGGACAATAGGTCAGTTCCAGTTATTGGAATAATGAAAAATGTTGAGTTTAAGTTCCCTTTGTGTCTTGAAAAATCTCATAAAATAGACATTACTATTGTAGAAGTACCACCTAGTTATGGAATGTTACTATCTAGATAGTGGTCTAACTTGGTAGGTGGGAATATTCAATTAGATCTATCTTATGCTTCTATCCCAGTGAATGATAGGGTTGTAAGGATTGATAGAGAACCAAGATCTACTTACATCATCGAAGACGTTGATCCAAGCCAGGTTACACATTTTTGCCATACTGACATGGAGAATTTTTAGGTAAGGATTCATAAAAATCTAATTGAAAATACTAGTCCTATTGAAATATGTGCCAAGGAAAATAATGATCTGATGTGGAAAATGTTTTTTGATGGATCATGTAGTAAAAATGGTAATGGAGCAGGTGTAGTGTTTGTATCCCCAAATGGGAAATCTTTTAAATATTCCTTTTTGTTAGCGTTTGAATGTACTAACAACACTGCAGAATACGAAGCACTCCTACTAGGCCTCAAAATAGCAGGTAAGCATGGTATCAAAATTCTTTCTATTTATGGTGTATCTGAATTAATTGTATCTCAGATTAGGGACAAGTTTATTACTAAGAATCATATCCTAAAAAGGTACAAAAATGAAGTGTGGGATTCCATAGAATTTTTTGATGCTTTTTCGATAACATGGATAGATAGATCTGAGAATATTCTTGCTGATTTCATGGCTAACCTAACAGTTAGGCATAATGATATCCCATGTGAAGATATTGTGCAGATAGAGATCAAACCAAGGCCATCAATACCTAATAACATTCATAATTGGCAAGTCTTTGATAATGATAGAGACATCATAAAGTTTCTTGCATGTGAGGAAAGGTATGAAGATCAACTCATTGATTTAAATGCTTATGTTGAAACAATAGATGAAAATGATACTTTATTTGGAAAAGATGTAATTCAGCTTAAAACTAATAAAATTCCTAAGGGACTTGTTACACTAGAAAAAATGCTTGATAGTAAAGATTCTAATGGTAATGTCAAATTAGAAAATACTAATATAGAGGAAGTGGAAAAGATAAATCTAGAAAATGAACATGCTCCCAAAGAAATTTCTATTGGTAAAAAGTTAACTCCTAAAATTAGATCTAATATTGTTAATCTACTTAGAAAGTATAGACGTGTTTGCTTGGTCTTATGACAATCTTAAGGCTTATAGAGAGGACTTGTTTCAACATGAGATACCCTTAAAACCCAATGCAAAGCCTTTTAGACAAAGGCAGAGAATGATAAATCCAACCTTGGCTCCTAAGATGAAAGAGGAACTCATTAAGATGAGGGATGCTGGTATCATAAAACTGATTAGGCACTCCACTTGGGTTTCAAACTTGGTCCATGTTAGGAAGAAGAATGGAGATATTAGGCTTTGTGTGGATTTCAAAAATTTAAGCATATCTTCATTAAAAGACAATTATGCATTACCAAACATGGAAGCATTATTGCAAGAGGTTACAAGAAATGAATTATTATCCATGATGGATGGGTTCTCTGGGTACAACCAAGTTAAAGTTAAAGAGGAAGAACAATACAAAACAACATTCAATACGCCATGGGGTACGTATGTTTATGCAAGAATGCCTTTTGGGTTTACGAACGCAGGAGCTACTTTTCAAAGGGCCATGGATGTGGCTTTTGAAGATTTCATTGATATTATCATGGTAATATATCAAGATGATATCATGGCTTATTCCAAAAGGGTGGAAGATCATTGCAAACATCTAGAGAAAATCTTCAAGAGAGCCCTCGAATATGGAATATCCTTAAACCCTAAGAAGTGTCATTTTGGGGTAACTGAGGGTAAACTCCTTGGTCATATTGTTTCCAAGGAAGGAGTCAGAATAGATCTAGAAAGAATCGAAGCAATTGATAAAGTTCCAATCCCTAAAAATGTTAAAGGAATTCAATCTTTCCTTGGGCAAATCAACTTTGTGAGATAGTTTGTCCCAAACTTTTTAGAAATCATAAAGCCTATTGCAAAGATGTTAAAGAAGGGTGTAGTGATAAATTAGATAGATGAGGCTTTAGAAGCATTTTCTAATATCAAGAAAGCAATCAAGGAAGTGCCAGTTTTGAAGTCACCTGATTTTTCAAAACCATTTCAGTTGTTCTCATTTTCTTCTTTCCACACCATAGCAGCAGTCCTGTTACAAAAAAATGACGAGGGATATGAGCAACCAATAGCTTTCTTTAGTAAAAATCTACAACCTTCTGAGCTTAGTTATGACATACATGTAAAGAAAGCTTATGCATTGGTCAAATTAGTGAAAGCATTCAGACCTTATCTGGTTGCTACCAAGATCATGGCATATGTACCGACTGTAGAAACTAAGGATATCTTAAGGCAATCAGAGGTTACATGAAAAAGATGTCGATGGATAAATCAGATTCAAGAGTTTGACATTGAAATTCAAATCACCAAGTTAATCAAAGGACAAGGATTGACTAAGCTTATGGCAGAAACAAATCTGGATGTTGTGCAAATAAACCAAGTATATTTAGAAAAGGCAGAAATGAGTATCGAGCATTGTCCATGGTACACAAACATAGTTTACTTCTTAAAACATATGAAATGTCAAGAAGGTCTAAATGATAATAAAAAAAGAACCATAAGGTTACAAGCATCCAGCTATGTGCTAATTCAAGGAGACCTATATTGGAAAAATAATGATGGTATCCTCTTATTTTTTCTAGACACCTATCAGGCTAAGTCAGTTATTAAGGATTTGCATGATGGGGTATGCGACGGTCATTTTTTGGCTAAGACAACAACTCACAAGATATTGAAAGTCGAGTATTATTGACCTCATGTTTTCAAGGATTGTCATGATTATGTTAGAAAGTGTGAGTCCTGTCAAAAATTCTCTGGGAAATTAAAGTACAATGGTGCTTTACCCCTTATTCCGTTACAGACTGAGGAACCTTTCAAAATGTGGGGAATAGATTTTATCGGGGAAATTGCAGATGCTTCAAGTGGAGGTCACAGATGGATATTAGTTGTGATCGATTATTTTACAAAATGGGTTGAAGCTATACCTACGAGGCAAGCAACAAGAAAGGTGGTTATTAAGTTTTTGACGGACAATATACTTACCAGATTTGGGGTACCTTGTAAAATTATTTGTGACAATGGCATGTGCTTCAGATCTAAAGAATTTTTAGAATTTTGTGAAAAATATGTCATAAATCTATCTTATTCATCTCCATATCATCCTCAAGGGAATGGTCAAGTAGAATCAAGCAATAAGAATGTACTGAAGATTATTAGAAGAATGTTGAGTAACAATAAAAGGGCTTGGGACTCTAAACTAAATCTAGCTTTATGGGCAGACAGAGTAACACTGAAGAGCTCAACAGGTTTTGCTCCTTATGAGTTGGTTTATGGAAAAAAAGAAAGGTTACCATTGAATAATCTCTTGCCAGTATACAAATTCATTCAAGAAGAAGAGCTTGAGGACGTAAACTTTATGGAAGACCGATTAAGCCAATTATCAGAATTAGATGAAATGAGAAGAATTGCACAAGAAAAGAATATTCATCAACAAAAATAGATTAAGACCTTGCATGGTAAAAGAGCATCAGATAGACCTTTCAGAGAAGGTCATTGGGTATTGAAATGGAATGCAAAAGACCAAGACAAAGGAAAACATGGTAAGTTTGAGGCATTGTGGTTTCAAAAGAAAGAAAAAATTCTTATTATTTGCAGGACACTGATGAAGTAATTCAGGAGTTCCCTACCCATGGTCAATATTTGAAACCATTTTTCTCTTAAAATAGGAAGTATTCCCTAAAATGTATATAATCTTTTTTATTTTCTTTTAAAGCATCATGTTTCTTTTCTCACTATGGTCTTCTTTTCCAGAGATAGCTGGGATCTCGCTGCATCCAGATATGAACACACGTCCCTAATAAGAGCCATTGTTGATACCGAGAATTTCAATTCCTAGAAAAACAAGACGACAGGGAATTATATTATATATTTATCATACTTTGTAAATTTCCTTCGATAAAAATGAAAATAAATTAAGATGCATACTATGTTTGTCATTTACTAAGTTGATTAATTAATTTATTTCAATTTATTTAATGCATATTCATTTGAAATAAATAATATTTTTAAAAATTAAAATAAAGTAGATAGAGCAAGAGGGTGGCGAGAGGGAGTAGAACCCTCAACCTCTCAAGCCAACCTTTTTTCCTACCTATCTACCCTCCTACCCCCTAACTAGTTAGTCTATTTGTTTTCTTCGAGAGGAATAGGAGGAGATATTTATTTATCTTTGTTTCTATGTGCACGTGAAGAATTATTACAACTCTTACGCAGGGAGTAATTTCTCCTTTAATCATTCTTCCTTTTGTAATAATGTGAATTTTATTTATTTTTATATTATTTATTTTTAATGTTAAAAAGGAAAAAGAATGGGGAGAGGGAGTAGAACCCTCGACCTCTCGACCCATCCTTTATCCTTCCTAAACTACCCGACCTACCCTAACTGATTGCCCTATGCTATTCCTTGAGAATATTGGTAGGAATTAAGATATAAATATTAGATTACTTTATTCCCTTTTAATAATTTAGGAATAAATTATTTGGGTGATTAATGTATTGATTTCTTCATGTATTAATTTCTCTAAATACTATTTAAAATATTTTATTATTTATTCAGGAGAAATTGTGTATGTTATAATCACTTATAATTAGTTTTTTCCTAATTTGTGTTTTACCCTAAAAACTAAAAATATATGATGATGTGAATTTATTTCTTGATATATATTTACTTGTTTATATCTAATTTCATACCTCTTTCTCATTTTCACATATTTACGTGTAGTTTGATCATTTCACCATGGTTGTAGTTTAACATTAATATTTTTAGGTGAAAAGATTTTATTGTCATTTTATGATCATAAATTCTAATCATGTATAATTTGTAAGTTTTTGTCTAATATTTTATTAGGGTTTGTGTGATCATTATGTTTTAAGTCTTTTATCTTAATTTTTCCCTTTTTTCTTTTACCTAAATTTTAGGGTGTTTGTATTTTCATTTGCCTCTTTTTAGTTAATCTTTTGTAGGTATGTTTTTAGGGTTACTTTTATAAAGTTAAATTTTTAGGGTGCCCTAATCATATCAATTTCATAACTGTATTATCATTCTATTCTTGAAATATTTAATTAGAGTGATTATTTTATCTTAATGTGTTAGCCCATTAGTGAATAGATTTTATTTTAGGGCTAAATCTATTTCCCATTAAGTAGGATTATTAATTTTTATTTTCAAAATAAAATGATAATTGTGAGCATAATGATTTATTGGTCTTGTTACATAAATCCTTCATATTTTAATAATTTTTGGAACTTAAGTATAATTATATTTTTATTTTTTAGTACTTGGTTTAAATTAATTATTAATAAATAATAAGTGGTCTTTAAGAACAACATCTTATATATATTTATTATTTATTTTATTTTATAAAATAATAACATGTATTTTGATGTGTGCAGGAAATATCAATGTTGTTATGTGCAGAACACCAAGCATTATCAAATAAAGTTGTACGGGAGATATTTTGAAAAATTATTGGATTGTTTATTATGCACAGTTTAGGGTTAGTTGTGTTATTAGTTCCTATGAAAGGGAATGTCCTTTCATAGGAGACTATTAAGATTGATATTTATAATCAGTCAATTGAATACATAGGGGGACATTCTATCACGACATACAAATTAAAATTACATTCTGAAATATTGGAGAACCTGGCTAATGCTTTTGCTCTGGAATTGGATGAAAATTATTGGATCAGTTTATGTAGATCAAGTGGTTTTTGAAGTTTAATTGCAGAGTTCACTAGTAACATCTGTTCCTCTGTGTTATTTTGGGTTTAATGCTTTGGATAAAGTATATTTTCTTTCTTAGAGATTATTATATTGCAATTGTAAATAGGAATTGTAGAGCTATGTCAAATTAGTTTTCCATTGTGTATGGCTAAGCATGCCTTTTGAATAACATAGAATTCAATTGGTTTGTCCTCAAGAAATTAAAGTTTTCCTGAATAGTTGTCTTCATGTTTCTGTTGTTAATTGATCAATCTCTAAAGTGATAGATTTATTTGAATCCATCTCCAAAGTTATACTTTTAATTCAAGATATCATTTTGTCGTTAATAGATAAAACTAAATGAACTTTGATAGTAATCCTCAATTAAAGTAATCACACATAATTTTCATTTCTGATTAGGAGTAGGCACTGGTCTTTATTTTAAGTATAGTTAATTTTTATTATCCTTTTATCATAGCAATTCTTTAGATTATTCTGTTTATTCATGTAGGAAAGCTTATTAAAATTAGGCCTACCAGCCTTGGTTCGATTGAACCAAAATTGCAGAGGCATCTATTGTGCCTGTTAGTTGGCCTCTAAATGACCAACATTTTTGAGCCCCAACACAACCGTCGATTCTACCTTTTTCAGAGGGGATAAACTGCAGCAGGTCCACATGCCAGGTGTGCTTATTTTTCGTTATCTGATTGGTCCACGTTGTGTGACTGGACATGTTGTTAGTGGGGCCAGGTTTTTTGAGGTTCAGTGGGTTCTGACATTTGCAGAGCATCGATGGTCGGCGTATAGTCTGATGGGTTTTTCCTGACACATACGAACTTAAGACAACCATTGATTTCATTCGGTGTCAGAAGGTTGTCAGAGCAGTGAAAGATTCTTCATCCGATGGTTGTCTTATGATCTAGAGGAATCATGGAGGTCTACGCGAAGATGAGACAACCGTCGATTTTCTTGATGCGGGCCCAGTAAAGTTTCTTGGTCTTTTTGGTGGTTTGGACAAAGTGTTGGTGGCCCGACAAAATTTCAAAGGCTTCGCTCATTCGCGAAGAAAGATGGTAGTTCCCTAAATGTTTTAGCGATTTGGGGAACAAGCGTTCACATAGTCGCTAAACTAACTGCGATAACATAAAGTGTTCTATGAACTGGAAAAACTCTTCAGTCGCTAGTTCACCAAATGTAATTGGGGTAGGTTTGGTTTCCTTTGGTCGCCAGTTTGCGGAGTTAAAGGGTGGGTTAAGTTTTTATTTCACGAATAGGATTTGGTTTGTCACCGGTTCGCTAAGAGTTAACCTAAGGTGTATGGATGCGCTAAAGACATAAAGCCCACAAAATATAAGGATCTAATGGTCACGATATAAAGTTGACCTAATTTCAAATGTCAACCACTGATTTGTTGCTGGTGCTTTGGAACTAGTTGTTTAAATTCAAATTCAAATTTGTAGAGGGTTTCCAGCGACAAAAAGGACCAAAATTGAATGCTTTCAAAGTCGGATCTGGTAGAACTGGTTTTGCTGACTATTGCAGTGTGGTCCAAGGTGTTCCATGATCATTTGTAGGGGTTTGTACTATTTTTTTTGTGCTTGAGGTGTGTTTGCAGGTGGCTGATCTGATTGGTTTTCATGGCAATTGCTTGCTATTCTATACTATTCTCATAGATTTTGATGATGGCAGATCTGTCTGAGATTCATTTTCTTTGGGTTGCCTTTGTTTCTTCCCCTACAATAACTTTTTTTGTATTTTTGATTGGTTGGGTAGTTGAAACCCTAACCCTAGTCACCCAAAGCTTGATGCATCCTCTTTGAGGATTCTAAGGTGACTAGGGGTATAAGTAGTTAGTTTTTTTATGAAATAGGGGTTCGGTCCTGAGGTTCTATTCTGTATTTTGGTCAGTTCTAGTGGTTATGATTGTATGAACATTTGAGGAAAGAGGAGATAAATTTTGATTCTTTTTCCTATCTTTGTGTTGCTTTGATTGTATATTGATCCTGAATATGTTAATGAGAATGCTATTGAGTTCCAATCTTGCATTTGTGTATGTCTTCTTGTTTTGGTTCTGAGCTCATATATGTTAGTGTCACAAAGTGTATTAGCATATGGTAGACAAAGAGTATTGTGAATTCATCTCTAAGTTCCTAACAAAGTTAGGATTAAAGTCATTTAGGTGAGTTCAGTGAGTTTACAACCAAATAAGAATTTGATGTCCTAGTGTTTGACGGAGGGGGGTAATAGGAAAAACACTTATCCTGAGCCCAAGAGTGTTTGATTTAAGATCTTTAGCTGATGTATGTAATTGGGTGACTCTTTGCCCTAGGTTAAGGCACTGGTCCATTCTCTAGATGCCTTTCATTGTCATCACCCACACACACCCAAATTTAAATGATAATATGTTTCAGTCAGTTAGTAAAGGACATATTTGTATATTTTTTTGAGACTCTTTTGGAGAAGTGAGTCAAGGGTACACCCACCTGAGCATTAAGGCTCAAAGTGTAGGAGGATCTCATTATTGATCCTTGTTAATTAAGCCTCTTCCTTGTAGACTTTGGAGTGGTGATAGAGTCAAAGTATCATTAAAGTTATCCATCAAAGTATAAATCTACAAGTTGAAGATCAAAGGGAAAAACCAACATCAGGTATACTCTTTGGTGCCACTAAGGGCACATCATGATGTTGAGCAAAGGCTAATGGACTTCCCTAATTCAAAGGTGCAAAGGCAAACTACCTAGCCATTGTAGGAGTTGTGATTTGAAGATTAACAACTATGTGAGTTGTATTTACTGTTGGATTTGAATCTTCTTCTAGATCTCTAGTTAGAGATCTGTCTCTTCTTCTGAGATGAAAGGGAAAAGGTTTCCTTTCTAAAGTATCAGGAGGTGTACACTGAAATTTCCTTGCAAGGGATGTTCTTTGAGTTGTCCTACCCTTATAACTTCTTTTTGAGGGAAACTTTGAAAATTCAATAGGCTTTGAGCTCCTAGTCTCAATCTTTCTCATAAACCTTGAACAAGGTTAGCCTTAATCTGTGAAATTAGTGGAGTCACTAGATATACTTGATAGAATAACTTCTAAAAGCCTATATTATGCAATCTATATATCAGATATAGCATAACTTTCAACATGAATCTGATCTTTGGTCCCACCGAGCGTGCTAGAATTATTACGCACAAGGTGGGGGGTTTTTTCTAAATTTGAATCTGATCTTATAACACGTTTGGACATAGATCTGAACCTTTGGTCCCATCGGGTGTGCCAAAATTGTTATACACTAAGTTTTCACCCTTGTTTCAAGCTCTCATAGTCTTGATAACCTAGTATAACATGGGAATCATCTCCAAGTTGTGGGACCTATGCTAACTGAGATGAGACCTCCAAGTTCTAGATTGGTTCCTCTTGGATAATCACCTTAATTTTCTTCTTGATAGGAAAAAAAAACTCTTGAGGGAAAAGGGATAGAAGGAATTCTTGAAATGGAAATGACTTGAAAGAAAACTACCTACTAGGTGATGCGCCGAAATGAAGGTATGAATTGCAGCATAAAAAATGGATTCAATGAATAAACTTACATCTAGGAGATCACAAATCACTGAATAGGCTTGCATAAGTATTTCATAGAAGGTTCTGCAAATAAAAGAGGGTATTAAGGGAAAGGGAGAGATTCTTTAACAAACAATAACACTCTTAGGATTAGACAACAATCTATGACCTACAAACAAACATTCACCTCTGCAACTAGGTATAGGAATGAGACAAGATTGTTAAGGGGTTGTAGTATACCCAAAAAAGCATTCACATCAAATCACCCAAAAGAATACACATGAATTGCAAAAAGAAAGAAGGATCAAGAACCCTAAGATTTCACTGAAAAACAAATAAATACTAAATTGATTAAGAAATAACTCAAACAAGAAGCATAGGGACATAAAGAATGTCACAAAATACCTTACAATATTTGAATAATCAATGGGAATTTACAACTATAGAAGCCAGAGGGCAGAAAGAATACCACAGATGACTCTTAAGAAAGGTAAACTTCTTTTACAATTGTCCAACTCTGAGCTCCAAAAAGCTCCAAAAACATTATATACATCTACTTTTGCACGCAGGCAAGAGTCAAAACCTAACTAGGGTTACAAAGATTTTCAATAGAATAATAACTAACCCTAACTTAATCAAGTTTGATCATAAATGTATCTCTACAACATCATGGCCGATCGGATATTTGTTTACATGTCCGTCTCTATACTAAGTCCACCTAAAAACACAGCCGCCTTGATCCATCTACCCTCCTGTAACTTGGCCTTGCCATGAATGCTCCAAATCTAATCCTGGTCTAATTTGTATTTTGAAGTACAGAAGACCAAAGGTGGCACCAACCTCTTAATTATTCATGAGAATACCAACATGGTACCCTGAGAAATCCTAGGAGAAGGCCATCAGATCCTCTCATCAACCTCCCAACTGCAACTATCCTGAAGAATTCAATCTGGGCTACCCACTTTATCTCAATCAATCGCTGGATAAAAACCTTAGCAAAAAACCCTACAGAGATATTTTTGAATTTAAACAAGCAACGACTAGTCAGTCATATTAAAATGTGACCATTGATGTCTATTTTTCTTGGTAGATGAATGACTCAAATTGACCTTGAAACAGTCAGGAGACCCCTTGAAAAGTCAAGCGCCAACTCATCAGTCAGGAGCCAATAAAAAGTGAACACCTCAGCAAGACTGACAGCACCAAAGGCAAGAGAATCCTCACTTTGCATCGAATGATTATCGCATGATCTAATGGGCTTGAAAGATTCCATGAGATCATGTGATGACTATAGATCTTCATGAACTCAGCAAACTCTCTGACAACTAAACCCACTGACAAGTGCCAACAGTTCACCAGATAACCAAAGAGAAATAGGCGTGTCAGTGCTAGGGAGCACATTGGACCCATGGCATCTTAATCCCTCATCGGACGTTTGTTGTTATACCGCAGCCTTAAACAACCTGCATCTTCACCCAACTGTATAACGACAATCATAGATCTTGATTGGACTTTAACCTACCACTGAAGCCAAAGACCATGGGCCCACTAACAAATCTCCACATCATAACCCAGTCGGCCAATAAAATGTGAGTACATTAGCAAGGAAGGACCCACCTGATAGAGCCTCTACAATAAAGCAAGATCGACGGTCAGTGCATAATCTCATGTGTCAGAAAAACACCTTGAGAAGATGCACTAGCCATTGATTAAAGTTATACAACTCATTGGGCCCGATCTGACAGACTTTAAAAATCACCACCCTCGGCCAATAGGAAATGTACAACTTGGACGACATGGCAGTGGACCCACTGACAACCTACAGCGCTATATGAAAGGAAGATTGACAGTCACCGCTACATCACAATGTTAACTTTCAAGCACATCTCCATAGTGGTATAGCAATGATCGTAGATCCTATCTGAGATTTAATCTTGCAGGAAATTGAGACCGCCAAACAAACTGTAACTACCTCGCTAGGTTGCTAAGTGTTAAGGGGTTAACTGCCAGGAATAAGAGACTTGGCGACTGAAGGATTTAAATGTGCACATGGAAAATGTAAACCTTTAGTGGCTGAAAAAGGTAATGAAGAATTATAATGGGCCAAAGGGGCTTTTAGGGCTTTTGGGCTACAACAACTATATTTATGAATTTTTTACCTAGGTTATCAATGCCAGAGATAGAACAAATGCTGCAAAGACCAGGGGAAAGTTGCTAAACCCATGAAATTTTATGGGGTTGTTCAACAGGGCTTAAAGCATGAGGATCTTGGATTAAAAATAGCCTATGACCAAAATGAATGGATATGAAATTTTAGGCAACAGTTATCTGAACTCGTTGTTGTAATACTCCACTGTGCTGTTGTAACCTCATCTTCAACACATCCTGCATGATACTCTGTTAGATCTGGAACATTAAATACTGGTGAAATATTCAGCTCTATAGGCAATTCTACCTCATACACATTTTCTAAATCATGCTTCTTCAGTATCTTGCATGGCCCAAACTTCTTTATTTTTCAACTTGTTATATGTACCAACTGGAAATCACTCCTTCCGCAAATGAACCATGACTTCATCTCCAACCTAAAATTCCTTATGCCTCCTTTTCACATCTGCCTTAGTCTTATACTACACATTCATCTTGGTAATATGCTTCCTCACCTCCTCATGGATGTTCTTCAAATGTTCTGCAAAATCGTCAGCTTCAGCACTACTTATTTCTCCTTTATCTATCTTTCTCAACTCAGATACATTTTTGGGACTACTTCCATATACAATCTGTGGATGATGTGATGAATTAAACTTCAAAATCTATCTTCAACTCTTCACTTTCTGTTGGTTTCATTCTGTATGCTACCTTATTTGGCAAACTAACTCCTGGAATCAAGTCCATATTATGATTGATCTTTCTTACTGGTGGTAATACATCAGGCACATTATCAGATACAATATCCTGAAACTCATTCACTAATTTTGCAACTTCTACAAGTACATCTTCTACTTCCTCTTTCCTAGCCTTTGGAGTTAAGGTAAAACACATATGCTCATGCTGCATACCATTTGAGAAATTTACTCTATCAACAAAAGTTATTCTTGCATTACCACATACCTTTTCTTCTATTTCCTTCAATGGTTTTAGCTTATGTCGCAATCCATCCTTTATCAGGGAATAGGTATTCGCATGACCATCATGTATAGCACATCTATCAAACTACCATGGTCTACCCAACAATATATGACATGAATCCATAGATATGATATCACATAGTACCTCACCTTGGTACCCACCGATCTTGAACTTCACTAGGCACTATTCACTGACCATGACCTTGTGGTCATCCTACACCCAGGCAACCTGATATGGATGTGGATGTTTCTGCATCTTGTGCTTCAACTTTGTCACCATCTCTTCTAACACCAAATTATCAATACTACCACTATCAATAATCACATCAAAACACCTACCCTCACACTTGCATCTAGTGTCAAATAGGCTCCTCCTTTGTTCAGGTTAATTCTCACCACTCAACAGGACTCTTCTGTTAATCAACATTTCTCCTCTTTCAGCATCTTCAAAATGTGATGATCTAACATCTTTATCTACATGTGCAACTCTATCATGGCCTTCATTCCTCTTATTTGTCCTTCCTTGGCATTAAGGACATTCAAATGCCCTATGACCTTCTTCTCCACAGTGAAAACATGTTCCATGGAAGCCTTCTCTTCCTGAACCTTGTCCTCTTCCTCTTCCTCTCTAATCTCTATTGTTCTAATCTTGGAAATGATTGAAATTATCTCCTCTCTAATCCTGACTATTACTAGCCTCCTCCTTTTTTAGATCTTCATTTTGATCTCCATATGATCATCCACCAGATCTTCCATCACGACCTCTTTCGCTTTGTTTGCTTTCAAACTTCTTGTTCAACTTTTCCTCTATTGTTAGGAAAAACTAGTATGCCTCTTCAATACTATTCATCCAAACCAGATTCATCTCCTAAATTTTTGGCCTCAACCCATTAAGGTAACGGGCAACTTTCTCCTTATCAGCTTCTGCATGGCCTATTCTGATGAGGATTCGGTAGAAATCCTCTATATACTCCTGAACAGATCTTCCTGCTTGCTTCAAACTTTGCATTTTCTTCATTACGTCAAACTCATAATCAATAGGAATGAACTGTCACTTCAATTTATCCACCATCTGATCCCCTCTTGTGATTTTATGCTTTCCTCTTCGATTTCTCTCCAATTGAATCTCTTGCCACCAGATCTTCACATGGCCTTTCAGTCTAGCCTTTGCAAACTTGACCCGATCAGGATCCTCAATATCTTCATACTCAAAATATTCTTCACATTTATTGATCCAGTCGATCAAATCTTCTAGGTTAAGATTTCCAAAAAATGTCAGAACCTCAATCTTAGGTCTTTTTCCGATCTTGGAAATGGCCCAAAAAATTCTTTCTTCCTCCTGGTTCAGAACTTCACTTTCTTCTTCTTGATCTTCTTCTTTGACTTCATCCTCGCTTTCATCTCTAACATTAAGATTCATTCCTCTATGAATCTCCTCTTGCAATGCTTGCACTTGTCTCTGTAGTTCCCTAACCTCAGGTGTTACAACACCAACTCTTCTGCCACGTTCCCTTCATGGAGGCATTTTCACGCTTCTCGCTGAAACCCTAACCATAGTTCTGGTGCAAACTGCCTCATAGTCGGTGATCTATTTACACACTCAGGAACTTCTACTCTAATACCACTTGGTGAAGGGTGCTTCCCTTAATACCACAAACACATAACAAAAACAGAGAAACAACAACAATATGCAAGAACCAAAAATTGGCTTCTTATTATCTCCAAAAGTGTGGAATTACAAACCTTTAGAATTACAATATGCAAAGCCACATGGGCATTCCCTCACAATATTCTATAGGACAAAGCCTCGAATCAATACCCAGATTTGCTACCCAGAACTATCCCGAACTACCTAAGACAACACTACAGACCTTTTTTATATAGGCAATTTCCACTGCCTGAGAGGGTTCCAAAAATTTAGCCCTTTAGGCCGACAAAACATAAAATTATTTATTTCTCACAATTATTACAATAGGGTCAGCTCAAAAGAAATACAAAATATGATTTTAGGTAACCCAACTTTCGGAGGCCATAACTTTTTAACCATAACTCTATTTTTCTATTGTAACCACTTTTCAGAAATGCCATGACGAGATCTACAGTGGCTGACACATGCTAGTGCTAGTCAGCCAGGGGTCAATTGCGAGCTGGAGCCTCTACGGCCTTCAAAATTGACCTGGGAGGTTTTGTACCCAAAAAACCTCAATAACTTCACCAATACTGATGATATGGCAATGAAACTCAACTGGTAGACTAAAATGATTGAGATGAACCTCCAACTGTGAAATCAGAACATTCTGAGATCATATAACCAACTTACTAAAAATAGCAAGTTTCCATAAATAGAGGCTTTGCACAAGATAGCCTTTATTGAATACAAAAATAGAAATATTTTTGGGTGATGCAAGATTGCTCCTACACCCATGATGCTCCTGCATTACACACTCGGGGTAATTTGAGAAGTGACCCTGTCACGACTCAGGTGTGCAGAGGAAAACCAAGGCGGCTAACCTCCTCCCTTGACAATGATGATGAATCTTCAATAGGTCATCCTTTCCATTTGACCAAATACTCTTCATATGTCCTGTTACTTGTGCTTCTACCAACACAACTATGCAGTATGTCTTCAATCTCCTTGTTATCTGAACTGGTTGCTGGAATACTCCACTGTGCTATTGTAACCTCATCTTCAACACCTCCTACATGATACTTTGTCAAATCTAAAACATTAAATACTGGTGAAATATTCAGCTGCGTAGGCAATTCTACCTCATATGCATTTCCTGAATCATTCTTATTCAATATCTTGCATGGCCCAAACATCTTCATTTTCAGCTTGTTATATGTACCAACTAGAAATCACTCCTTCCGCAAATGAACCATGACTTCATCTCCAACCTGAAATTTCTTATGCCTCCTTTTCACATCTTCCTTAGCCTTATACTGCACATTCATCTTGGTAATATGCTTCCTCATCTCCTCATGGATGTTCTTCAAATGTTCTGCAAAATTCTCAGCTTTAGCACTACTTATTTCTCCTTTATCTATCTTTCTCAACTCAGATGCATTTCTAGGACTACTTCCATATACAATTTGTGGATGATGTGATGAACTAAACTTCAAATATATCTTCAACTCTTCACTTTCTGCTAGTGTCATTGTGTATGCTGCCTTATTTGGCAAACTAGCTCCTAGAATCAAGTCCATCTGATGACTGATCTTTCTTACTGGTGGTAATCCATCAGGCACATTATCAAATACAATATCCTGAAACTCATTCACTAATTCTGCAACTTTTACAAGTACATCTTCTAATTCCTCTTTCCCAACCTTTGGAATTAAGGTAAAACACATATGCTCATCCTGCATACCATCTAAGAAATTTCCTTTATCAACAAAAGTTATTCTTGCATTACCACATACCTTTTCTTTTGTTTCCTTCAATGGTTTTAGCTTATGTCGCACTCCATCCTTTATCAAAGAATAGGTATTCACACGACCATCATGTACAACACATCTGTCAAACTACCACGGTCTACCCAATAATATATGACATGCATCCATAGATATTATATCACATAGTACCTCATCTTGGTACTAGCCGATCATGAACTTCACTAGGCACTATTCACTGACCATGACCTTGTGGTCATCCTACACCCAGGCAACCTGATATGGATGTGGATGTTTCTACCTCTTGAGCTTCAACTTTTTCACCATCTCTTCTGACACCAAATTATCAGTACTACCACTATCAATAATCACATCACAACACTTACCCTCACACTTGCATCTAGTGTGAAATAGGCTTGTCCTTTGTTCAGGTTCATTCTCACCACTCAACGGGACTCTTTTGTTAATCGGTGTTTCTCCTCTTTCAGCATCTTCAGAATGTGACAATCTGACATCTTCATCTACATGTGCAACTCTAGCCTGACCATCATTCCTCCTATTTATCCTTCCTTGGCATTAAGGACATTCAAATGCCCTATGACTTTCTTCTCCATAGTGAAAACATGTTCCACGGAAGCCTTCTCTTCCTGAACCTTGTCCTCTTCCTCTTCCTCTCTGATCTCTATTGTTTTGATCTTGGAAACAATTGAAATTATCTCCTCTCTGATTCTGACTATTACTAGCCTCCTCCTACTTTTTCAGATCTTCATTTTGATCTCCATATGACCATCCACTAGATCTTCCATCACAACCTCTTTCACTTTATTTTCTTTCAAACTTCTTGTTTAGCTTTTCATCTACTTTTAGGGAAAATTGGTATGCCTCTTCAATACTATTCATTAGAACTAGATTCAGCTCCTCCTGAATGCTCGGCCTCAACCCATTAAGGTAATGGGCAACTTTCTCCTTGTCAGCTTCTGCATGGCTTGTTCTAATGAGGATTCGATAGAACTCCTCTGTATACTCCTGAACAGATCTTCCTACTTGCTTCAAACTTTGCATTTTCTTCAGGAGGTCAAGCTCATAATCAATAGAAATGAACTATCACTTCAATTTATCCACCATCCGAACCCGTCTTGTGATTTTATCCTTTCCTCTTTGATTTCACTCCAATTGAATCTCTTGCCCCCAGATCTTTGCATGGACCTTCAGTCTAGCCTTTGCAAACTTGACCCGATCAGGATCCTCGATATCTTCATACTCAAAATATTCTTCACATTCATTGATCTAGTCGATCAACTCTTCTAGGTTAAGATTTCCATAAAATGTCAGAACCTCAATCTTAGGTCTTTTTCCGATCTTGGAAATGGCCCGAAAAAGTCCATCTTCCTCCTAGTTCAGAACTTCACCTTCTTCTTCTTGATCTTCTTCTTCGGCTTCATCCTTGCTTTCATCTCTGACATTAAGATTCATTCCTCTGTGAATCTCTTCTTGCAATGCTTGCACTTGTCTCTATAGTGCCCTAACCTTAGGTGTTACAACACTAGCTCTTCTGCCATGTTCCCTTCATGGAGACATTTTCGCGCTTCTCGCTGAAACCCTAACCACAGTTCTAGTGCAAACTGCCTCATAGTCAGGGATTTGTTTACACACTCAAGAACTCCTGCTCTAATACCACTTGATGAAGGGTGCTCCCCTTAATACCACAAACACATAACAGAAATGGAGAAACAACAACAATATGTAAGAACAGAAAATTAGCTTCTTATTATCTCCACAAATGTGGAATTACAAACCCTCAGAATTACAATATGCAAAGCCACATGGGCATTCCCTTACAATATTATGTAGGACAAAGTCTCGAATCAATACCTAGATCTGCTACCCAGAACTGTCCTGAACTGCCTAAGACAACACTACAAACTTTTCTTATATAGGCAATTTCCACCACCTGAGAAGGTTCTAAAAATTTAGCCCTTTAGGCCAACAAAACATAGAATTGTTTATTTTTCACAATTATTACAATAGGGTCGGCTCAAAAGAAATACAAAATATGATTTTAGGTAACTCAACTTCCGGAGGCCATAACTTTTTAACCGTAACTCTATTTTTCTAGTGTAACCACTTTTCAAAAATGCCATGACAAGATCTACAGTGCCTGACATGCTCTAGTGCCACTCAGCCGGGGGTCGATTGTGATCCGGAGCCTCTAAGGCCTTCAAAATTGACCTGAAAGGTTTTTTACCCAAAAAACCTCAATAACTTCACCAATATTGATGATGTGACAATGAAACTCAATTGGTTGTCTGAAATGACTGAGATAAACCTCCAAATGTGAAATCAGAACATTCCGAGATGATATGACCAACTTACTAAAAATAGCAAGTTTCCATAAATAGCAGCTCTACACAAGATAGTCCTTATTGAATACAAAAACATAAATATTTTTGGGTGATGCAAGATTTCTCTTACACCCCAGATGCTCCTACATCAGACTTGATATATGATATGACATGCCTATCATAGACAAGCATCGTCCTTCCAGTAGGCAAGGATGTTAGGAGAATTGTTGACCAGACATGTAAGTCAAGGAGTGATAGGTGTGGGATGACAATTGAGCCTATTGAGTAAGTAGACATCAAATTTATGTCTATGATACTTGGATATAGGTTTCATCACACCAGCAGAGGGAATAGTGTGTCTGCGGGCACAATTCTAGTAGCTATTAGACTTGTGAAGTAAGATGGAGAGTTCAACTTCTGTGAGATCTTGCACCCACAGTTGATTGATAACATCAAGGCAATCAAGCATGACAAGACCAAGATATTTAGGTTTGGGTCTTTGATCATTTACATGTACCTTCATATAGTTGGGAGAGTATCAAATTTGTATTTAGACAAGTCCATTGCAACCATGCCATAAATATCTAACAAGGCTTCCACTGAGAGTACTTTGAGAGATTACATAACATTGGCGTTGAAGACCTTCAAGGTCAAGATGCAAATGAGGTTCAGAATTCTAGAGAGCATTGTGGAAAAGTATAAGGATATTATTTTCTTTATGGTAGAGACAGACACAACTTGTATGGAAGCTATTGATCCAAGAACTAAGTGGATTAATCCACTTGGTTATGAGGTAGAGGAACAGGTCCTTGAAGCATATGTGCAGGTTCTACTATCGGCCCCCAAAGATCCTAATGAACCTAGGTGGGGAACTTATGAGGAGAAGACAAGAGAAGTAGTTGCCAAGCTAAACAATGCAACAATAAAAAGAAAGGTTGCTAAAGTCACATCAGAGATCTTGAGAATACATGGTGTGTCTCAAGTAGATCTTGACAAAGCAAAAGAACAAAAGATTTCTTTAGAACTAAAGAGCGCAGATGCAGCAAAGGAAGAATCACAAGATCCCAAGTTGAAGAAGGTAAAGATAGAGAAATCTGATGAACATAAGGATATAACTGATGATACTCCTTTTGCACCCAAGGAAACCATTGACCTCACTGCTCCTCTTGAGTATAAGGCAATGCCAAAGAGGAAGAAAGAGGTTGGCACCAGTCATCCATCCTCACGAGAAACAAGAAGCAGAAAGAACACTCAAGCACCTCCTGAAGTAAGTTTCAAACCTAGTCTTAGTGTGCTAAGTGCCAGAATAATTGATGAGAGAAGAATTGATCAAGTAAAGATGTTTTATGATAAATATAGTGAAATATACAAATCAGAGATTCATAGCATGATCATAAAGCACATGATCAAGTTCAAAAGGACAGTCTTGGAACTAAAAACAATGATCCTTGACAATGTATGGAATATCCTAGAATTCCAAAAGAGATAGGCTATTGAAGAAGATCTGTAGATAAGGGAAAAGATCTTAGAAGAAACTCTTCATGTATGTGAGCTAGAAGAAAAGAAGTTGTTGTTAGATCTAGTGAAGCCTCACCTTAGAACCAAGACAAGAACTCTGAATATAAAGGATAAAAATTATGAGCTAGTTGCCAAAGAAATAGAGAAATCCTTTAAGAAGGTCTTTATGAATAGGAACATGTACCCACCCACTACACCCAAAGCTCATGTACCCACAATGGTTACCAAAGGCTCAAAGACCATCAAGGTACAATCTATAGGTCCTCAGGATTTAGTGCCTACAGTGGAAGCACAAACAGAGTTAGATAAGTCTATGCCCATGACAGAGTCACTCAAGGACAACACCATTATCATTGATAATGTAGAGATAGCCATGGCAGCCACTGAAACTGACTTGGATAAGTTTGAGGAAGCTTTTGTGAGCACACAAGAAGCTGAAATTTTATGCAACAAAACACCTCCCATTCATCAAGAAGAGGTATTGATTGAAAATATAACAGATGAGAAAGAGGAAGAAAAGATAAAAGAAAGTGAGAAAAAGGATGAAATGTCAATCAAGGTAAAACAAGAAGTGATGGATAGCACTCCCATCACTCCATCTGTAGCATTGTTGTCAAGTTTGACACCTAACACATCCAGTTTGGACTCATGGAGAGAAGAAGACTTGATTAAGTTTAGCATCTTAGCTATGGAGAAGGCCAAAGAAAAGAAAGTGATAAGGAATCCCCTCCTAGTAGAATCAGTAAACATGCTAAACAATTTATTACCAGAGGACAAGAAAGTGTCAAAGATATACTCAGTTGATGATGTGAGTACAGTCATCTCACATTTAAAAAGCAATTTCTCAAGCCTTGAAGAATCTGCATCCCTAGTTGCAAAATAAAAGTATCTAAAGAAGAGATTGAATGAATTGGTGAACAACTTTGCACTTGACCTTAGCTCACTCAAGACTAGTCAAGCATCCTTGAAAGAATTTGCAAATCAAGGAAGAAAAGTCATTGCAGAATGCATGGATCAAGATAAGCTTACTGATGCTCATTTCAAGAAAATAAAATAGGTAGAAGCTATGATTGGGCAAGTGAAGAGTTCAGTGAAAGAAAAAACCACAGATGTGAACATGTGCAATAATGTCTACCAAGGACAGTTAGACAAAATTGAGAAGGAAGAAAAAGAGATGAAAAAGTTAAGGGCTAGATAGACTTAGTTGAGGAATGCTCTTGCACCCTCATTAGACATTCTAAATCATAACATCAAAGAGATTGATGCCACCATGATAACCTATGATCAAAGTCCTTCCATAGATTTGAAGAAGATGGAGAAGCTTCAGTATGTATTATGCACCCATCTCCAGATAGTAAACTCTTTGATCACATTTTGGAAGAAGGAGGTCCAGAACCTAAAGATAGCATATCTAGATGTTTTCCCTCAGTGAGTATGTGTAGATAAAGTTTTTTGGAACACCTTTTTCATTAATGTCAAAGGGGGAGTTGTGTATAGAATATGGATTATAATATGTATAGGGAGATATAAGTATATGTATAGAAGACAAAAAAAAATTGTATTAAGGACAGTTAGCAACTTGACCATATTCCTTTGTTGCCATCAATGAAAAAAGGGGAGATTGTTGGAAAGTTGGCTATACTAATGTATATGACTTGATATAGTGTTATCATTATGGAAACAAAGTCATATAGTAGTTTGGAGTCAATGCACTTGATAAGAAGATCAAAAATTGGTTAAGTATTGAAGACTAGAAAATGTACAGAGTTCCTCAAGCTCAGAGCATCAACACACGTGTGTATGATAGATTTATGGTATGCTCCTTGGAAGTCAAGCTGGTTAGACTATATTCATGCTTAGTCTATGAGTGCATAATCAGATATGCAAGGATGAGAAAGATGCAGTCAGTTGAAGTTGCACAGCCAGTGAGTGCCAGAGAAGAACAGAGCATGAAGCTAACAGCTAGTATTTTGGTTTGCAGTTATAATGTAATTTTGTAAAGGCTATGCGCCTATTGTATTTAGGTTTCTGAAATGTATACTTGTTTGTTTCTAAACACGCTTAAGCCAATTCATTTGGAAATGTTGTATGTAATAGGTCTAAGGGCCGACCTAGTTGTTTATTTTGTATGCGAGTATAAATATAAGATGCACCCATTGTATTCGATATGGAAGTTGATAAAGAGTTGTGATAAGAAGAGAAGAAGTGTGCGAAGACACTATAAGATATATTAGAGCTTTGCTAGAGGTCAAAGCATCAAGGCATCAAAGGAACTAATCTGACAAGCAGTGTCATAGTGACAGTTCATGCAACAGATATAGTGTGTATCTAAGATCAGAAGGTTATAGCCTTCACCACTTGAGTAGTGAGCTCTAGGATAGTGTGTCCTCTGCCCTAATAGGGAAAATTGTAAAAGACTCCTAATAGGGTCCGACCCTTAACAAGGTCTGCTATACTTAAAGCATTGTAAAGAAACTCCTAGTAGGGTTAAGGATCTTCTAAAAAGGATCACTAAACACTAGTACAGAATATTAGTGGGTGTCAATTCCCACTGAGATTTTTACTTATTTGGGTTTCCTCGTAACCTTATTGGTGTCATGTGTTGATTTCATGTTTCATGTTTATGTGAATGTTTAATTCAGTACTTAAGCATTTGAGTTCAGTATAAAGATTAAAGTTAAAAGATAAAATATAGTGAACACTGATTCACCCCCCCTCTCAGTGTTCCCTTTCCTAAAATATATATATATATATATATATATATATATATATATATATATATATATATATTATATATATATATATATATATGTGTGTGTGTGTGTGTGTGTGTGTGTGTATACACACACACACACACACACACACACACACACATATATATATATATATATATATATTTGTGTGTGTGTGTGTATATACTGATGCAATCAAGGCTAGTGGATCCAATTAAGGACTAATCGACCTTGCATCCAAACCAATATGCAACAGAAATACACAGTAACAACAACAAATCTGAAATCAAACAGAAGTCTTTATTTATCAAATTACCAATTACATGCAATATGCTAGGTTGTAAGGCCTTCCCGATTATGGCCAATTAAAATGCAAGTAACAGTCTACAAGATCTCGTAGGATCCAAATCTTTTCCCCAACATTAGCATTTAGCTAGCCCAGGTCTACAACACACAGCACACTGGTAGGCACCCGAAAAAGATCTAAACTTGTACTCAAACTTCCAAGTAATCTTCTTGCTCCTAAGCTCGCAGGATACTAACCTTCCTTCCAACAATATGATGCCCTAAACAACCACTAGTGCATTTGAGACCTTTTTCTTATGGTCGTGCGTCTAAATTTGGATAGTAAACTATCGCTTAAGTGACACCACCTGGCATTGTAGTTTTGTAGTTGAAAAAACCAATGGTTTTTTCAAGCATCGTAATAATGACAACCTTGGCCATCACTAAAAGAGGGTGCTAACACAACAAGAATTCCCTCAGACATATTTGTGGCTATCGCAATTGGGACACCTACCCATCACAAAAAATAACAAACAACGGTGACCCATCAAAAGATGTCAATGGGTTGCCATCCTTCGTAACATGTTCACCGATGGAAATGATTTTAATGTGACATATTTCTGTCAGAAGTTTAAAATGCATATCCGTTGTTTGTGGTTTGTAACGATGACTATGTTGTACATGTGACGGACATGCGTCAGATAGTTACAATGGTTATCTATTGTTTATGGTTGTTTTCTGATAGTGATATGTTTAATGCGATGGATGGATGTTGGTTGCGATGGGAAATCATCACTATTTTAAAGACGTCGTAGTTACAAGGACAATGAGTTTGTTTAAAAATATATATATATTTGACAATCAAGTTGGTATTGATTGAGAATGGTGTTCATGGAGATCTGGTTCTTGCTCGTGATTTGGTTATGGATCATTCAGAGATAACCTTGCAGTAGATTTGGTAGTGGCTCTTGGATTATTGTGTCGAGTCTAGAGACTTGGATTTGGAATGGATCCTACCAAATCAAGACTTGTGATAGTGATTGCTCCAACACAATTTAGAGATAGCTTTGTAGTAGATTCGGTAGTGACTCATGGATTATTGAGTTGAGTCTAGAGACTTGGATTTGGAATGGATCCTATCGAATCAAGACTTGTAACAATGACTGCTCTAGCACAAGAAGCTAGTGCGGCGATTAGAGATGCATTCTTCCTAATGTGTTCATGGGATATATGCAGACCTGATTGCATTTAGATCTAATTCAAGTGACTTCTTCACTTCTTTGGTCTGAATTTGATGTGCGTGTTCGTAGTGCAGTCGATATATATTTTTAATACGTGGATTGAGATCTTAAATTATTAAGGTTCTCTTTGTTTCGAGAATAGTTTAACATTCTCTACTTAACAGGGCCAACCACGTGAAGGTGGAAGCTCATCTAACCCCTCCTAGGAGCCTCTTATGACCCTTTACGACATTTTAAGATCTTTAAGATGTATTCTTAGGGATCGTAAATGGTCATAAAGGGTCATAAGGGGTCCTAGGACACAATAGTTGAGAAACATAAATGTAGGCATCATGGTCACAATTTTTTGGAAACACAACATAATTAAGTGGTATACCCAGATGATGCAACACAACTACTCCTCCAGTTCCATGTCTAGACTGTGTAAACAAAACCCAAAGATGAAGATTAAATTTAGAGAGCAGAGGAGGAGAGCGATAATGACCAAAATAATATAGGGACTTGTATTACTTTGGTCATTCTCGCCTCCTCTTGCGCTCTCTAAATTTATTTTTTATCTATGGATTTTTTTTACCGCAGTGTAAAATTGGAACCAGAGGAGTGATATATAGTTGTGTTGCATCGTCTAGGTATACCATTCAATTATGTTGTGTCTCCAAAAAATTGTGATTATGATGCCTACATTTATGTTTGTCAGCTGTTGTGATATCTACATTTATGTTTCTCATTTGTCGTGTTTATGTGCATGTTCTTTATTTGTATCTACTATAAATTCTAAAAAAAAAAATTCAATATCTACAATAGCCCTTTGTTAACCACATTTACACATATGGTCCCAACAAAGTAGTGCACAAACTACACAAAGAAGTTATCACAGAAATATGATTTCTGCTTTCACCATTGAAGCAATCTTGGCGGGACTAGCTGCCTCTCGAGCCTTGCACAAGTTGCACTCATTTCCTACATCAGGTATAGATGTAGATGGGGTAGATGTAAATGTGGTTTGATTGACCCACCGAAAGTATTGACATCTAGTATTTCCCTAACAATATCAAATGTACATTAGTTCTTCATAAAATGATTAGTTGTCACATTATTTTAAAACATAAAATATAATTATGTATCCAGACCTTTTTCCTATTTGGGAAAACCCAAAATTGACACCCAGGATTACTTGTTGTGCGTGACATCTTCAACATGCATGGGCCAACACCACATTGACACATAGGCACATTGACCAAAGTCATCGATGCTATTTCAAAAAATATTGCATTATCACAAATATTGCATTGTCCATATTTTGTTCATTCATACTAATTATAATTACAATTAAAAGAAACATAATAATGTAGACTTGCACATTTTTTGGCTAAGTCAAAGTCTTTGGTTTAAATCACTAGACATTCAAAACAAAATGACAAACCAAAGACAACCATGCAATTGTAAAGAAAGGTAATTTTCTTAATCACGTCACTAATTTTTTCATGTCTAAATACTGGTGTCTTTCAAGTGATTTGATTCTTGTCATGCCCACTACAAATGAGAACAGTCTTCACTAGTGAGGTTGTTTAAGCATATAGAGATTAAATACACTCTTTTAGAATGAAATTTCTCTTAACAAAATATCAAAGATATATAAGTAGGACATATTAAACAAGGTGAATAAGAGTAGTATATATAAAACAATTGTTAGAACATGCCAAACATCTGGCATAATTGTACATTCCATTCATGTCATTGATATTCTTCTTCATCCATCTCATCATCAAGATCATCATCGTTGATGACATCATCACCACCATTATTGTCATCATCATCATCATCACCATCAGCATCATCATCATCATCATCATCCTCATCATCATCATCATCATCATCATCATCATCATCATCATCATCATCATCATCAGTAGTAGCATCAATAGCAGCATCATCCTCATCAATAGCAGATCAATCGTCATCAGTAGCAGCATCATCATCATCTTCTTCTTCATATTCTTCTTCGACTAGCTCTCGATCATGATCTAGTTCTACATCATCTTCCACTTCTTCATCTTCCTTGGTATCTTCTTCCATCACATTATACTTTATCGGTCTTCCTCTTGGATCATGTCTAACAAAAAATGGCCAACCTGATTTATGTGGAACCTCTAAGTAAAATACCTACTCACATTGGCTTGGAAGAACATAGGGCTCTTCTCCAACTGGGTCAAACAACCTTGTATTAATCATTGGAAATCCATTGTCATGTTCAATAATAGTTCTATCAGGATCATTTTTATTGAGTCATAGTCTGTACCATTTCACAATGAAGAGAACTAATTTGAAGGAATTGAAGTCATAGTCAAGTATATACACCAAAATACCATAGTATTGATTTTGCAACTCTCGAGGATGTAAGTCATTTCTAGATGAAATATTAGTCACCTGGAACACTACACTTATCCCAGAATCACAAGTTCTCTTCGTGTCATCCAACTTTTTGATGCGAAATTTATAACCATTGCAAAACATAGCCTTGTGGTGTTTCACCTACAATAATGTCAAACATGTATAAATTATTGCATCACGAGTTGAAAAACATATGATTGATTAATTAACCAATTTATAAGTACCTGGTGATCTCTTAAACCATATGGTAAATCTATTTCCTTTTGTATAACATTGGGATCTCCATTGCGATGAGCTTGTATAACCAATGAAGACACAGATTCTAATGTTAATCTATGACCATCATGTTGACATCATTCAATCCATGTCGTCATCCAATCTTGATTTTTTTCAACAAACAAATATATTGCATCCCACTCTTTAGCATCTATAAGAAAGTAAATAGATGACTTACAACAGATTTATTTTGAAGATTAAGAATTAATTTACTACAATAACATCTCATAATTTATTACCTTTCAGTTTCCTAAATCTATTGTTGCCCACCAAGTACTCCCCTTCAAATTTTTTAATTGAGTCAAGATCCCAAATGTAATCTAGATGGGTCTTTGCTGCAAGATTAGGAAGATATTTAGTAATGTACACCATCATCTAGTATACCATATATCCCTCAACCATAGAACCCTTGGGACGTGCTCTTTGTCGTACCAAACCCTTCAAAAATTTGAAGTGTCTCTCAACCATCTGTTAGCACTTAAACTTGCAGATGGTTGAAATATTTTAGAAACTCATTGAACTTATGACTCATGCATTCCCAACAGCTTCATCTAGTACAATCTAAATGCTAAAGTACTGAGGCTTCAAGCCTTCTTCACTATGAGTGTAAAACTCAAGTGGGTTTACCTTTCAATTTCTTCTACAAAGTAGAACAAAATTGATCTATGTACTTGACATAGCCAATGCAGCTCATAAATAGAAAAATCAAAGTAAATGGAGATAAATTCTTGATAAAGTGATGGTGAACAAATGTAAATCTAACTTAAACCAGTGCCTTATTCATTGGACTAGAGTCAAAACCAAATATCTATAGAATCCTATTAACACAAAGATGTTGAAATTCAATTAAATTGTCTAACAATTTACTCTCCAAATTCCCAACCCTACCATCAAATTCATGCATAGAATTTCAAATCCCAGAGACCTCCCTAAAGGCTTACTCTCTCCTTGAGAGAAACTTGAGCTCAAACCCTATATTCACCTTGTGAACAATACATTAAAAAAGCCTTACGAATTAATGCATAAAGAAATTCAAAGGCATCCATACATGAAGATAACTAGAGATAGCAACGGAACTTCAATATATTTGTATTAATTTTCAGCTGTATCCATTACAATTTCAACAAAATTTCAAAGAAATCAGACTCTATATTCAATCTTTCTTTACAAAAGTTTGACCACCAAAAAGAGAAAAAACTTGCTATATATACCTATAGCCATCTTGGAATCGTCAAAAGGATGCAAAAAGCTTCGAATGGCTAGGAAAATGGCTTGCACTAAAGACAAAAAGTACAAACCAAAAGATAGTGATTACAGTAACAGAAAGTAGTTCACAACTACTAACATCTTCACAGGTGGCAACTTTGTCTAGAGATATTTTAGAGTAGTTACCTTGATTTGTTACATGAATGATGACCACCATTACAGGCTAACTTACATCATCCTATGATTGAAACATGCTCTCACTCAAATTTTGGATTAGGTGCCATGTGTGCTCTATTCTTCTTCTTCTTCTAACACTAGGATAGCTGACTTCTTCTTTTTCCTCTTTGTCATTTTGTCCCATGCTACCACATCATCATCAAATGACCAACTGTAGGCCTGTAGTTCCTATAGTGACTTGATCTGTTGGTCCCACATAGAATTAGTTATTGCCTTTACTTCTGCCACAAACCATATGCAGTCACCCTCAACTTTAAAAAAACTATCAATTATACTATTACACCCTTCCAAGTCTAGGGCACTATCACTATTAAGGAAAGCATCTTGTTTAATTACCAACTGATCCATTGATGCCTTCCACTCATCTATACTGACTACATTTCCATTATCACCATATACTGAAGGCAAGTACTTATTGTAGTCCCTCTCAAACACAACCAACTTGGCCTTTATTTGGTTAGATTTCCTTTAAAAAACTTTGATATAGCACTTACCAAACCAATTTTCTTAAATACCTCTGTTACTATCTCAGGAATATTAGGCCTACTTTCCTGAAAAGTATCCAATTTATCAAACAACAAGCTTCATCCTGACCATACACTACATAATGGCTCCAAAGTGATTAGTGACTCATTCACCTTATCATTAGCCTTGTTCAATTGACTAACTGATTGATGGAATACTTCCATCTTCTCCTTTATTCTTCTTTGCCTATACTGCACAATCTTTGTTATAGTATCCAAGGATGCATCTAACCTTACTTTCTCTAAGTCCTCAGCAGGCTTGTCAGAAACTTATGTATTTGTCTAAGGAGGGGCCTCAATTTGCAAAGAAGGGGAAGGAACTACCTTTGAGGCTTCTTCAGGCTTCATCTTTAAATCTTCAGCCTCATCCTCAAATTTTTTAACCACCATAAGTTGCAGATCCCTTGCCTTTGCTACCTTCATCGAATTTTAAAAAAATCTATCATATCTCTCTGACAACTGGATAGTTTTAGCTTCATTTAGGTGGGCAAGGTGTACAATTGCCTTTGACACCTCAAGATTAGTAGTATTTTGCATGGTCCAAACTATCCTATCTCCCTCCATCTTGTCTTATATGCTCACCAAAGATGGCTTCTGAGTTCTTGGAGCTAGAGACCATAAAGAAACTACTTGAGACTTAGGGTCATAGCCACTCCCCCTGATCACATCATCAATCTATACCTCATATGACAAGCCTCCCTTAGGGTACTTCCTAATTTGATCTATGATGAAGGCAGATGTCAAATCCCATCCAAGAGTCAAAAGCATACCATTTTTCTAGCCTCTTCTACAGTAATGCCTTTAAGATTGGGGTCATATGATGTTAGTGCCCTCATTGTTTCTTCACTTGGCTGCATACCCTTAGGTAGAGACTTCTTCACCTCCTCATGTTTCCTCCAAATGAGGAAATCTGTAAATTCTTTACTTTTTATTAACTGTTCATCATTAAGAAATTCCTCCTGATAGAGTTCTCTTTCATCCTTGCCTAACAACAAGGATAGATCCCCCTCTTCTTTTGTTACAAGCTTCTTGCCATCCCTGATGGCATTTCTTATCTGATGGTGATAAGCCCTATCACTAGGCATAAGATTTGAAGCAATATCAATTACCTTCTTTTGTTTTCTCTTATTTGAAGGTTCACCAACCTCAAGTTTCTATTTTTTCAAAGGTGGCGTAGAAGTAGCCCCTTCCTCCTATTGATCTTGAGTCAAATCATTCACTGGAACATCCTCTCCTTGAGGTGGAATACTACCCTCCTGAGACTCATCATTGTACTCCTTAAGTTTAGAGGGTAAATAATCCCTAGGGACCTCCAAATTTTCTTCAATCTGATCTTCTAACTAATTAGATAGAGTACTATACATTTCTATCATCTTCTCCATTCTTTGCAAAAATGGGAGCTTAGAGAAATAACCACCAAATGGAATACCAGCTAACTTTAGCCTTCTCTAAATATTAAGAAACTCAAAATATTTGTTCCATCTCTACTTGGCTTCATCAAAATCTAAGATGTTTCTTATCACGTCTTCTTCATCTAGTCCCACATGCTCCTTAATTGACCCAATCTTTGGAATCAAAGTCATCCTAGCTATCCTAATGAAACCCTCAAATTCCACATACCTACAAGTGGCTGAACACATATTGAAATGATTTAACCAAATGCTGACCTTATCCAAAGCCCTCTTGCCAATTAAGAAACTGCCCATTCTGAACTACCTTGGTGTAAAAGTCCACTTTCTATGAGGTGCAAGGTTCTCTCTATCAGTCCACATCAATTGCCATATAAAATCCATCATGGAAACTCTAGGATGCACATATCTTCTAATTGATTAGACAGAGTACTATACATTTCTATCACCTTCTCCATTCTTTGTAGAAATTGGAGCTCAGGGAAATAACCACTAAAAGGAATACTAGCTAACTTTAGCCTTTTCTAAATATTAAGCAACTCAAAATATTTGTTCCATATTTTGTTGGCTTTGTCAAAATATAAGATGTTTCTTATCACATCTTCTTCATCTATTCCCTCATGCTCCTTAATAGACCCAATGTTTGGAATCAGAGTCATCCTAGTTGTCTTGATGAAACCCTTAGAGTCCACATACCTGCAAGTGGTTGAACACATCTTGAAATGATTTAACAAAACGTTGACCTTATCCAAAGCCCTCTTGCCAATTAAGAAATTGCCCATTCTGAACTGCCTTGGTGTAAAAGTCCCCTTTCTATGAGGTGCAAGGTGCTCTCTTTCACTCCACATCAATTGCCATATAAAATCCATCATGGAAACTCTAGGAGGCACATATCTGGGTAAAAAATGTGGGGGTTGAGGGAAACCATAAACCCTAATAATTGTGTGACTATCCCCAAGGTAGAAATCACCCCAGTTGTGATTTTTTGTCCACTTATCCTTAAACTACAATGGCCTTAGAAATCTGAAAACCTTAGGTGATAATCTTACAGCATTTGTACCCAACATCCCAAGAACCGGATAAACAAAGTAATTCTAAAAGATGGAAAAATTACACTCATTGGAAGTGTAATTCCAAGCCCTCAACTAGTACTGTAATGGGTTTGGCTGGTTATTAAAATTTTTCCTGAATTTTAACATCTTAGCATCAAGGGAATTAACATGGTGGAATAAGATCAGGCGCATGAGAAGGGAATAATGAAAAAACTTGATAGGTATTTTATTTTCTTTAATAGATATCAAACCCTCATGAATCCTATCGATCACATACTGGATGTAATCATAGTTAGTGTTTGAAAGAGAATTCTGAATATCTAAAATTATCATTAACAGGTTGGTAGACAACTTTTCCTCATCTCCATCAATTCCTAAAACCCTACACAACCCATGACATAGGAATTTCATGTAATTACACAAGGATGAAAATAGATAAGGAGCATTCATACTTGCAGGAAGAGGGGCGATGTAATTACCATCTTGGGCATGTGCCTAACAATTTGACTTTTAACAGACCCAAGATTACTAGCATACTTCTCTCTCTCTTTTTTTAGGTCAATCTCAGTAGAAGAAGAAGCATAAAAGTCAAAAGCTCTCATGAAGGATCCCCTATCTAAGGTAAGGAAAATAGACTGGTCTTCTTGCCTAATAGTTTTTGAAATGGAGTCATAAAGCCTTGCTAACATAATAATTAGGTCAACATCAAGGAAAACATAATGCACAATCA
This sequence comes from Chamaecyparis obtusa, assembly GCA_027943335.1. Lineage (NCBI taxonomy): Eukaryota > Viridiplantae > Streptophyta > Pinopsida > Cupressales > Cupressaceae > Chamaecyparis > Chamaecyparis obtusa. The sequence continues at coordinate 30,703 of BSBK01004544.1, read as the reverse complement.
ACTTGGCCATCCCTAGCATCCAAGCATTACAGACTGGAATTTTTTTATGCTTATTATTGTAAAAATACGAGAAGATGGTGAAACCTGATCCTGAAGGTGTGATAGGATCTCTGCACTTATCCATAAGGTCTTCAAAGGTTGTGTCAATGGCCTTCTTGTTTTGGTTTGAACCTGGTAGAAGCTTCATAAACTCATCGAAATAATTTGGCTTCCCCTTGTTTTCTCCTCTCCGTTCCTTCACACCTCCACTGGAAGATGCAACACTCACCTATGGATGACTTATGTTTTCAAGAAAGAAGATACCATAGCTCTGCAACTTCACTCAAAAAACTTTGGTGCCAATGATTCTCAATCAACTTCAGAATAACTTTGAGCACATAAAGCAATGAGGTCCTAACTATATACTTCAAGAATTGCATGTGTATGATTGCCAAATTGTAACAAATATAGCCTAAGTCACTGATGCATTCAATTCTACACACTACCAACCTTCAAATCACAACTAGCCATGGCGTAGAAGCTGATAGGATGATTTAAAAAAATCAAAAATAGGACACGAGAGCAGCGATCATGGCTTTTTGCATTAAAAACCCTTAATTAATGATAGAATTTATCGTAAAAACTTGATTGGATGGCTTTCTACTTTTTTCCAGCTCAGCACAGTACCCTTTTCCACATTGCAATGGCTCAAAAAGAAACTGAGGGCATGAGACCTTAACCAGACATAGCTTGGAGAGCCAGCGAACAAAGAAAACTCGTGATCTCCAAAATAAATGCCAACCCATGATTAAGTTTGGAGATCCAGTGACCAAGTCATTCATGGAATCTCAGAATGATTTCTTATCTCAAGGCTTTACATCAAGATCTGGCAACCACCGTTGATCCCAGAGATGATCAATGGTCCAAGGGAAATCCTTTTAAACTCACACTAAGCCCCGCCCAACTTAGAGATTTAGTGACCAAAGACTTGGCCAATTCTTAGAATCATTTTCTTAACTCAACGTTCATCTAGAGAACTAGCGAACAAAAGGATCTCCTATTCTTAGAAAGCCAAGCTTAACTCGAGCTTCTCCTCATGATTCAGTGAACAATGTTATCTCGCATTCTCAGAAAGAAATTCTTAACCACAGCCAGACTTCAAGAATGAGTGAATAACATCAATCTCCAATTTGCTAAGTATTTTTCACACCACAAGTTACTTCTTGAGATTACGCGCTGACCGTTGATCTTGAACACAATCAGTGGTAGTCACTGAATCACCTAAAAAACTTTGACCATCACCTTTTCTCATGAGAATAACTGACCACTGAAAAAACACTTAACTTTTCTTTGTTCACCAAGTTGATGAATACTTTGGAGCTTCACTAACTAATTCTGAGATCCCACGAACACTGCACTTGCTTAATCGCTAAATAGCTTAGGGCACCACCATCTTTTCTTGAGATTAAGTGACAAGAGAAAAATTCTAACCTTCACCAAATTTCTTTGTCAAAGTGGCCAAACTAAGAGACCATGAGAACAAGACTCAGTCACTAGATCACCAGGTAATTTTACGTAGGACCCAGTCTTTGTGAGATTAAAACATGACTGCTAGATGAAGAGACAATCAACGGCATTCACTGGATCACTAGAAAATAATTAACTTAGCCACTTGATCTAGAGACCAAGAGATAACTACCTCGCTAAGTCACCAAATGATTTTGAGAAACCACCAGATACCAAGTGAGAAGGAGATTACGCAGTCACTGAATCACTGGATGAAAACTTAACTATTAAAATGAACTGGGAGACTCAACAACTAAAGAAAGCTTAACCGTAGGACTCACCATAGTCACCAATTCGATGAAAGACTTAAGGATAGGGAAATACATTGCATGACTCAATGAAGACTAGGAAAAATGACCATGTGTAGAAAGGAAAACTTAAGTGACCAAAAAAGTAACAAGCAAATATAAAGACTAGAGCTCACTCAAGGCTAACTAGGGATTTAATCATTTCTAAGAAAAATATCAAATGAAAGGGTTTTACAACATAATTACAACAAAATTCTAGGAATTCAAAAACCCTAAACCAGACATTTTCTAAGCCAGGACATTGAAACAGGACCAGAAGCAAATACCTCAGAAAAACTTAAAATATACCCAACATTGGCTCTATTTGAGGATGCTTGAAAGAAAGTTTAAAGCAAGAAACCATGAATCTTTGGGAGGTAGACCACAAAACCCTAATGTAACATAGGAAAACAAACACACCTATACATATATACAGAACTACTGTGCATGGAAAGAAAGAATCAATTGAAGAAATATTTCAAGAATTGTCCATGCATTGGCAATTCTTGTTCCTCACCATCTAGATTTCTCAGGAAGTATGAATGCTTTCCATGGATTTGATGAAAAATGAAGGGTCCTAACCACAAGGATTCAAACTTCTTATGTTTTCCTTTGTCTTGAGCTTTGGCATTCTACTGCAAAACCATATCATTTGGCTGGAACTTTCTAGTAGTAGCCCTTTTGTCAAAGAGATATTTCATTTTCTGCTATAATTTTACATTCTCTTTTTGACCTTCTCTTCTACTCTCATCCAACTCCACTAATTTAATCATTATATCCTACAATGGATCACTAACTTCCATGTCTTCTTCTCTTATGAATTGGTAAATAGGAAACAAATTGTTCACTAGGAGCCTAGACTTTACACCATACACCATCTCAAATGGAGACTTGCCTATTGCTTTCTTTTCATTAATTATGTCAGCCCACAATGCCAATTTCAATTTCACATGCCACATCCTTTTATTCTTTTCTAAGGTCTTCTTTAGAATTTGTAGAATACTCTTGTTACTGGATTTTGCTTGCCCATTTTCCTATGGATGGTATGGGGATGAATAGGACATAATAATTCCCATTTCAGCACAAAAATCAATGAATTCCTGAGACCTAAAACTCATAGCATTATTCATTACTAGTTCATGGGAACACCAAACCTAGTAACTACATTATTCATCAAGAATTCAATAACTACTGTACTGGTTGCCTTTTTAGTTGGGATGGCCTCTATCCACTTAGTAAAATAATCAGTAGCCACCAAAATGTTACTATGCCCTCCACTATATTTCTCTAAGAATTCCCCAATAAAATCCATGCCCCACATAGCAAAAGGGGCCTCTACAACCACAGGGTTTAATAACAAAGCACCTGAAAATTTCAATTTCTTTGAAAACCTTTGGCATGACTCACATTTTATGACATATGAGTGGGTATCCTTAAATAAAATTAACCAGTAATATCCAGCTCTTAGAATTTTGTGAGCTATAGACCTAGCTAAATGATGCCCTCCACACATCCTAGAGTGCATCTCCGTTAAAACCTTTTCAAACTGATACTTTTCTAAACCAAAAAGTAACATTTCATCATTATCTTTCCAAAATAGATCACCCTGTACTAAAATGTACTTTTAAGCCTGTAACCTCAAACTCCTCTTTTGATTTTCATTCAAATCTTGTGGACAAGAAACATATTTAAGAAAATGAACAATATTGGTGTAGCACAGTTGCATTTCTATACTTGTCACAATGTCCTCATCAGTGGCTACATTGTTTACTTGCACTAGGTCCATATTTTCTTCTGTCATGAGCCTAGCAAGTCCCAGACCTCTCACAAGCTTGGTTATGTGGAGTTCAATGTCAAATTTTTGAATCCTATTGATCCACTACACCTCTTCCCAGTAACCTCACTCTGACTCAAAATATCTTTTACTGCTTCATGTGGAACATATGCATTTACTTTTTCACATACCAAATAAGGTCTGAATGCCTTAATTTCCTTTACTAGTGCATATGCCTACTTCTCCATCAACTCATAATTAAGCTCAGCAGATTGTAGTGACTTATTGAAAAAAGAAATAGGATGCTCAAACCCTTCTTCATCTTTCTGTAACGGAATAGCTGCAATAGTATGAAAAGATGCAAAGGAAAATAGAGAAAATGGTTTTGAATAATCAGGGGATATTAAAATAGGAGCCTCTTGGATTTCTTGTTTAATCTTGTCAAAGGCTTGTTGAGTATCACCGTTCCAATCAAACTTAACATCCTTTTTCAAAAGCTTAACAATAGGTTTGACTAATTCAACAAAATTGGCAATAAACCTCCTGACAAAGTTAATCTACCCTAGAAAAGATTGCACACCTTTGAAATTTTTGGGAGGAAGGACCTTTTTTATGGCTTCCACTCTTTTTGGATCAATTCTAACCCCCTCTTTAGAAACTATGTGACTGACCAATTTTCCCTCTGTTATAACAAATTGGCATTTTTTTTTATTTAGTGAGATGCCAAATTCCAATGCCTTTACAACAACCTTTTCCAAATGTCTGCAATGATCATCAACTTTCTTAGAATAGGTAGTCAAATCATCTTGATATACAACCATTGAGACATTGATCAATTCTTTAAATGCAGCATCCATTGCTCTTTGAAAAGTTGCCCCAGCATTCTTCAGGCCAAAAGGCATACAGAAATAGACATAAGTTCCCCAAGGGGTGGTAAATGTTGTTTTGAACTGTTCAAACTCTTTAACCAAAACCTGGTTGTATCCTAAAAACCCATCCATCATGGAAAATAACTCACAGCCAATTACTCTATGTAACATAGACTCCATGTTAAGCAATCCATAATTGTCCTTGAGTGATGCAACATTTAAATTCCTGAAGTCAACACAAAGTCTAATGTCACCATTCTTTTTTCTCACTGGTATAAGGTAAGAGACCCAAGAAGAATGTCTAATAGACTCAATGATACTAGCATCTCTCAATTTTGTCAGTTCAGCCTACATCTTTGTTCCTAATAAAGGGTTGATAGGTCTTTGTTTCTGTCTAAATGGCTTGGTTTCTTCCTTTAGAGGGATTTCATGTTGAAATAAATCAGCTCTATATGCTTTAAGATCATCATAGGACCAAGCAAATACATGCTTATATCTCTTCAAGAGTCTTATCAAATTTCCTCTGACCTCTCTACTCAACCTTTTCCCAATATACACCATTTGAGGGGAAGTTTCAGATCCCAGGTTTATTTCTTCTAAGCCTTCCATTTTAGTGTTAGATTTTTGAGACAAGTAACCATCATTTATTTTGAACATTCCTTCTAACTCCACTAACCCCTTTGGTATGTGATTCGAAGGTAGTTGTACTATCTCATTTCCCATAATACAGTCTCTTCCCTCAACACACTATTGTGCTTCATTAAAATCTATTTGTTGTCCATCATACTAATCTAGACCCTAAAGAAACCTAAGGATGTCAAAATCATCCTCAAAAACTTGCCAATTATATACAATTTTAGGCAATGCAGGCCTACTTTTGATTTCTAACATGGACACACCAGTGAGGGTAATATCATCATTTTTAAGGGCAACATTGGCAAGAAAAGCTACCATGATATTATTGGATCTTTCTACCCAAATGAGATTGAAAGCCTCAGAATTCTAGTCTATCCCAAACAACATGTTTGTACAATTTCAATCTCTCATTCTTGGCAGCATACTTAGATCTTACTTGAGCTATGATTAATTGGGAATCACCATGGACCTTTAAACATTTGATACCATGCTTTATAGCAACATCTATTCCAAGTATTAGAGCCTCATATTCAACAGTATTATTAGTGCACTCAAAACTCAACAAGAAAGAGTACTTAAATGTAATACCTGATGGGGAAATGAAAACAACACCAGCCCCTGATCCTTCCTTGGAGCATCCACCATCAAAGAACATTTTCCAAAGTCCATTCTGCTACAATATTAACACATCCACTATTGGATCTATGTTCTTCATCTATGGGACTATCTCTTCAATCATGAAATTATTCATGTCAATGTCCACAAAGCAATTCGAGTCTTATGGTGCAACCTTTTCAACCATGACTAATGAACGGGGTTCCCTATACAACTTTACTTTAGTCCCATTGACTCAAATAGTATCATATGATAGATCTAGTTGCAACTTTCCACCGACTACTGTAGCCCATTGTCTTCATAGTAGCATGCCATAATGAGGCTTTGTATCAACCACCACCACATCCATTTTGTATGTGGCCTCTGGGAATGCAACAATTTTCACTTCAATTCCAACTAGGGTTCCCATGACAGGCACTACCCTATTATCCATAGCATAGCATCTAACATTAGATGTATCAACTTGTAGTCCTAACTCTTTCATTACATGATCGGGCATTATAGTTGTAGCAGCACTAGAATCAATCATACAATTTTTTAGTAGGAAATTATTCACTATTAGTGTAACATAGAAAGGGTCAATAGAGGAAGGCTCTTGTGTTATAATACTTCCAACACATACATTAGAGATGTTATCAATTGAAATAGGCCCTTCCATTGAATTCCCCTTATGCCTGATGGCAGGAGTTACCCCTTGTTCACTTATGAGAGCCAAGGTTGTTGTCTTATGTTCTTCAATTTTTGGCATTTCAAGTAAAGGGATGGAAACCTTCATCTAGGACAGGGCATGTCTCATATCAAAGGTAGGGGGATCTGTAGAAACATCAAGGTAGTCTTTAGGCCTACCAACTTTCCTTTTACCTTTGTCAATAACAACCTCCTCATTCATTTTATTTTCAGTTACAAGCCCTTATTTCTTATTATTTACAACATTAGGCTTTGGGGAATCCTTATTTTGAACGTCATCCTTAACAAACACTGATCTAGGGACTCCTTGATTAGTATCCACCCTCCTACTCCTTAAATTGTATGAGGATTTAGCTTTTGTTATAACAACCATAGTTAAAGTTCTGATCTCCTCTTCACTAGGCTTTCTCCACTGTTTTTCATCTGACCCTAATTCTACCATATTTGCTTTGTATGTGTCACTATCAGATTCTTCATGATTAGAGTGAGTAAATACTGGTTGTTCATAACTAGAGAAAAGATTCCTTTTATGATCAACATCAGAGAAAATCTCTTCATCATCTAAAGACAAGAGATCCCCCATTATTTTAGTACTAAACATGTTAACAGTAGGCCTTTTAGATTCTTCATAATCTCCTGCATATGAATCATTTGCCTCTTCTCCCAGGGCCTAAACCACAACACATTGGAAAGGTGAATGAGGCATATTACAAGCCACACACCAAGGGGTATTTTCCACATTATGTGCTATATTTGTCTTCAAAGGATTTGGTGTATCTCTTCACTTTTGGGGTTCAATGTTATCAAGGACAGGCCTCCCATCTTTCCAATTTGTTTTATAGGGCATATCTCATAAATTGGGGAGTCTATCCTACCTTTGATAAGGTGGTCTTGCATCTTGAAAATTTCTACCATCTCTTTCAAGCTTTTTTGGGAAGTCTTTAGTAATACCAACTCCTTTGTCCATTTTATCATCATCTTTGGATGGTCTTGTAGGTTGTGGCCTTGCTTCCTTCCACAATCTACCCTCATCCCTCTTATACAATTGACCAGATGCCTTCTGGTTAATTTCAATATTTATGGCTAGTTTAAAGGCATCCCTTAGGGTACGGGGATTTTTATCTCTTAGAAGATTTAAGACATTTTACCATCCATAGAATTGAAGTAAGTGGTCAAGAAAACTACATCATCCAACCTCAATACTTGAAACAACTTGTACATGGCCTTTTGAAACCTTCCATTAAACTCTGATATGCTCTCATTGTAATGTTTTTTGATATTGTTAAACTCATTGAGCATGTAAGTAGAATTCACATGTTCTGCATATTGTTCTTTGAAACATCTGACAAACTCATCCCATGATGTAACACTATTCTTAGGAAAACCCCTATACCAATCCCCAACATCTTCAACTAATGACTGAACAAAAAGCTTCTTATAACATCTTCATGCTCAATCTCATAATCATTAATTTTATCTATGAAGAACTTCAGATTTTCTTCACAAGTAATTACATTGTTTCCAGTGAATAATGGAATTTTCTTTCTAATCTCATTAGGGATTGCATTAGGCTGGCTAGGGATACCATCAAAGAATAAAGGCCTATACCTATCCAGATGAACTGGTCTTCTTTGGAAATTTGGTTGGACTAGAGGGGTTGCTCCAACAATCTGACAAGATACATTCCCCATTGTACCACCAGTCATAAGGGGAACTTGATTAGTATTCAAATTTGGTCCAAGTACATTTTATCTAGGATGAGAGACTTGAGGATTTGGAAGTGAATTGCAAGGCTGACTTGGTGGGATTATCCCTGAATTACTATGGACTAAACTACTGGTAGATGTATTTATATTGGTGTGCAAGAAAGCAATCTTCCTCTCCATTTCATCTATAGCAGCTTCCAGTTCTAATCTCTCAAGTTGGAGAGCCAAATCCTCTTTAGCTTTTCTAGCCTTTTCTAAATCTAGGCTTTCTTGGGAGGGTACACTATAAGTAATAAAAATTTTCTTAGGCTCATTAATATTCACTCCTACCACTTTCTATTTTCCCATTAGCGATCTCTTTTGTGGCATTTCTAATATCCTCATTCCTCTGGATCTTAGATGGGTGTAATTGCCTGAGAACGTGGCCTTTTCCTTCAAACTCATCTTGTTTAGGTTTATTACCTTAAGCCTGACTCCTTAGAATCTGCATGTCACCAAACAATTATTTATCCAAACCCTGAACATCTTAGCTTAGATCCCTAGCCTGGATTTCATTTTTCTTGGTTTTTCTAATAAGTTCTTGCCTTTCCATAAGTAGTTCATATATTTTTTGTTCTCTTGCTTTCCTTCTACCAGAAATCTCTAACATTTGTTCACGCTCCTTTTTTCTTAAGGCAATCACTTCCTCTCTTAATTTTTTTGAATCATATGAGGTAGTTTCTCCAGCATAAGTTTCTCCTAGTTGCTCTAAGGTTTCTCTCACAGGGAAAAAACCTACTTATGTGACCTCCTCCTCATGCATGGCAAAATGAACATTGGGCATGACTTTCTTAACATGTTCTGGGTCATCAGAAGAAGAAGCCTCATGGGGAAGTGGTGTGTGAACTCTCTCTCTAGAAGATCCTTGGGAATTAGTAGTAATATGACCTCTTCTAAACCACTATTTTCTACTAGGTGTATGGAGCTCATCACCCATATTACTCTCTGGGTGATCCTTGAAATATGACCTAGTGAATCTTGGCCGACTCATGGCATGTCACAACAAGATATAACAAAATTTCACAAATACCAGCAACTGGTAAACATAGATTTTAGAGTCACCAGCCATGAACAAGTGGTAATCAAATTACTACACTCATCTACAATAAACGCAATAGACAGTATTGCACATATCTACTATACATTGTCATTTAAGTTCCTAGCAAAGTTGCCATTTTTGTTAGCACTTAAACTTGTAGATGGTTGAAATATTTTAGAAACTCATTGAACTTATGACTCATGCATTCCCAACAACTTGATCCAACACAATCTAAATGCTAAAGTACTAAGGCTTCAAGCCTTCTTCACTTTAAGTGTAAAACTCAGGCGGGTTTACCTTTCAATTGCTTCTACAAATTAGAACAAAATTGATCTATGTACTTGACATAGCCAATGCAGCTCATAAACATAAAAATCAAAGTAAATGGAGATAAATTCTTGATAAAGTGATGGTGAACAAATGTAAATCAAACTTAAACCAGTGCCTTATTCATTGGGCTAGAGTCAAAACCAAATATCTACAGAATCCTATTAACACAAAGATACTGAAATTCAAATAAATTGCCTAACAATTTACTCTCCCAATTTCCAACCTTGCCATCAAATTCATGCATAGAATTTCAAATCCAAGAGACCTCCCTAAAGATTTACTCTCTCCTTGAGAGAAACTTGAGCTCAACCCCTATATTCACCTTGTGAATAATACATTAAAAAAGACTTACTAATTAATGCATAAGAAATTAAAAGGCATCCATACATGAAGACAACCAGAGATAGCAATGGAACTTCAATATATTTGTATTAATTTTCAGCTGTATCCATTACAATTTCAACAAAATTTCAAAGAAATCAAACTCTATATTCAGTCTTTCTTTACAAAAGTTCGACCATGAAAAAGAGAAAAAACTTGCTATATATACCTATAGCCATCTTGATATCCTCAAAAGGATGCAACAAGCTTCAGATGGCTGGGAAAATGACTTGCACTAAAGACAAAAAGTACAAACCAAAAGACAGTGATTATAGTAACAAAAAGTAGTTCACAACTACTAACATCTTCATAGGTGGAACCTTTGTCTGGAGATATTTCAGAGCAGTTACCTTGATTTGTTACATAAATAATGACTTCCATTATAGGCTAACTTACATCATCCTATGTTTGAAACATGCTCTTCCTCAAATTTTGGATCAGGTGCCATGTGTGCTCTATTCTTCTTCTTCTTCTAACACTACGACAACTAGCTTCTTTTTCCTCTTTGTCATTTTATCCCATGCTGCCACATCATCATCAAATAGCCTACAGTTCCTATAGTGGCTTGATCTATTGGTCCCACATAGAATTATTTAATGCCTTTACTTCTACCACAAACTATATGCAATCACCCTCAACTTTAAACAAACTATCAATTATACTATTACACCCTTCGAAGTCTAGGGCACTGTCACTATTAAGGAAAGCATCTTCTTTAATTACCAACTAATCCATTGATGCCTTCCACTCATCTATACTGACTACATTTCCATTATCACCATATAGTGAAGGAAAGTACTTACTATAGTCCTTATTAGACACAGCGAACTTGGCCTTTATTTGGTTAGATTTTCCTTTAAAAAACTTTGATATAGAACTTACTAAACCAATTTTCTCAAATACCTTTGTTACTATCTCAGGAATATCAAGCCTACTTTCCTACAAAGCATCCAATTTGTCAAACAATAAGCTTCTTCCTTACCATACATTGTATAATGGCTCCAAAGTTATTAGTGACTCGTTCACCTTATCATTAGCCTTGTTCAATTGACTAACTAATTGATGGACTACTTCCATCTTCTCCTTTATTTTTCTTTGCCTATACTACACAATCTTTGTTATAGTATCCAAGGATACATCTAACCTTATTTTCTCTAAGTCCTTAGCAGACTTGTCAGAAACTTCTGTATATATCTAAGGAGGGGCCTCAATTTGCAAAGAAGGGGAAGGAACTACCTTTGAGGCTTCTTCAAGCTTCACCTTTAAATCCTCAACCTTAGCCTCCAATTTCTTGACCAACATAAGTTGCAGATCCCTAGCCTTTGCTACCTTAATCAAATTTTCAAACAATCTTTCATATCTATCTAATAGCTCAATATTTTTAGATTCATTAAGGTGGGCAAGGTGTACAACTACCTTTGACACCTCAAGATCAGTAGTATTTTGCACGGTCCAAACTATCGTATCTCCCTCCATCTTGTCTTCTATGCTCACCAAAGATGGCTTCTGAGTTCTTGGAGCTAGAGACCATAAATCAACTCCTTGATACTTAGGGTCATAGCCACTTCCCTTGATCACATACTCAATCTATACCTCATATGACAAGTCTCCCTTAGGTTTCTTCCTGATTTGATCTATGATGAATGTAGATGTAAAATCCCATCCAGGAGTTAAAAGCATACCACTTGACTTAACCATTTTTCTAGCCTCTTCTATAGTAATGCCTTCAAGACTAGGGTAATATGATGTTAAGGCCCTCATTGTTTCTTCACTTGGCTACATACTATCAGGCAGAGACTTCTTCACCTCCTCATGTTTCCTCCAAATGAGGAAATCTCTAAATTCTTTACTTTTTATGAACTGTTCATCATTAATAAATTCCTCCTAATAGAGTTCTTGTTCATCCTTTCCTAACAACAAGGACAGATCCCCCTCTTCTTTTGTTACAATCTTCTTTCCATCCTTGATGGCCTTTCTTATCTGATGGTGATAAGCCCTATCATCGGGCACAAGAGCTGAAGCAATATCAATTACCTTCTTTTCTTTTCTATTCTTTGAAGCTTCACCAACCTCAAGTTTCTATTTTTTCAAAGGTGGCTTAGAAGTAGCCCCTTCCTCCTATTGACCTTGAGTCAAATCAATCACTGGTACATCCTCTCCTTGAGGTGGACTACTACCCTCATGAGACTCATCAGTGTACTCTTCAAGTTTAGAGGCTGAATAATCCCTAGGGACCTCCAACTTTTCTTCAATCTGATCTTCTAATTGATTAGACAGAGTACTATACATTTCTATCACCTTCTCCATTCTTTGTAGAAATGGGAGCTCAGGGAAATAACCACTAAAAGGAATACTAGCTAACTTTTGCCTTTTCTAAATATTAAGCAACTCAAAATATTTGTTCCATATTTGGTTGGCTTTGTCAAAATATAAGATGTTTCTTATCACATCTTCTTCATCTATTCCCTCATGCTCCTTAATAGACCCAATGTTTGGAATCAGAGTCATCCTAGTTGTCTTGATGAAACCCTTAGAGTCCACATACCTGCAAGTGGTTGAACACATCTTGAAATGATTTAACAAAATGTTGACCTTATCCAAAGCCCTCTTGCCAATTAAGAAATTTCCCATTCTGAACTGCCTTGGTGTAAAAGTCCCCTTTCTATGAGGTGCAAGGTGCTCTCTTTCATTCCACATCAATTGCCATATAAAATCCATCATGGAAACTCTAGGAGGCACATATCTGGGTAAAAAATGTGGGGGTTGAGGGAAACCATAAACCCTAATAATTGTGTGACTATCCCAAAGGTAGAAATCACCCCAATTGTGATTTCCTGTCCACTTATCCTTAAACTACAATGGCCTTAGCAATCTCAAAACCTTAGGTGATAAATTTACAACATTTGTTCCCAACATCCAAAGAACTGGATAAACAAAGTAATTCTGAAAGATGCAAAAATTACACTCGTTGGAAGTGTCATTCCAAGCCCTCAACCAGTACTGTAATGGGTTTGGCTGGTTATTAAAAGTTTTCCTCAATTTTAACATCTTAGCATCAAGGGAATTAACATGGTGGAATATGATTAGGTGCATGAGAAGGGAATAATGAAAAAACTTGATAGGTCTTTTATTTTCTTTGATAGATATCAAACCCTCATGAATCCTATCAATCACATACTAGATGTAATCATAGTCAATGTTTGAAAGAGAATTCTGAATATCTAAAATTATCATTAATAGGTCGGCAGACAACTTTTCCTCATCTCCATCAATTCCTAAAATCCCTACACAACCCATGACATAGGAATTTCATGTAATTACACAAGGATGAAAATAGACAAGGATCATTCATACTTGTAGGAAGAGGGATGATGTAATTACCATGCTTGGGAATGTGCCTAACAATTTGACTTTTAACAGACTCAAGATTACTAGCATACTTCTCTCTCTCTTTTTTTAGGCTCAATCTTAGCAGAAGAAGCATAAAAGTCAAAAGCTATCATGAAGGACCCCCTATCTAAGGTAAGTAAAATAGACTATTCTTCTCACCTAATAGTTTTTGAAATGGGGTTATAAAGCCTTACTAACACAATAATCAGGTCAACATCAAGGAAAACATCAAGCGCAATCAACTTGGCCATCCCTAGAGTCCAAGCATTACAGACTGGAATTGCTTTATGGCTATTATTGCAAAAATATGAGAAGATGGTGAAACCTAATCCTGAAGGTGTGATAGGATCTCTGCACTTGTCCATAAGGTCTTCAAAGTCTGTGTCAATGGCCTTCTTGTTTTGGTTTGAACCTGGTAGCAGCTTTATAAACTCATTGGAATAATTCGGCTTCCCCTTGTCTTCTCTACTTTGTTCCTTCACACCTCCACTGGAAGACACAACACTCACCTCTAGATGACTCAATCTATAGAGAAAGAAGATACCATAGATCTACAACTTCACTCCTACAACTTCAATGCCAAAAATTCTCAATCAGCTTCAGAATAACTTTGAGCATGGAAAGCAATGAGGTCCTAACTATATACTTCAAGAATTGCATGCTATGATTTCCAAATTGTAACAAATCCAGCCTAAGTCACTTTTGCATTCAATTCTGCACACTACCAACCTTCAAATCACAGCTAGCCATGGTGTAGAAGCTGATAGGATGATTTAAAAGAAATCAAAAACAGGGCGTGGGAGTACCAATCATGGCTTTTTGCATTAAAAACCCTTAATTAATCACAGAATTTATCATTAAAACCTAATTGGATGGCTTTCTACTTTTTTCCATCTTGACATAGTACCCTTTTCCATGTTGCAATGGCTCAAAAAGAAATTGAGGGCATGAGAACTTAACCAAACATGGCTTGGAGATCCAGTGAACAAAGGAAACTCGTGATCTCCAAAAGAAATGCCAACCTGCGATTAAGTTTGGAGATCCAGCGACCAAGCCATTCATGGAATCTCATAATGATTTCTTAACTCAAGGCTTTACATCAAGATCTCACAACCACCGTTGATCCCAGAGATGATCAACGGTCCAAGAGAAATCCTTTAAAACTCACACTAAGCCCCGTGCAACTTAGAGATTCAGCGACCAAAGACTTCGCCAATTCTTAGAATCATTTTCTTAACTCAACATTCATCTAGAGAACTAGCGAACAAAAGGATCTCCTATTCTCAGAAAGCCAAGCTTAACTCTAGATTCTCCTCACGATTTAGCAAACAAGGTTATCTCGCATTCTTGGAAAGAAATTCTTAACCACAGTCAAACTTCGAGAATGAGCGAATAACATCAATCTCCAATTCGCTAAGTATTTTTCACACCACAGGTTTCTTCTTGAGATCACGCACTGACCATTGATCTTGAACACAATCAGCGGCTATCGCTAAATCGCCTCAAAAACTTTGACCATCACCTTTTCTCATGAGAATCAACGACCATTGAAAACACACTTAACTTTTCTTTGTTCGCCAAGTTGCTGAATACTTTGGAGCTTCACTAACTAATTCTGAGATCCCATTAACATTGCACTCACTTAATCACTAAATAACTTAGGGCACCGCCATCTTTTCTTGAGATTAAGCGACAAGAGAAAACTTCTAACCTTTGCCAAATTTCTTTGTTAAAGCTGCCAAACTAAGAGACCATGAGAACAAGACTCAATCGCCAGATCACTAGACAATTTTATGTAGGACCCAGTCTTTGCAAGATTAAAACATGACCGCTGGATGAAGAGACAATCAATGACATTTTTTGGATTGCTTGAAAATCATGAACTTAGTTGGCCGATCTAGAGAGCAAGAGATAATTGCCTCGCTAAGTTGCCAAATAATTTTGAGAAACCACTAGATACCAAGCGAAAAGGAGATTACACAATCGTTGAATCACTAGATGAAAATTTAACTGTGAAATGAAATGGGAGACTTAGCAACTAAAGAAAGATTAACCGTAGGACTCACCATAGTCACCAACTTGTTGAAAGACTTAAGGATAGGGAAATACATTGTACAACTCAGCGAAGACTAGGAAAAATGACCACGTGCAGAAAGGAAAACTTAAGTGACCAAAAAAGTAACGAGCAAATATAAAGACTAGGGTTCACTCAAGGCTAACCAGGGATTTAATCATTTCTAAGAAAAATATCAAAGGCAAGGGTTTTACAACATAATTACAAAAAAATTCTAGGAATTCAAAAACCCTAAACAAGACATTTTCTAAGCCAAGACATTGAAACAGGATTAGAAGCAAATACCTCAGAAAAACTTAAAATATACCCAAAACCATCCACATTGACCTAGCATGTATAGGTACACACAATTCAATCTCCTCAGCTTGGTGTATGAGGTAGTGTTCTTTTGCATTGAAAAAATCTGGAGGTAAACACTTTTGCATTTCACACATTAATCGACAAATTATTTTCTTCTAATATTTTATATCTTCTTTATGGATTTTTTTAGATGACAACCACCTACAAGGGATTCAAGGCATAAATATATAAATATGAGACTTTACAATATATTACTTATTTGATATTATTATTTGATATATTTAACAAATATCATTGCTTACCTCATGTATTTTCCAAGATCATATATCACTTGTTTGATATTATTGTCGAAGTTCTCTGAGAGAGATAGGGGTAGAAAATACTGCAAGAATTGTCAACTGATCATTTCATACAATGAAAATTGAATGCAATTACATAAATATATTGTAAATACAAAAGACTATGACTTACCTTGATGAAGGTATGCCAATCATGTGTTTTCATCCCTGACCCAAAATCATTTTTCTTTGATATGAGATTGCTTATATCCATAGCAAATCCTGTAGGAAATCAAATTTTTTGGATCATTTCTTTTATGGCATTACTTTGTTGCTCTGTTAATAACCAAGGAAGAGCACTTGCATTAATCCGGTCTCCATTGCTATTTGATTCAATGATATTTTTCACTACATGATTGGAATCATGAATGTCACTACAAATTTTGCCAAGTTTTTCTTTTTCACGCCTTCTGTCCAATATTTTCCATAGCGTCTCTCTTACATTCTTTCCAATATGCATAGTATCAAACAAATGCACAATTTGTAGATGCTCATAGTAGGGCAGCCTACTAAATTCTCTGGGATAACATTTTAGTCCCTTTCGAAGCTAGTCGGTGATGCCTTCACGACCTTCAAGATCATCAACTACATAATTAGCCAACAAAACACAGTCAAAATATATAATTTTCAAACATCGACCATTATGTGGAATGATATTACCTTGAATTCTATTATATTTCAACTACCATAGGTGAGGTGTCATTCTTCGAGGCTTTGATGTAGTCTCTTCTTTCCCATTGAAAATATGACTTTCTGCACTTTGATACTTATGATTTCTGGGGAGGAACTGCCTATACTCATCAAACACCTATTTTCTTAAACTTTTGGAATGATAGGATTTCATCATTGGACCACACATTGGACATGCAAATTTTCCCTTTGTTTGAAAACCTACAAGATAACCATAAAATTGGATTAAATATTTATATTTTTAAAATTTGAATTATCCCGTCCAACTAGAATTCACCATAACATACCACAAAAATGTGTCAACTCTAGACCATCATGAATTGTCCACACAAGCATTGCATGGAATTGAAATTCTCTTTGTCTAATTGGTTGGGAGATATCATACATAGTGAAACCATTCCATAACACCAACAACTCATCGATAAGAGGTGCAATATATACATTCATATCTCTCACTTGGTACTTACCTAGTTGAATTAACAACAACATCAGATAATTATTGTGGCCATTTCACTCTAAGACTTATAATTACATGTAGATAACTATAAAATAATAAGATACCTGGAACAATCATTGCCAACATAATGTGCTCCCTGTTTATTAACATCCATGGAGGAAGGTTATTGTTTATAACAAAAATAGGCCACACCGCGAAAATGGATCTCATCTCTCCATGCGGATTGACACCGTCTGTTGCCACAGAAAGCTTGAGATTTTGAGGTTCCTCTTTAAAGTGTGGCCACTTTTCCTCTATGTCCATAAATGATGAACTATCTGCAAGCATTTGACTAATGTCATCTTGACTCCTACCGCATGCATGGTAATCCATAAATTGTGCCAAGCTATTGCACCTGAATAATCATTTCAGACATGGAATAATGGGGATGTGATGAGGAACCTTGCGAGGCACCTTTTTTGTCACTTGATCATCTTGATATCTGCTCATATGGCATTTAGGGCATTATGTTGCATTTTCATGTTCTTTATAATAAACAATATGATCTTCAAGACAAGCATCTATTGTTTGATACTCCATTCCAATATGTTTCATAGTGGCACATAATTCTCGGTACGAGCGAGGGAGAACATTTGATGGTGGTAACAAAAAGTCACCTATCAATCTGCAAAAAATAATATAAGTCATTACTATAAACAATCTTAACGATACATGTTTCACCTTTTATAGACTATAATGACATATATGACAAACCTTAGCATACGTGACATTGCTATGTTGGATAAACCATTCATAACCTTCAAATTCACCAACAAAAATACAACAGAGAGAAGAGTAGATTGGGAGCTTTCGTAAAGGGTTGTGTATGCCTTCTCAAGTAGAGGTATATCATGGACATTGTCAATGTCATCCTCATCAACAGCAGCAGCAGTAGCACCAGCAGCACCAGTACCAAATGTGTCAATGATCAATGCATTCATACCATCATCTTCAAATATGTTTTCTGGTGCATGATCATCATCTTCCATGGGATCATGATCTTCAACTTCAATACTCACACCTCCATGTTCCTCTATATTCACACTGGGGAGATCGACCTATATAAAAATGATGATAATCAAACCTCCTTCCATGGTTCATATGTATATTAATTGTGAAAACAATATAACAAACAACTTACCATTGGATTATAATCAAACCCCCCTTCCACGTGACCATTCTCCCTACAATGTCTCTTTGTTGTTTTGATTTTGATTCTTCTTGTCTTTAAGCCGTTACAACTCTTGCATGGAGAATAACATTTGTCATTGACTTCTCTTTGAAAGTTAGACAACAATCTAGCGATTGTCTCCCTATTTTGATCAAATTCCCTTGTATTATTTGACATGATCCTTAATGTGTATATCTGCAAAACAAATTGGAGATGCCTCATTTCATTAGCTTCATGTCACCTTCTCATAGCTTCTCATTTTCTAACAAATTTTGCCAAAAGCTTTGTAGGAAACCAAGTAAGGGGTATTCTTGAGTTCAAACACATTGAGCTGGTACAACTGAATTATAAATCATAAATTCACTATAAAATTAAAACTAAATAAGGAGATAAGTAAGACATTTAATGCATTATTACTTCATCATGATGATAAAAATTTCATTGGCTCAAAGCACATAGTGGTGCAGGGGCACCTAGAGCACATAAGGAGTTCACAAAATCTATGGAGATAAAAAATACATCAGTGAACATGAAGATATCCAATGACATCAATTGGAGCATTTTGGAGCCTATAATGACCTATAAGGTTAATACCTGTAATAAATTGGCAATAAGCCCTTAAAGGCCTAATAAGCCTTAGGACCAATTTAGGAGTCTAGGATGAGTTTTTGAGTTGCAAGCTTATAATAGTTTAGATTTGGTTTTAATAAGGTTTAATAATTTTATTTAGATCATATCCCAAGGTCTTAGGATTCAAAAATCTTAAGAAATGCTTCATTTGCAATGTTGTTAATTCAAATTTTTGAATAACAACAGTCACTTGTAAAAGGAGGGAAAAGGGGTTTTTATGTTTAATTAGTCTTAATATAATTTTCCAACCACCAAAGTTGGTTGAACAGACTTAGAGGAAGTTATAAATTAGAGGATCAAGCCATTATACGACAGTCAATTCATTAGATGCCATTAAACAATAGCATTAGATGCCATTAAACAACAACATTAGCAGCATTAGATGCATAGGACAACATTAGATGTCATTAAACAAATAAAGAGAGATCAAACACTTTACACAATAAAGAGAGATCAAACACTCAAAGCTTTGAGAGCTAGGGCATTGTGTGAACTGTTTGATCTCTCTTTATTGTGTGAAGTGTTTGATCTCTCTTTATTTGTTTAATGGCATCTAATGTTGTCCTATGCATCTATTGTTACTAATGTTGTTGTTTAATGACATCTAATGCATCTAATGCTACTATTTAATGGCATCTAATGAATTGACTATCGTATAATGGCTTGATCCTCTACTTTATAACTTCCTCTAAGTCTGTTCAACCAATTTTGGAGAAGGTCATCATCAAAGCTCAACCAACTGAGACCAGCCTAAGAGCTTTGATGATGCCCTAGCTCTCAAAGCTCACAGGTCATCAAGCATTCCAAATGAAAAGATGTAAACAATGACAGTATTAAATAGTGAGCTCATTAACAATGTATCATGCCCTAGCTTGTAGTAGCCCATGAGCCACCAAGACATTTCCTCATGAAATGATCATAAACAGGGAGTACCACATAGTGTATTATTTTATTACCAATGTCCCTATTTGATCTAATAGCATCAATATAACAAACACAGCACCGACCAATCAAATAGGGACATGAGGTGCTCAAATAGTGAGCTTATAAAATAATATATTTAGTCTTAATAAAATCTTATAAAGCAACATATATTGTGTGAAGTGTTTGATCTCTCTTTATTTGTTTTATTGTTGATATTCACTATGTGGTACTCCCCGTTTATGATCATTTCATGAGAAAATGTCTTGATGACTTGTGGGCTGCAAGCTAGGGCATCATGCATTATTTATGAGCTCACTATTTGAGCACCGGCCAATCAAATAGGGACATGAGGTGCTCAAACAGTGAGCTCATAAACAATGCATGATGCCCTAGTTGTAGGTAGTTATCTCTTCTATAATGATGGAGGAGTGAAAGGTAATGATCAATGAGGTTGCTGCTATTAGATCATACATTAATACACTTACTATTTTCAATTTGAGCTCGGGCATCATGCAATGTTATTGTTGTCATTGCATGCTTTCTACTGTTGTGCACCATATATTGTTTTATATGTTGTTTATTTCATTGAGACTATGAGCTATTGTAGTTGATTGTATTCTTTTGGAGTTTGATCTATTGTAGTTGTTTCTTTTTTCTTTGAATCATTGTTTACAATTACTTTTGATGCAATATTTGTGTAAAGAACAAGAACAAAATGGTAAACAAGTGTATTTGACAAAGAAAAACATGACACATTTTGTTGGGTTGATTGGGTTGGCCTAGTACCATTTACATGGCCTGGCCAGATATTAAACAGTGAGCTCATGAACAATGTATGATGCCCTAGCTTGTAGCCCATGAGCCATCAAGACATTTCCTTATGAAATGATCATAAATGGGGAGTACCACATAGTGAATATCAACAACAAAACAAATAAAGAGAGATCAAACACTTCACACAATGCCTTGAAGGTAATAGAAATGATGCCCTAGCTCTCAAAGCTCGTGGGTCATTGAGCATTCCAAATGCTAAGATGTAAACAATGCCACTATTAACAATGCTAAGATGTAAGCAATGCCACTAAAATTGATTTAATGAGAAGACAAAACTTGAATGCCTACCTTCCAAATGAAAAGATGTAAATAATGTCAGTATTAAACAATGAGCTCATGAACAATGTATGATGCCATAGTTTGCAGCCTACAAGCCATCAAGACATTTTTTTATGAAATGATCATAAACAGGGAGTACCACATAGTGAATATCAACAACAAAACAAATAGAGAGAGATCAAACACTTCACACAATACCTTGAAGGTAATAGCAATGATGCCCTAACTCTCAAAGCTCGCAGGTCATCAAGCATTCCAAATGAAAAGATGTAAACAATACCTATATTAAATAGTGAGCTCATAAACAATGTATGATGCCCTAGGTTGCAGCCCGCGAGCCATCAAGACATTTCCTCATGAAATGATCATAAATAGGGAGTACCACATAGTGAATATCAATAGCAAAACAAATAAAGAGAGATCAAACACTTCGCACAATGCCAAGAAGGTAATAGAAATGATGCCCTAGATCTCAAAGCTCACGGGTCATCGAGCATTCCAAATGAAAAGATGTAAACAATGCTAGTATTAAACAGTGAGCTCATGAACAATATATGATGCCCTAGCTTGCAACCCATGAGCCATCAAGACATTTCCTCATGAAATGATCATAAATGGGGAGTACCACATAGTGAATATCAACAAAAAAACAAATAAAGAGAGATCAAACACTTCACTCAATGCCTTGAAGGTAATAGAAATGATGCCCTAGCTCTCAAAGCTCGATGATCATCGATCATTCCAAATGAAAAGATGTAAACAATGTCAGTATTAAACATTGAGCTCATGAACAATGTATGATGCCCTAGCTTGCAGCCCGCAATCCATCAAGATATTTCCTCATGAAATGATCATAAACAGGGAGTACCAAATAGTGAATATCAACAACAAAACAAATAGAGAGAGATCAAACACTTCACACAATGCCTTGAAGGTAATATCAATGATGCCCTAGCTCTCAAAGCTCGCAGGTTATCAAGCATTCCAAATGAAAAGATGTAAACAATGTCAGTATTAAACAGTGAGCTCATAAACAATGTATGATGCCCTAGCTTGTAGCCCACGAGCCATCAAGACATTTCCTCATGAAATGATCATAAACAGGGAGTACCACATAGTGAATATCAACAACAAAACAAATAGAGAGAGATCAAACACTTAACACAATGCCTTGAAGGTAATATAAATGATGCCCTAGCTCTCAAAGCTCACGGGTCATCTAGCATTCCAAATGAAAATATGTAAACAATGCCAGTATTAAACAGTGAGGTCATGAACAATGAATGATGCCCTAGCTTGCAGCCTGCGAGCCATCAAGACATTTCCTCATCAAATGATCATAAACAGGGAGTACCACCTAGTGAATATCAACAACAAAACACTTCACACAATGCCTTGAAGGTAATAGCAATGGTGCCCTAGCTCTCAAAGCTCATAGGTCATCGAGCATTCCAAATGAAAATATGTAAATAAAGCCAGTATTAAACAGTGAGCTCATGAACAATGTGATGCCCTAGCTTGCAGCCCATGAGCCATCAAGATATTTTCTCATGAAATGATCATAAACAGGGAGTACCACATAGTGAATATCAATAGAAAAAAAAATAGAGAGAGTTCAAACACTTCACACAATGCCTTGAAGGTAATAGCAATGATGCCCTAGCTCTCAAAGCTCGTGGGTCATCAAGCATTCCAAATGAAAAGATGTAAACAATGCCAGTATTAAACAGTGAGCTCATAAACAATGTATGATGCCCTAGCTTGTAGCCTGTGAGCCATCAAGACATTTCCTCATGAAATGATCATAAACAGGGAGTACCACCTAGTGAATATCAATAGCAAAACAAATAAAGAGAGATCAAACACTTCACACAATGCCTTGAAGGTAATAGAAATGATGCCCTAGCTCTCAAAGCTCGCGGGTCATCGAGCATTCCAAATGAAAAGATGTAAACAATGCTAGTATTAAATAGTGAGCTCATGAACAATGTATGATGCCCTAGCTTGCAGCCCATGAGCCATCAAAATATTTCCTCATGAAATGATCATAAATAGGGAGTACCACATAGTGAATATCAACAACAAAATAAATAAAGAGAGCTCAAACACTTCACACAATGCCTTGAAGGTAATAGCAATGATGGCCTAGCTCTCAAAGCTCATGGGTCATCAAGCATTCCAAATGCCAAGATGTAAACAATGCTAGTATTAACATTCATATTTTTCCATTAAATCAACAAATGCCATCAAAATGAAATTGAGTTAATGAGAAGACAAAGCTCAAATTCCTACCTTTAAGAAAATTTTACATCTTTTCATCAAATGACCCAAAAACATCAAGAATCGTCATATATGGTCGCTAATAGCCAGCTTTCAAAAGAATACGAATGAATGCAAAAATACATAAGTGGATGGCTTGAGGGCTGCAAGCTAGGGCATCATGCATTATTTATGAGCTCACTGTTTGAGCATCAGCCAATCAAATAGGGACATGAGGTGCTCAAACAATGAGCTCATAAACAATGCATGATGCCTTAGTTGTAGGTATGTATCTCTACTATAATGATGGAGGAGTGAAAGGTAATGATCAATGAGGTTGTTGCTATTAGATCATACATTAATACACTTACTGTTTTGAATTTGAGCTCAGACATCATGCAATGTTATTGCTATCATTGCATACTTGCTGCTGGTGTGCACCATATATTATTTTATACACTGTTTATTTCATTGAGACTGTGAGCTATTCTAGTTGACTATGAGCTATAAGCAACATATATTGTGTGACGTGTTTTATCTCTCTATTTATTTGTTTTTTCATTGATATTCACTATGTGGTACTCCTCATTTATGATCAAATAGACAAAGCTTGAATGCCTACCTCAAGTGCTAGTGCCCTCTTCCCACATGGTTCCGACCTCTTCGGACATGCCAAACTTGAATGCCCTCTTCGCGCCATGCAAAAGTGCAGTGTCATCTTCGCAGTAGCTCTTCGAATTCACAAATTAAAAATAACACTTTTTTTTTTTTTTTTTGTTTATAACCAAATGGGTGTCGCAATTTATGAGCTCACTATTTGAGCATTGGCCAATCAAATAGGGACATGAGGTGCTCAAACAATGAGCTCATAAACAATGCATGATGCTCTAGTTTTAGGTAGTTATCTCTTCTATAATGATGGAGGAGTGAAAGGTAATGATCAATGAGGTTGCTGCTATTAGATTATACATTAATACACTTACTTCTTTGAATTTGAGCTCGGGCATCATGCAATGTTATTGCTACCATTGCATGCTTGCTACTGTTGTGCACCATATATTGTTTTATACACATAGAACAATAGATTTGGGGACTAAGACTTATGTTCAATCCTTAGTAATGGTTTGGGGAACTAATTACTAGATGAGTGACTATAGTACCCTAGTTTGCATTATTAGATGATCTTGTTTAATTTGTGTTCATTTCATGCAAAGATACATGTAAAGGAAAAAAAAAATTGCATCTAAAGATTACATGTATATATATAAAAAATAACTTGTATATACTATACAAGGAAAATAAATTTTAGAAGAAAATGCAACTGTACTTAATCTAAATGCCACTGTGTAATGTTTTTAATTACAATATTAATCTTAATATATCCCTATGAAGATATCCCTATTTTATTATTGATGTCCCTATTTACATCTTTTCATCAAATGACCCAAAAACATTAAGAATGGTCCTATATGGTCACTAATAGCCAACTTTCAGAAGAATATGAATGAATGAAAACATACATAAGTGGATGAACATAAATAATGAAGGTACCAAACATTTCCTGAAGTAATGAAGTGTTGACCCAGGGTTCAATCCAGTATGCTCTTGTATGATCCAAAACTTGTAAGGAAGGAAAAGATGGGGTTAGATCCAAAGGATCTAAGAAATGCCTAGCACCATATTACTGATCCTCATCTACAATTATGCATGTGCATAGTCAAGCCATACACAGAGTCAACAACATGGTAGAATTGATCCAATAATAGAAAATACATTACAAATGCCAAGCTCACAGTCTCAATGAAATAAATATTGTATAAAACAATATATGGTGGACAACAGCAGCAAGCATGCAATGACAACAATAACATTGCATGATGCCCGAGCTCAAATTCAAAATAGTAAGTGTATTAATGTATGTTTGCATGATGCCAGATATTAAACAGTGAGCTCATGAACAATGTATGATGCCCTAGCTTGCAGCCCGCGAGCCATTAATACATTTCCTCATGAAATGATCATAAACGGGGAGTACCACATAGTGAATATCAACAACAAAATAAATAGAGATCAAACACTTCACACAATGCCTTGAAGGTAATAGAAATGATTCCCTAGCTCTCAAAGCTTGCAAGTCATCAAGCATTCCAAATGAAAAGATGTAAACAATGCCAATATTAAACAGGGAGCTCATGAACAATGTATGATGCCCTAGCTTGCAGCCTGCGAGCCATCAAGACATTTCCTTGTGAAATGATCATAAGCGAGGAGTACCACATAGTGAATATCAACAACAAAAAAAATAAAGAGAGATCAAAGACTTCACACAAGGCCTTGAAGGTAATAGATGTGATGCCCTAGCTCTCAAATCTCGTGGGTCATCAGGCATTCCAAATGATAAGATGTAAACAATGCAAGTATTAAACAGTGAGCTCATAAACAATGTATGATCCCCTAGCTTGTAGCCCGCGAGCCATCAAGACATTTCCTCATGAAATGATCACAAATAGAGAGTACCACATGGTGAATATCAACAAAAAAACAAATAAAGAGAGATCAAACACTTCACACACTGCCTTGAAGGTAATAGCAATGATGCCGTAGCTCTCAAACCTCGCGGGTCATTGAGCATTCCAAATGCTAATTAAGATGTAAACAATGCCACTATTAACAATGCTATCAAATAAAAAATGACACTGAAATTGAGTTAATGAGAAGACAAAGCTCCAATTCCTACCTCAAGTGCTAGTGCTCTCTTCCCAAATGGTGTCGGCCTCTTCACTCGCGCCCGCAAAACTAAGATGCCCTCTTTGCACCATGCAAAAATGCAGTGTCATCTTCATGGCAACTCTTCAAACTCACAAATTACAAATGGCACTTCCTTTTTGTTTTTTTTGTTTATAACCAAATGGGTGTCACAATTATGACAATAGTGTCGCTATTACGACACTATCGGGGGTACTTGCAAAAAAAAACATAAAAAACATACAAAAATTGTAGTGGCATCACAAATTGGCGTCAAAATTTGACCCCAAATGTTGTAGTGAACTACCCAAGCATCCTATAAATACTGATTCCCAACCAAAAGCTGGCTGATGAAATAATAAACCCTTAAAAATAAATATTAAATTCTAAAACCTCAGTCGACTCTAACATAGCCTTAAAAAATAAATAAACTCTCAAAGATGGCCCCAACAGTCATCAGATCCCCATAGAAGAATGCAACACGCTAGATCTAGGTCCCCACATGTCCAATGGTCAATCCATAACACAAGGAGCGCGACCCAAGTTAAATGCACCAATTGGCCAAGCCGATCTAACAAAACAATCTAGTCGGTAAGCAAGAACACCGAGCAACAGAAGCAATAACTAAACACCAGTCGATCGACCATGCCAAGCATGACCGAGAAACACAGTTATTGCCAAGCGCCAGTGAACTGATGCCTTTAGTCACCAAGCATTCTTCAGAGACCAAGCACCCTGGTAACCATAGAAATCAAGCAACCAGTCTCCCAAACTGAGCAAGAACTCCATGAAGCCTAGATCAAAACTAACAATCTACCTTCAAATACAAACATATTTTGGTTGATACAGGATTGCCAAGAATTCATAGAATGCTCTTGCATTAGACACCCCAAGTAAGAAATATTTTCTTATAAAGATATTAGGAACACCTCAAGGGAATCAAAATAGGTATGCCAAATCTGTTCTTCACCCATATCTCCTCATGTCCTTCATCCCAAGTAGTCTTCACTTCATTCATTGTCTCATATAGAAAGTTCTTCTACTTTCGACTGTGCTTATCCCTTCGGTCAGCAATTGATAACAACTAACTCTGACCACTACCAATCACATCAGTGCCTCGGTAAGGTTCATCCCTTCCAGACTCCTCAACCAACTTAGTATCATCTACATCTCTCTGTGTCAAAAATGCCACCATTTTCTATACCATCTCTACCAGAAAAACCATCCGTCTCTTAATCTCAACAAACTCTTCAGAGATATCATTCTCCTTCTCCTTCAAACTATACTTAATAGGAATAGGTTCATCAACCTTCTGCTCCTGAGGTTTTTTATAAGGAAAACACATGATAACTCCACATCCCTTAACCCCTATCTCCTGTAAAGGTAACAACTTATGTCAAACTCCTTCATGCCTAATCACATAGGTGTTAGCATGACCATCAAACAAAACATTCCTGTCAAACTACCAGGGTCTACCAAGCAACAGATGACAAGAATCCATAGGAAATACATCACACAATATCTCATCATGGCAAGATCCAATCTAAAATTTAACCAAGCATTGTTCTTCAACTCTAACCTTAGAAACATCTTGTATGCAACTAATCTGATAAGGATTAGGATGCTTCCTTCTTTCTAAATTCAACTTACTAACCATTTCATCTGAAATAAATTTTTTAAAACTACCACCATCAACTATGAAATTACATACCTTATCTTTGCATTTACATCTGGTTCTAAACAAATTCCTTCTTTGTACCGGTTCATGAACACATGTAGCTAATCTCCTAGTGATAAGTGTCTCACCTTTTTCTACAACATTCACAATATCTTCTGCAACCCTTTTCTTAGGACACTGCCAACTTCTATGACTAGCTTCACCATAGTTATAACAAGTACCAGTGAACTCATTCTTCCACCTTCCTCTCTGTCTAGCATTCTTAGTAACTTGACCACTGCTAGATCCCACATTAGTCTTAGGATTCTCTGTCACATTACTCTCAGCAATTGTCTCACCAGTTTTACCACCTTGGTTCCTATTATTCTATTTTCCTTCATACTTCTTATTCAGCTTCTCTTCAATCTTCAATGCCATCTGATAAGCATCACTAATTGTTGTCATCTACACAGTAAGTAACTCTTCCTGAATACTAGGTCTCAAGCCA